>JANRMT010062856.1:100467343-100526253 GCA_026402145.1 Polypterus bichir lapradei
TTAGGTTTGGTGTTCAGTTTAAACTGAATGTCAGGGATAAATTGTAGAATTATAATATATTTCACATTTGAGCAATGGTTTCCATGCAACAAAATGGCCCAAAGCGAACTGCCTAACCTTATTTTAAGTTACTTCATTGAAAGATGAACAAGGAGGTTAAACAATTCACATAATGTCAAAGTCAAGGACAAACCAGGGATGTGAACTTTTGTCCTTTTGGTTTTATAGATTTTTATATAAATGTACTTATAGCTGTCTATTTATTTCAGTGGGTGTTTTTTTTTCTGTGTAAAATATATTTTAAGAAATTGAAGAAAATGGATATTGGCTTCAGGAACTGTTCAGTTTTTGATAGAGAATCTTAAAATTGTTACCCAACTTGTATACTTTAGATTTATTTTATTTGTGTTTTTTAGTATTGTTATTTTCAACAAAGTGTTATTTTTTTCTAGAAAGAGCATTGTGTCAAAAACTAAATCTATTGGCAGGTTAATTCAGAATGAAAGAGCATGAGGGTTACTCCCTATTATACCCAAGACGTTAGGTAGAACAATACGTCCAGACCATGATTAATCTTTTCCACATTAAACTGCTCTCCTCAGCAACATCAGCCCTGCCTTTGCTTTATAGAGTCAATAAGAATTCTGTTTTGTTTTGCTAGATGGAGCTACAGTTCAAATATCTGGAATGTTAATATCAGTCATTGTTGTAATACTTCCTTTCCTTAAGTGTGCTCCTAGATATTACCACTCATACCCTGTATTCACTTTGTTTTTCTTAATCCATGCTTTATTATTTTATTTATTTAGAAGATCCAATAACATGCTTTGCAGCTAGCAGTTACAAATGCTTGGCTTTCATGTTGCTTTTTGTGTAAAGAGCATATCTAATTAAACTCCATCAGTTCTGCCTTTTGTCTCTCTAACAAACACAGTAGTCAAAGCAGGGAAAGGTCTAGTGATAATTGAAGAATCTGGCCTTTGCCCATGCTTTACAACCTGTTTATCAGACGTCATGTTAATATTCAAATGTTAAAGAGCAGGAGGAGCAAACTCCACAAAGACAGTGACCAGGCAAGAAATCAAACCCAAGTCCTTGCAGATTTGAGGCTGCAGTATCAGCCATTACATTACTCTTCTACTCCAGTAATCAAATCATTGATTAAAAACAAATTACAAGAAACACTTAAGAAATGTATTATTAAATATATCAAAAATTGTTCTAAACATGCATTTTAAAAGCAATGACATTTGGTGTACTGCAGTTAAAACTAGAAGAGATGAGTCTGGAGACACGGTTTTAAAAGAGATGAACTGGTTTCTGTTTGCTAATTAGAAGCTTATGAGCTCTGCCAATGTTCAGAGATATCCACCAGTGGCAGAACTGGCAGGGAGACAGCATGTCTGCTCTATTTATATGCAAGCTTTTTGTTAACCCAGTTGCATGCAGACAGGGCGCATAAAGGAAGTTTTCTATTTCATTGCAAAGGTTTGTATACAAAGAAAGAAAGACCAGCCGGATCTGTGAGACAGCCACTGTGGTGCCCTCCTCACATCCACTTCTTGTTCTACAACTGCTGCAATCTGACTTGGCAGGCTAAACTGCTAAAGGTACAGAATAATATTTGCCAGCAGCTAGTAAGTAGCAGTCACACTGAGAATTCATGAGGGCCGTCCGTGAATAATAACAAGAAATAGTAATTAAAAATGTTCAAGCCAGGTTGGCATGTGCCAGGCAGATAAAGTTTACATTAGTCATTAATACATACAAAAAAAGTTATGTGCTAAAGTAAGCTACATAAAACAAATAATGCATTTAAACACCTCCTTTAGCTCAAATTTACATGAAAATGGCAGCTATTTAAAGTCTCATAGTGCTCATGATACTGTACATGTTATCTCTGATGGTATTAGTCATACTGTATATGGTCATATATTGAGATACCGACCTTTTCCAACATCTACACGAATGATCAACCCATCCACCCTGGATGCAGGAGCTTCTTATATACAGTAATGATCACCTATGCACCTAGGCACAGGAGAAAGATTATACTGCTAACAAGACAGTCCTTACATCAGCCCTACTGAACCTCTCAATCTACTACAGCAAGATCTATCTGAGAGCAAACCTGACCAAGACACAGGCTACTGTGTTTGATCTGCAACACTGGGAGGTAAACAGGAAGCTATGCATCATCTGGGATGGTACAGCAATAGAACACCACCCAAACCAAGTGTATCTCGGAGTCGCCCATAACTGGACCATGACTTATAGGCCCCATGTGGAAAAGACGATTGGGAAAGTCAGCGCCTGCAATAACATCTTCAGAAAATTGGCTAACATCCGATGGACATATTCGTGCCTGGTTTGGGAGACTCAACCCTACACTCAACAAGATACCATAAACTTGGAACACTTATTAATTTTTAGAGAGTTTGGGTGGGAGAGGGAAAGGACTGCAGGATTTTGTTGCCTTGTTTTGTCATTTAACTCATCTTATTCTAACTTGATTTTGATTACAAAATAGAAGCTGTCAGTCAAAGCTATTCAGATGTAACTGTCAATCATACATATTATATCATCAGCAATTACAATGATTGGTTAGGGCCAGGATGCCTGATTTTCATATGCAATAAAGTCTTGACTTAAAACAGAACTGTCAGGGTTATCCTGGCAATAATTTTGCTGTTACTCTGTTCTTTATCTGCAAATTGATTGATTGATTGACCAGTATAAAGCTTTATTCTTTCACAATTCTCATATACGTACTGTAGTTAAATTCCATTTTTTTGCCTGTTGCGTTTCAACCTGCATTTTGTCCAGCATTCCAACACTGAAAAACTAAAAACCTCTACTTTTTTGATAAATGAGTCCCATTTTGGTTACGTAATATCTAATCTGTTTCCTTTCAGACTTTTTCACCTTTCTAACACACAATTCATGGTCTGTTTTGTGGTTATTCAGTGGAGTTTTAAAATACATATTGGATGAATCAAAATAAAGATTCTTGGCCAATAATCACAATCGTCACAGCATTAGGAAGATGACCATAAACCATAAGCCATCACAAATGTTATATTTTACTTTGATGTATGATTTGCATCTCCTTCTTCTTCCTCTTCACCTTTTCCCACTTCTATGTGGGGTTGATGTGCTTCTCCAAACAGCTAGGTCCTGCTCGTCCTCACGAGTCAAGCATTTTTCCTTCAGATCTTCTTTTACTTCATCCATCAATCTTTGCTTTTGGCTCCCTCACTTTCTCTTCCTCTGTACTTCCATTCCCATCACCTTTTGCCCACATATTTATTGTCCCTCCTCATCACATGTCCCTACCACTTAAGATTCAGTGATACATAATATCCCAGAGTTTCTCAATTGGATTCAGGTCTGGAGAACATGGAGGCCAGGCAGTGGCATTGATGTCTTCATTATCAAGGAATGGCATACACACTCTGGTCATGTGGGGCTAGGCATTTTCCTGCACCAGGAGGAAACCAGGACCCACTGCACCAGTTTAAGGTCTGACAGTGGCTCTGAGAATTTCATCCTAGTACCTAACAGCAATCAGGGCCTTGTTGCCTAGCACATGGACCCTCCTAATCCTAATCTGCCTTTTAAGCCTCAGTGGCTTTTCTAAACTTTCAACTCTATCGAGCAGGTCTGGGTTGTGGAGGCCGCACATATAGAACACAGTCTTTTGGACTGAGACAATATCTTTCAGGAGCTCTCAGATTTATATGGTCCTGAAAGTAAGTGGGGTGGTTTAGTTGAATGGGGGTGTGGCTGAGGTGCCCAGTTGGGGTGGTTTCTCAGAACTACGGAGGAGAAAAAAGAGATGGTATTATTAGCTTTGATGCTCCCTCTTGTCCAAGCGGTTTACTGCATACCTTATCCGAAATAGTGACCCTTAGGTGCCCATGAGTGACATATATATACATATATAATTACTCGCTTTGCTCGCCAACCCCCCTGCCTGCGATACGCACCAGCAACATCGCGTCTCTGCTGCTCGCAAACAACAAAACTTTTAATTCTCATGGATAGGCCTCTTCATTGGGAAGAAACATTACTTTTCCCTGATGGCAACACGAATTAGATGATCTACATGTGTCTGACTTAAAGTTTAAAGCCAAACAATATCTACATACTTCTGTCATATCACCTATGTCCATATATTCAATTTCTTTTCACTTTTACCTTTTCGTCACTATCGCATTGAATTTTGATTCCGTGTTTGGAATTACATTGTGACAATACAACGTATAACTGCCCGTGAGTGAATATCGTTTCTTTCTCTCTACACGAACTGTGTCTGACAATAGCATTCACACAAATGAGAAATGATTGAACCGTGTGCGTCGTTGTAAATGTTTTAGATGTGGGCAGGACTTTTCCAAATCTCTTTGCAAGGGGCTTGAAATTTTCTTTTGCGGGATTTCACTTTCAACAAACAACCAATATTTTAATTCTCGCGGATACGCCTCTTCTTTGGGAAGAAACAATAGTTTCCCTGATGGCAACACGAATTAGACGATCTACAAGTCTCTGACTTAAAGTTTAAATACGAAAAATATATTTGATCTAATTTCGCTGTTCCGTTATTTCACCAAGTAATAATTTCCATTTGTTGGCGCTAATGCAATCTTTACTATAAATTTTTTGAGACTTTCAAATTTTTGTACTTCCATTATCTCTAACCTACTCTGCATGTGTATCGTGCAAACATTTTTGAATTCTTTACGACGTTCTTTGTCATCTACTCTTTGTCTTTTATTTCCAGCCCTGGGTGTAGTTAAATCTCTTGGCACAAAGTCTCGTCTCATGGAACGCGAAAGTGTCTCTCTTCAAAAGATCACGTCTTGTCGCAGGATAAAAAGTCTCGTCTCCCAAGATTTTATTTTATTATAATAGAGATACTGTATACAGTATATATATATATCTATATATATATATATATATATATATATATATAAATGTCTATGTGAAATAAAACAAAATTAAAAGAAAAAATACATTATTAAGGAAAACGAAAACTAAACTAAATTTCCAATTAAGATCAGAAATTATATAGAGAAATAAAAACTATTAGAACCTTGGTTGGAAGTACTCTTTACACATAACAATACTACTACACCTACTTCTAACTGTCTAGATTGTTCTTCAGAATCTTGACACTATACTTCAGATAATTTGTGACCAAAGCCACATGAGACCTTCACTGAAAAGTGATTGGGTCATGGTGGTCCTCCCCCAGAAAATGTAATGAAGTTGAGATCAGTCCTAAAGCCATTAAATTATTTAAACAAGAACAAAGCAGTTTGTACTATTGTATTTCTGAGGGGGCACTAGATAGATAAAGAGATAAATTGCCCATCTAGTTCTGTGATGATAATTACTTGTGTTTTGTGTATTCTATTTACCACATTTTTTGACATCCATTACATGTCCTACCTACCTGGAAGGGGGTCACTCTCTGAACTGCTTTTCCTAAGAGTTATTCTAGGGGGCTGTCACAAAACAAGTCCTGTTAAAAACCATTGAGGCATTTCTTGTGTGATTTTAAGGTATTCAAGAAATAAATTGTTGTTGTTGTAAACATATACAGTATATTCCAAAATTAGCAATACAATTTCTTGGCTAAGGAAATCAAACACCAGGAAATAAATTGCATTTGATAATATCAATAATACCTTACTGAATTCAGGAGTCCTGAGACCTTTTAAAACTTCCTTATCACTGCATATTCTATGTTCCCAACTCAATATGGAGTAGATGCAGTGCCATGTTCTGCCTTCAGGGCAGCAAATTACTTTTGCATTTGCTTGACATGTCCTGTGAAAGTGAGGAAAGTGTTGACAGGTTGAGAAAGAATAAATTTTAGAATTCTGAAGTTTCACTGATGTTTCTGCGGGAACAAAAATAAATAAAAACTATTAATTTACTACAAGCCTGCCTTTGCACATGTCCTCTGTATCTGCATGGATGCTTCTCTTGCATCCCAAACACGTGCTCATTGGAGTGACTGTCATCTCTAAAGTGGCCCTGCATGAGTGTAAATGATTTTGTGCTGCATTCAACCATATTTTAACTGCAGGCTTGTTTCAAACCTTTGCTGCTGGTATCAACACTGCTCCCCTGTAACTCTGAAGTGGATAAGTATCTTAGAAAATGGGTGGATAGTCAGTTATTTTTACTTGTACTTAGATGGTTCTCAATTACTAAAAATGAGAAATATCTGGTGTTCTCATTTACATATTCCAAAACACATCCTATATTTTCTTTAATACTTTATAACTATATGGGTACCTATCATATACACTTTATATGTTACATTAAGTAGAATATTCCTGGGCCATTTCACACTACTCCTAGGGTTACTTGTTATTATGCATAAAATTAACGTTCTTTCTAACAACCAACAGAGATTCATTTATTATTCTCCTTTCATAATATAGATGTGATGAAGAAAATCATACTTAAATGTTCACTTTTAATAGAGGAATGCCAGGTTTATGATGATCTCCATAGGTAAATCTCAGTTGACAAGTCAGCTGAAATGGAGTAATAGCACATCCTACATAGATAGCTCATTGTGAAAATGCACATTGTAATTATGAATGAATTGAGTGAGGTACAATACATACATCTGAAATCTGGCCATGTACAGTATTATACCTTGCCTTTATCCCAATTTGCAAGACTGCATCAGACTCATCAATGTAATTACTCTGTAAATGCATAAATAAGGTTGATGGTTTCTATAATGAGCTCTGTCATTATTTATTTATGTGAAAAGACACCATCAGTCTTTCAGAAGTAAAGGAAAGACAGCTGTTCTTTAGAGAAAGTAAACACTTAATAATCTAATGAGCAATTAATGATCTTGAAATTATCCTGCTTAGCCTCAGACTTGTAATCGATTGCTACAAAGGTATTGGGTGTGAAGGCTGATAAAGCAGGGTCATTCATTATGGAATTTATCTAAAGGAAATTTATATGGTATCAACATAATTGAAAAGTTCAGAGTACTGTGATTTTACACATATAAATAAGCACAAAGTACACAAAGTCATTAAATAAATAATTATACTATAGATAGATAAATAGATATGTAGTACTTTATTTTTCCCAAGGTGAACCAGCTCAAAATATTATAATAAGCAACTCCAACCTCCCTCAAACAAACATATGAACTGCAAAAAGAAAAAAAAAACAACTTCTGATTTGGCTAATGATAAAGGAGCAGTCACAGTGAGGCAATATAAAGGCCTGTTGCCACAGGTACAAAGGAGCCCCAGTCCAGTAGAGTGTCTTGACACACCACACACCTCTGTTGAATCATTCACTGGCTAAAACTTCTCGTTAATAGTGTGCCACAGAAGGCTTTGCAGCATGCATCTTTGAATATGCAAATCAATATAAATAGCTCCTTAAGCTCAGTGTTCTGTGAAAAGGCAATGGCAAAAGCATGGGGAAAAAAAGGATTTCAGTGAATATCAAGTGGAGGCAATGAAAAACAGACTATTTGTTGGTTTAAGTTGTGGTATAAACAACAAAAAGATGTTAATTGAGTGACAGAGAGGGGTGGAGAAACTCAAACGTTCAAGTTCAAAAAGTTGCGCAGCACCCGAAATAAATAAGAAATGGTCAGATATCAAAGTCACTGTGAAAAGGTGAGTCGTAGCCCACTGTCTGAGTGTCATATGGAAGCATATTAGGGTACAGAGAAAAGAAAAAAAAAACATAGGGACACAGTGGAAAAAATGTCAAAATGTCCACTTTAATCTTAAAATTTCCACTTTAATCACATAGTTTATTTTGTTATTAAAGTAAAATAATTTAATGTACTAGTTTCTCAAATCCCATCATAAATAACACATTCTATGTGTTCTATGTACTATGTGTGTGAATCACTACATGCTTCTTAAATGGGCTTATACTTACACTGACAGGACACAGAATACATTACATTCATGATATATATCATATCATATCATCATATAGTTTTTATGATGTAATGACCACTAGTCTGTACAGTATATTAGAATGTTAGTACAACAATGATAAGAACTGAACATTCAGCCCAATAAGCTTGTGCATTATATTCACCTAGATGGTCTAAATAACATCAAATCATGATTTGAAGGTCCCTAAAGTCCTTCTCACTACCACACTACTTAATAGTTTATTTCATGTATCTATGGTCCTTTGTTTTAAGAAAAACTTTATAAAATTTGCATTAGAAACGTGACCTTAATAGATTTCTAACCAAGTCCCCGTTCCTTGTGTTTTGTGGGCGGAGCCCTAAGAGGCGGGGCTACCCTAGCATCAATAGTTCTGAACGCTCTCTTTGGCTATTTAAGGCAAGAGCAGAGAGCAATCAGATCAGGAGATCATTGCATTTGTCTGAAGTTACTAGTTTATGCAAGTACTGCTATTTTTCTGGTCGAATGTCTGGTTTTTGTGTTTTTTTTGTTTTGTCTTTAGATTTTGCTGCTGGATTACATACTAGGACTTGTTTGCAGTAGGATTGCCCTTTCTTATAATACATCAGTGGTGCTTTCTTGACATTTTGAACTATAAAGCTAGTTTTCCTCACATTCTGCCTCTTTTCAAAAATGTTCACATTTACTAGCTTCTTGACAATTTAGTGATTATAAATTTTGTATGAGTTACTTTGACTTTATTATGATTAGGAGTCACAAACATAGTGGAAAGAGGTTAAGGTATCCAAAATAAACCACAAAATCAGGCTAAGATCTTGACTGGCGTGCCAGCAGGAGGCTTACTCTAAAACAGCAGTAACTCCACAGGCAGTCTTTGGTCTAACTAGGCCCAAAATGAAGAAACTGGTTTTTAAGTTTCAAAATATACTTTAAAGCCTCACAAGGGAGAAAAAAATGTGTCAACTGTAGCTTGTAGAGACACTCTGAAATGAAGAGTCTTTACAAGTGAAAATATTTATTGAAAAAAATAGGAGCTATAACAAATATGTTCTAAAGAACAAAAAGGAGTTACCTAAAAGCCAACCAAGGTAATCAATTCCCAAACACAATCCAAGAGAAGAATCCAAAGGCAGAAAAAGAAATAATCACAAACCAGAAAATCTCAATAAAATAGGAATACATACAGAACTTCTACAAACTCAAAGTCACTCAATGAACCACTACTGAGACCTCTCTTCTGGCTCAACAAGGGACAAAAGAGAACAATAATTTACACATATTTACTAAGTTAAACATAAACATTGGAGTACAGTATTAACAAAAATATATGAACACTTGAAAAATACTTAGTGAATAAATAAAAGACATAGAAAAACAATGTAAACCTAAGACAGGAAAAAAAGCCCTAGATAAAACATAACAGGCTTGATTCTTGCTTTGTATTCTGATTTGATGATTTCTTTCATTTTTGGTTTCAACCCGGCTTGTCCATCAACTACAAGTTCACTTCTTCTCCTGGACCATTTTGAAGTGTTCTTTTTAGGATACATCTGAGTTTGCTTGTTTGAAACAATTCATAGTACCTGCCTTTCTCTTGCTTGTCTCCAGGCTGTGATTATTTGTGGCAAATTGATCTACAATGTCTTCTTAATTCTAGTTGGTCCACAACTGTACATTACACCTTCAAAGCAAATACAAGAAAAAGTTGTCTAACAGAAAAGAATCCTTAACATCTTCCATTCCTTGGTATGTTATGCTATTCAAATTGTACTGTTTAAATGTCATATATGCTTCATTTAGTTGTAAGTGTACAGTAATTAAATGTTGATTCGCTCAGTTTTTCCCACTAGTGTTATGATTTCACCCAAATGGGGAATGGCCAAAATCTTTAGGAAATATCTTGCCCAACACAAAAATGTCCTTATTTAATTAGATTTTTAATTTAAATTAGGAATGTCATATGTATCAAAAAATACTTATATCGACTTTCAAAAAATTTTATTAAAACGAGTAAATCACAAAACTAACTTCAGATTATTATAAAAGAATTCCAAAACAAAAGAAATATAACCTAATAAAGTAGAGAAAAGGCCAAAGTGCACAGTTTAAAATACTAAATTACAAACACAAAAGCAAAGGGTTTAGAGCAAAAGATAAAAAGGCAAAAATGATCAAAAACACTAGCCACAAAACAAGGGAGCTTAAGAAGAGTTCTATAACTAATGCCACAGCACTGAGCTATGGCCACAGGTGCCTTGAATAGGGCTCTTCAGTTAACAAATCAGGGCAAAACTGCAAAAATTACATGAAAGAGATTGTGATACTCCATCTATTGGGGAAGGGTAACATACTACACTCATGGACCGAACGTATCAATGGTTAGAGTAAAAACACAAAGATCTGAAATTGTAAGAAATATATGAAAAGCTAAGTGTTACTTATTTACAGAAGAACAAAAACAAAAGTACGAGAAATAAACACAAATCCAAAAATCAATCATGTTTCATCTGTACTAATAAAAGGCAAAGCCCTCACTGACTGACTGACTGACTCACTCACTCACTGACTCACTTATCACTAATTCTCCAACTTCCCGTGTAGGTGGAAGGCTGAAATTTGGCAGGCTCATTCCTTACAGCTTACTTACAAAAGTTAGGCAGGTTTCATTTTGAAATTCTACACGTAACGGTCATAACTGGAACCTACTTTTGTCCATATACTGTAACAGCCTGCAGCTCAGTTGCCGTGTAAGGCGGGGTTGCGTCTCACATCATCACGCCTCCCACGTAATTGAGTGCCTGCCCATATAAGGTAAATATTTGCGGGTGAAGGACTGTGCTTAGCATATTCATAAGTGCAGCTACTGCGGAAACCCTCCCTCAGCGAAAATGCGAGAGAAACTTTTAAGTGCCAGGTCTGAGTTAAAATTAAATAAAGCTGTGGACATTGCAAGATCGCACAAGATATTCACGAGATACAAGTTTAATGAGAAGACGCAGGGTATAAAGCCTCGATGCTAAAGACCTGGCGAAGTCATGCCTTCTCTGCTGGCCTAAAAAAATATCTGAATCACAAACTGATGTTAATTATATTTTGTCCATGAATACTTATTAAATAATTCCAAATAGTCTGTCCGCTTCCTTTCATAGCTTTTCCGATGGTTGTGCTGCTTCCAGACATGTATTTTCGTATTAAAGCATTTAACCAATCACATTTCAGTCATCATTTGTTGCCAGGCAGAGAGGCCTTCACAATCCGTTGTGCAGGCACTCTAACTCAGAATAAATGTCGATTAAACTGTTGCTTCAACCAATCAGATTTTGATTTGGTGTCATTAGGGCCCTCTAGCAGGCGTACGGCAACGTCACCGTATTCAGACCCATTGATTGGATAGAAGCCGATATAAGGAACTCTATGAGGCCACTGAACGTACCACAGGCTCTCCGAGCGCAAGATCCTCACGCGCACTACCGCCAACTCCATGGCAGGATTCTGGACAATATTATTTGCCAGACACAGACCAGATTTCAAGACGATGAAAAACTGATGTTTGTCATGCTCCTCGACCCCCAGAGGTTTCGGGAATACAAGAAAAATTTCCCGCATGCAGCCTTCTCCAGTTTGACACAAGAGCAGTTTTTGATCTGTCTCGGCTAAAAACAGAACTGACTGTAATGTATGCCATGGATGATTTTGCAGGAAAATCTCCCACTGATCTCCTTGACTTCCTTCATCAGAAAAATCTGAATGAGAGCATGGGGCAGCTGTTCACATTGGTATATTTGGTGGTGACAATTCCTGTGTACACTGCTTCTGTCGAGTGGACATTTTCAGCCCTAACGCGAATTAAAACTTATGCCAGAAATACGACAGGGCAGGTTCGACTTTCAGCATTAGCTTCGATGGCGATAGAAAGGGACTTTTTGATGGAACTGAAGCGCACGGATAATCTGTATGACAGAGTAATTGAACTGTTTTTGAGGAAAGAGAGGAGGATGGATTTTGTTTACAAATAATCCGAGTTTTTGGTGAGTAAAATGTTGTGATTTTCCTAAATAATATTGCAAGTTTATGAGTTATTATTGATGTTTTTTATGTGTGTCACGGCTGTAGCTGCAGTAGAAAGGAACTTGTTCACCCCTGGTTTGTCTATTCAATAAAGGCATTTGTTGTGGCTACAGGAGTTATCTATCTGCGATGCAGTGGATCTTTATACTGTATTTCTGCATATTAAGATGGTTTTTATAGCCATAAATTAGTTTTTAAGGGGCGGGTTGATTCAGACGGAGCACTACTAAAGGCCTAGGTGTGAGATGCACGGTCCGCTACAGGACCAGATGATACGTAAATTTGATGAACATTACAACCCGAAAATAAACGAAACTGTAGAGAGGTTCAGATTATACTTCTCCCAGTGCGTCTCTCTAAATCCTCCGTGCGGGAACATTATCATAAGGCTTAACAATCTTATTGTTACACCTTCTACGTGCACTGAACTGTCCTTATTACGAAGTCTTCCTTGCTTTACCGCTGGCTGCTTCTTTCCATTCACCTTCCTAGCTCTTTATTTAAACAGTTTTCCTTCTCACTTTTCCACTCCTTCGATGTCTTCTCCCTTTTCGTTCAAAATATGCGCCTCCTTGCCTTTTTACAGTCAGCTCCCCTTACGTCACACCATGGTACGTTTAGCACAATTTAATACCAGGAATGCCTGTTAAACATCTTACATTCATGAGTAGCGATTTGCGTAGTGAATACTTCGATGAATGAAACCTGCTATGTTATTTTTAAAATGTTTCCTTTTCTTTGTCATAACTTCTTTAATACACTACTTCTCCGCTGCGAAGCGCGGGTATTTTGCTAGTTAAACAATAAAACACAGTCCCAAATGACACCTACACAAAAAATTAAAAAAATATATTTACAATAAATGCAGTCCTTCTTCATTTCTCATGCCACAAGCTACAGCATCATCTCCAGCCGAGAGCGTCAGTTGGAACGAAACTACAAGTGTGGAGGGAAAGGACTATTTGACAATGCCATGAGGACTATTGGAGACAAGGATGGCCTTTTTATCCCCCTGTTGAATTTCAGCCGATATCCCACACAAGTCTGCCGCATCCTCCCCCACTGGACTCACAACTCTGCCAATCGAGGAAGATCGAAACGCACTCTCTGAGCTGAAGGACTGTTTGCCTTGCTCAGGTCCCCTCTTGGAGGGGGGGGCATAAATAATATAAAGCGAGATATAAAGATGGACAATAAAAAAATAAAGAAAGAAATAAGGGTCCCAAAACAAGAAAAATGACAAACAACATCAGGATATAAAAGATCTGGGGCTTCAGGTATAAACGTTGTGTAAGGACAAAAATGTTGCATATGCCTGTTTCCATGCTTACTTTGAGATGTATAAAAACTAAACTTGGTGTGAAGGCATGCACATTCTCATGCCAGCATTACCCTGTGCGTATGCAAGTTTCCACTTGGCTTTTTAAACTGGCGGTACCGAGTGTCAAAGCAGTGCAACTGTTCCTGTGTTTCTTCCCATTCTTTTTTAGATTCACATCTCTGACGCGGCTTTATCAGATACACTGAAATTAACCGCATATCATATATAAATTTAAGCCATCTGATTGTAAGCAATCTGTAGCAATATAATGGTCCACAGAATGGCTAAACTATTTCAAATACCACAGCTGCTTTAGCGTTGTTACTCTCAGTGCACCGTTCAGAGTATTTTAACTCATTGTATCTGTGTGTGGTATTACACTGCACAGCAGCTGATCAAAAAGCTCTATGTCGGGTTGTATCGAGAGCACAGAGGATTATCAGGATAAAACATCTACCCTGGATAACATTTTAAGAACATGCTGCCTCAGCCATGCGCATAGTCTATTTGAACTTTTCACATTGGGCAAACGCTTCAGAGCTTTTCCTGCACTAACCTCGAGGTTCAGAAACAGTTTCATCCCAAGAGCTATAAACACACTCAATCAGTCCATCAAGTGATCCCAGTAGAGCTGTTTGTACTTAGAATTACAATTAACTCACTGTAAACTTGCACTACAACTGTAATTGCACAACCTGAGCCACTTTATGAACCATTTGCACTATCTGCACTATATGAACATGTATATTGTTCTTATGCTTTCATATTGTATACTTTTCATTATTTTTTATCGTATTGTTATTATTATTGTAATTTTATAGGAAAATAAGTTTACGGAGAATGTGCATATCGAATCTCATTGTACCATACAATAACAATAAAGGAATTCAATTCAGTTCAATAGAAGAGAGTGCGTATTTACGGATGATGACGACTGGCTTCTAAGTCAATTTAGATTTCCAAGAGCTATCTTCTTAGCACTCTTGATATAATTTTTAAGATGAAATGCATTAAAGTATGTATATTACATTATACAGATAAATTTTTAACTTCATTTAAGCAGTACTAGGGTGTTGTACCGTGTTAACCATTATGAATGTAGTGAAAAGTCAAGCAAAATGACACCTTTTATTGGCTAGCTGAAAACATTATAATATGCAAGCTTTCAAGGCAATTTAGGCCCCTTCTTCAGGCAAGATGTAATCTTGTACATTATGCCTAAAGAAGGGGCCCGAGTTGCCGCGAAAGCTTGCATATTGTAATTAGTTAGCCAATAAAAGGTGTCTTTTTGCTTGACTTTTCACTAACTTCATTTAAATAAAGTATACTGTTAAAAATTAAACATTTGGGCATGGTGGTGCAGCAGTAATGATGAGCTGGCGCCCCGTCCAGGGATTGGTCCTGCCTCGCGCTGTATGCTTGCTGGGACTAGATGGATAGATGGATGGAATAATTAAACATGTACTGCAAAGATATTTCAATGTTCCATAAATGTTTTGAACAATCAGCATTCTAAGCTTACAGATGGTTTGACATTTACTAAAGAGCTTATTGTATGGCAATTGGTTACTTGGAGAAAGAAAAGGAAGGACAGGAAATTGGAGATTGGTACGTTTGAAAGAGACAGTACTGTTACATTACCTTATTTCATCGAGGGTTGCACACGTCCCAGAAAGCATCTTCCGGGAACCAAGAACAATTTCTGGACGAGGCTCTAGCTCATCACTACCACTGCACCACCATGTCTCCATGTTTAATGCATGCTTTAATTAATTTCATCATGAAAATGATATCAAGTATACATCTTAGTATTTAAATTGTTCAGAGAGCTGTAATATCATGAATGCAATATATTCTGTATCCTGTCAGTGTAAGAGAAAGCCTGTTTAAGAAGCACATAGTGATTCACACTGTCACGCTTGGGTCACAGATTTGCACAGAAACACAGGAGGTTGTGTAGACATGAACTTTATTCAAACACTGCAAACGAACATTTGTCTCTTTTTCAAAAGTTTAAACGTGCTCCATGACATGACAGAGATAACAGTTCCGTCGGGAGCAGAGAATGTTAGAGAGAGAGAGAGAGAAAGAAAAGCAAACAATCGATTCCAAAGCTGACAGGCGCTGTACAAGGCTTTTAAGTAAACGGAGTACCGTGCAAGAGGTTTATCACGCATTATAGCACAAGTGAGAAGGGTAAGGAGCAATGTGAAGGTAGACTGTGTTTCAGGGGTTTTCCCAGGGGCGTCTGTATCCTCTGAGGGTGCGATCAGCCCTCCAGCTTACAACACACATAGAGCACATACAAGAACACAAACAACATGAAATATTTAACAAGCAACTTTAGTTATGATGGGATCTAAGAAACTCTAGTAAATTTAACATTGATTTTAAGATTAAGTTTTACTTTAATGACAAAATAAACTACGAGATTAAAGTGGACATTTCAACCTTTTTTTTTCACTGTGTCCCTATTTTTTTTTCTTTTCTCTGTACCCTAATGTTTCCGTATGATACTCAGATAGTGGGTTAAGACATTTTTTGCCATAACTATATATTTTATTTATTTTATTTCATACTTTATTTCCTTCTTTTCAGCCATCCCTCTCCTTTTTTTTTAACCTGCTATTATTATATTGATATTTCTTTCATCAATTATATGGACATTTTGGCTACTTTTGGCTTATGGCTACATCTTAGCTAATTGGTTACCAAAAGGTTAACAACTATTGACAGTATGTTCAGGGTTTGTTTATTATATTGACATTTTCTTCCATTAATTATATGCGAACTTTGGCTACCACAAAGTAACCAGTTATTGACTTTATCTTAAACTTTAATTACATAATAAGCAGTTTACAAAGTATTTACAGTTTTTTTTTTAACATCAGACACTTGGTTTATTATATTCAGACTGTTTAAGATCATATCCTAAGCTTATTGTATTTGGACTTTATCTTCACAAGATATCTGAGTTTTAGCGTTCTTTACACCACTGCTGGGGTGTTCAATTTGCTCTAAACATGCTCTGACTTTTGGCATGTAAGAGGACTGGGACTTCAGGAAAGGCAGTTTGCCTCACCTGCAGAGGCACAAGGGGTGGTGGGTGGGGATCAACACTATTTGTGTTTTTGTCTCATATTCTCATGTACCCCAATAACTGCAATTGCCAACATAACAATACCCTATATAGCTGCATCAGTTGCCAATAATATAATGTATGTCAAAGCTATCATATGTAACAATGTACTACCTTACCTGTAGACTACAAAATGTTTATAAAAGTTCAAAAGTAATATTTCTATCACCAAATAGGGAACTTTGCGAGCTGGAATGTCAAGGGTCTCAATCATGAATTAAAGAGAAAAAACATACTCTTGCACTTAACACATATTTTTAAATTTGCACTTGTCCTCAGCTATTCATGGTAGGTTAATTATATGGCTCTGTTCATTATCATGACCTGTCATCAGATACATTGTTATACCAGTAGATTTAGGGCTTCATATAAAGTGCTCTAGATGCACAAAAATGTGACAACGGAGCACACATTGCATTCACACAACATTAGAAGCATAACATCCAAATCTACAGAGCACTGACTCTAGGTAAATCAAGCCTCAATGATTTTGTGTGTTTATTTTTATGGTTCATACTTCCATTACTTTGTAATTTCATTGTCAATAGAAAGATTTCCTCAGAGTTCTAGTTGTGCTCATGAAATGTGCATTGTGAGGTAATGTCAATATCAAAATTTGTTAACCAGTGTTTGATAATACCCTTCTATAATCTGGACAATGAAGTGGTAAAGGAGCTTGTGTTTCTCAGGGATTCCTTAAACTTTGCTACTTACAGCCTTGTGTTCCTGGTAGGATTACTAATGATAAAATGATTTAGGAGAATGGCCCAAACAAATAGTGATCCAAATTTGACTTCCATGATTCTTCATTTAAAAGTGACAAACAATTTTGACTGGAAAGGGGTACCAGGATTCAATGCTTGATTTATCTCTGAGGCTGGCATTTCCCAATAAGTATTTGCAGACATGCTTACCAACATTTTCCAGGTAAACCCATCTCAAAGATGCTCCATTAAGTCACCAAATGTTCTCCACATCTGCAACAGAAAAGGTGATAGTGAAGTACAATGCTTCTGAGGCTTTGACAACGTATATGTCAGATTTAAACTTGCTGACTGAAACAATGGGCTGTTTCACTTCACTGTCATTTCTACCCATGGTCCATGGTCATGATCTAAAATCCCCAAATGGAACAAGGGACCATTTAAAAAGCACTGGTCCAAAGAATAACAGTAGTGTAGCTGCGTTTTCCCAAAATTACCAAAGTTTAGCAGCTTCAACTCAAAAAATGGGATTCAACAAAAGCCTGACATGCAGAAATGATTCCACAGACAAAATATCTTCATTCTTGAAAGTTTACTTAAGTTTTGAAGTAAAACAGTTCACACAAAAAAAGGAAAATTAAAATAGCAAAAAATGAAAAATTTATGTTAAGAAAAGTTCAGTTCTAAGCTTAATCTTGTTACATCTCAAATCGTTACCTCTTACTTAACATTTCTGAACCATTTCAAAACGGTCAGAAAATCTGTATGCTTATCCCATTTCTAAACTTAAAATGAGTCTTTTAAGTCCCTATATACTGGGACCTGTTCTAAACAATAACTGAGCTTATTATCACACTGTTTCTCAGTTACAGTAAGAAGGTTCTATCTCTTGCTAACTTATAGGGGGAAAAGACTATACCATAAGTTATGACTATGAAAGAAATTTATATTCTATTCAAATTAAGCAAACATTAATATGAGTTTAACTCAAAACTTTAACTTTCTAAGATTGGCTCTTACAAGTAGTATTTCTTACAAAGTTTATTAGCAAAAAGATTAAAAAGGCAATCTCCAAGAAAATATGTCAAATAACTGCAATAAAAGTCAAAATGTAAAATGTTCCCTCCTAAGAGGAATCAATCCAAAAGTGAACAAAAAAAACCAAAAAAGTATAATCAAAAATCCATAGAAACAACAAACTTGAAAGACCAAATAATCCAACCAATAACTCAGGTACCTTCAAGGAGAATCACTAAGGGAAGCCAAATGACACAAGCAGGAGTTATTGCACCACCACAGGCCTGAGGCACCCAAGGGCCATATATTGGCCACAGGCAGCTACAGTTGCTGGTTTATTTATATTGCTCCCTCTCCTCTTGCACATTAATGAGCAACTAAGGATGTAGTCACACTAGCAATTTGTTCCGTGCCAGAGCATGTTTGTCCACATGTAACCCCTCAACGTCTAGTTCGTGTGACTAGTGTGATCTCTCTGTCCTGGCCCGCTTTAAAGAGTTGGGACCGGGAACTGTTCAATAGGATTCGAGAACAGTGCTTAAGCACAGAACCCAGACATGATGTCAATGATGCAATGTCGTTTCATTCTATACCATTTGAGTTAAAAACAGTTTTTTATCCTCACCTTACAGATTAATGTGAATTGTTTTTGGCAATAAAGCTGCAAATTCCTCATTTGTCTTCATAAAAGTTTTCTTCTACGTGCAGCACAATAACAACAACATGTATTTATATAATACATTTTCAAACAAACAACATAGCTTAAACTGCATTACAAGATAAAATAAAGAGGAGGTTAATATATAAAACATAACGAGATTAGGCAGTAATATTATATAGTATGTAGCAAAGAAAAACATAAGGTAGGATAGTCAGGAGGACAGTAAAAACCAAAAAAAACCTCCAGTTAGGCTGGAGAAAAAAACAATAAAGCACAAGTAACAGCAAAACGCTGTCCTGCATACTCAATAAATCTGTAAGAGGGTAGAGTGTTATCCTGCCCTACATGACTCCAAAAAATACAAAATAAAGAAAATAATTCTGACATACATGCTGTCACTCCATGTTCAGATCTCGTTTTGGCTATACATGAAGTCTCATAGTGGTGATGAAAGCGTGCCCAGTCTCAGAACATTAAAGCGCAGTGTGAGTGCAGGTCAGCGAGGGAGCAGGGAGGGGAAATAATCAGGCACGGTACAGAACCAACGTGCCTAGTGTGAGTACACCCTAGATCTTACAGGGATTCCAGTGGGTTGTAAGTGCTTATTATTCTGATTCCAGTGTTTAATAGAGTATGATCAGTGATTCTTCTTAATACTTTACAGTCACAATGGAAGTAATCTAGCTTCTTTTGGTCACCAGGTTTATGCAGTAAGATGCTTTTACTTCTGGGCTTCAAATAATTATTCTCCTTGCACTAGGCAAATTTAGAGTTACTAGTCAACCTCATGTTATCAAGTGCACTTATGCTATTGGCAGAGTAGCTTAAGTTTTGGACTTTAAACCTTAAGGCTATAGTTTCAAAGCCCACTACTGACACTGAGTAAACATGAGCAAGTCATTTCACCTGCTTGTGCACCATATGGAAAAATACTCGTATGTTACCTTGGATAAAGGTATTTGCCAAATAAGTAAATATAATTGTACCTGGACTGTTGCAGGAAACCCAGATGAACATGAGGTGAGCAGAGAAACACTACTCCAAAGCCACCTCAGCCATCAGCTAATACAGGGCTTATGCACTCTGAGGCACAAATGACTACTGTACCACCGTATCGCCCACTATTTTCAAAAATTCTGGAAAAGCACATAATCTTATAGGTTCAGTTGCACTGTACCCAAAACAGTTCCAAACTAGCAGCAGATCATGATCAGTCTACATAGTGTGGTACTAAGAGGAGGTGATCCTCCGGTCTAAGTGCTGTCTCAGTGCACAACAGAACAAGAACAGTCACAAGTTTAATTAATCCACAGCTACTCTTGCTCCAACTTTGTGTTTCTTCTTGGTTTGGTAAGCTGGATAATCTGATTGCACATTTCAAGCCTTTTTTTTTGTGTGTGTTCGCCAGCTTTATAAATAAGGCCCCTGATAAGCATGAGATCAAATCTGAGCTAAGAGCATACTGCAACTGACCCATATTCTTTTGCACTAAATTGGAAAACACAAACAACCAACTGCATATTTAGTTCTTATCAGTTTATTTTATGTTATTAAATATAATTAACTATACTTTTCTTTGTTTTATTACCTATACAGTATACTTTGGTTTGCAGTGGACTTGGGACAGTTTATTGCCATTTCTTTTTTTTATAATACCTATTCTGTTTTTGTATAATTTATGCAAACTCACAGCTGCAGCATAATTTAAACCCGGTCTTTTCAGCCCGAGCAATTGTAAGAGGCTGAAAGTCCAGTGAAAAGGGCATGATTTTCTGCTCAGATCAACTTAGATTAAAAGATGTTGGCACACAATGTGGATTTAAGGTGAAAAGAGGGTTTTTTTTATAATCTGATCATGTTGAAATAAATAGTGAAACCCATAGGTTACACAAATACAGTATAAACTGCATATTACATGTTTCCTTCGAAAAACACTCTGGAATTATAAATATTAAAGTGTAATATTCTTCAACAGCTTTCAGTATCATTTAAAAGATGAGACTTTTAGGCAAAACAAAATATGTCTGTAAGGTTCTCAAAATACAAAGAAGATAAAACTGTTGTAGTTCAAACAGCACAAGTTCTCTAAAGAAAACTAATGCTCACTATGTTTCACAAGGAATAAATCTTAATTGCAAATTCTGGTGAATGTAAAATGATAGGTTTATTATTTTAAATGAGTAACCTAAAACACTTTTTATATTGGGTAAGAAAACATGTAAGAAATTTCTTGCCATGTTTTTGTGGTATCTACAGTATAACACCTTTAATCTTTATAATAAAAGAGCTGAACTGAATTGTTGTCACCATACATACATTGTAAAAATGGTCAGCAATCTGATCAGAGGTACAAAAAAATTAATCTACAAATAATTTAAATTACAATCTCCTCATATATGTCATATCTCATGTATTTTTATAAACCAGTATAATGACCAAAATCTGCTGAATTTGCTCTGCCTTTGAGTTTGGTGAAATCACTGAAATATTTCAGAACTTGGAAACACTGTGAAATTAATTTAAGTAAAAAGGGAAGGATAAACTGAACTAGTTTTGAGTGCATTATAATGTTGTGATGGCCTCTTAGTCATCACTGACAGCTAGGGAAATGTCTGCCAACTATGCTTGACTCATTATTGTGGCCAAAAATGTGACCTGAGATGTCAGGCAACTGTGCTAAGCACTGTACCACTCTGCTTCCCTGAGATAAATTTAATAGAATTAAATAACAAAATAGTAGAACTTCTTGCAGACAGTAAGCGTGCATTTACCAAGGCTTGTTCCACACAGATTTGATAGCAGGTCATCACCTCTCTCAAACCATAAGGAACATTTTTTTCCCTATTTGCATCAACTGCACAGCACTCTGGGTAATATTATTTAAAAGGCTGGCTCACATATTATGTACAAGTCACATATAAGTCTATATAAAAAGACATTACATTTATGACATGAATACACCGGCACATTTCTAGTTTCCGTCTGCATGCTCATTTTGTGTATAAATGTATTTGCAAGTTATCCATTCATTTTTAGTCCACTAGAATCAGTGTCCCTTCAAACATTTGGTTTCTTTCAGCTCTGTGATTTGATGCTGGCCTTACAAAGTATCATGTGGAGTTGGGGGAAAAAAAATGTTGGTCTAACCTGGCTGTATGGTGAATTACCATGAAAATATTCAGCAAAAAAGGTTACTTGTGAAAACTGCAATATTCACAGGGAAAATAAATCACAATTCCAAGTGGAGAGGCTTTGAGTACTCCACATATTTACAAATATAAGACATTTACAACAAAAGATCTGATCATGCAATTATAAACAGACACTGTACATTTATGCATATAAACATTAATGAGTTTTTGAAATTATTACAGCCTTTCAATTTCTTTGCTCACCACTTTAAGCCATGCATTAAACTTCCTTATCTTTTCAGTCTTGCTTGGATGTTATGATTCTGTTTTATTTTTAATTTTTCTTAGCATTCATTTGGAACTTTTTCCGATCTTTATATGTCTATTAGTGTTTTTTGACTATGAAAATTCCAAATATCTGTTTTATTTTTGTACAAAATGGTTGTTTCAATTTGTTAAATAATACTTTGCACTGTTTCTGACTGATTTTGATTTTGTTATGGGCACCACTATTTCTTAAATCCAATTGCCAGACACAGTTCCCATGGTTGAAGATAGTTGTAACATGACATCGCTAAGGGTATGGATTTAGAGGTCAGCAGTGGTGGCCATATTTACATCTAGGTTTGCAGTTATCTTCGTAAAAGACTTAGTGCCTTTATTTCTTAGTCGTGCTCTCCGAATTCTGAGTTTTTGTCATCGTTTTTTGAATCTGATTTCTGGGTTGTGTTTTTGGCTTGGAAAAAGTGTGGTTTGATTTTCAGTTTTAATTTGACTACTCATGTTGTGCTCAATCTTTTTCAAAATACTTCCTTTCTTTTTGAGTCCATATACAGGACTGGCAAATGACACAGACAACTTCAGAGAAAACGTGTGGCACAAGTAGAACTTTAGAAAGTTTCTGTATATGGTTTGCATGTTTTCCCTGTTTCTTTATGAGCTTTCTCTCACAGTTTAAATACCAAACATAACTTTGATCAACAACACTATTCTGACTGAAAATTGAGTAAGTGCAGGTGTTCCATGTTATGTACTGGTGTTCTTTTTTGAAACTTTGAATGTTAGGTATGAGTTAAGGGTGGCAATGTACGATAGAACTCATATTTCAGCATTCATCCACAATAAATGCTGCCAGCTTGCTGCCGCATCTTAGTTGTCTACTATAGTGTTGCCATCTAGTGGATAGCCATAGAGGTTTTATTTTTTTAGATGAAACAGCTCGCCAGACATAATGCTCTAAATCAGTGTTTCACAAACTCGGTCCTGGGGACCCACTGTGGCTGCAGGTTTTTGTTCCAACCAGTTTCCTAATCAGTGACAACACCTGATAACACTGAGCTCATTTAATTAGCTGGTATTTTTATTCTTTTATTCGACATTTAGAAAAGCACAGCACCATAATTTGTACATTTATAAGACATTTATAAATATTTCTTCTTTTGCTGTAGATTTAAATGCTTAACTCTCTTTTGTTAATTTCATTATACTTTGCCCTTTCTCTGTGCAGTTTTCCCCCTTCGTTGTATCTTAATAATGACAATTTAAAAATAAGCAGAGCAGACTCGCAGGCAAACAACACTGAATAATCAAAGGCTGCAACTACTTTAGCATCAGACCCACTAATTAGTAAATAATGGATTCATTAAACAATTAGAACACCTAGAAAAGTAGAATGAAAATCAAGATGAAAATACTGTTAAAAACAAAAAAAAATACATTATTCCTATATAACTGTTTGGTACATTTTAATTTTTTTTTTTAGCAAACTTAGTTTTCTAATTTCTATATTGTTCCCTAAACACAGAACTTGGGTAATATCAGTTCATTTAATTAGCCCAGGAGTTCAGTTAAAACCAGAAGCTGGTTGGAACAAAAACCTGCAGCCACAGGAGGTCCCCAGGACCGAGTTTGGGAAACACTGCTCTAAATAGGCAGTCCATAGTTAAGTCATCGAGAATGTATAAAGCTGCTGATGTTTTGAAACAACTACATTTGTTACAAGATGAATATTTTGATGATAATGACAGTGACTGAGATAGTGACAGTCAATTAGATGATATGGAAGCTGTTGGGTCTAGCACCAATGTGGAAAGCTGCCCCGAAGGCATTTCTTCATCACAAGGCGTCCGAGTCGTCATGACTGTCAGGACAGCACTACATGGATATTCTACTGGCCACTGAGCACAAACAGTCACCAACTTCAAAATGCATTGTGTGCAACAAGCATGGACAGCACAAAGAAACTTTAGTGTTTTATTTGCAGCACATGTTCTTATAATCCTGCACTTTCTAAGGTGCCATGCTTTTAGGACTCATTCAAATGGGTAAAAGTAAAGTAATTAATAGTTTCTTTAGATTTTTAACAAATTTACTTTGGATCGTAAAACTGTTGCTTTCTAATACATTTCTTTGAATTTTGTTTTTACAAATTTACATATATACATTATTGAGTCTGTACATTTTAGAACTTGTTCAATGAGAAAGATGTTATAGAAGAATCAAATAATCAAGCACCTAATCAATAAATCAATCAAAGAGAAATTTTCATTAAATGCTATTTTATTATTGTGCATCCACAATAAATCAAATGCAGTTTCTCTTTTGTGTAAATCATTTCTTCATTAGTTTAGTAAAACCTTAGACATGTTTGCCTATTAAACATTTTTGAAGACATTTAACACTTTCCTGTGGACAACAGAAAAAATATCATCCAATCTTTTTATTAGTATTGTCAATAATTTAGACATCATCCAATCTTTTTATTAGTATTGTCAATAATTTAGACAATCTACCAAATATTAAAAGACTTTCAGTATCCTTTATTGTAATAAACTACAAAATACAGGCATAACTAATTAATAAATACATGTGTGGAATGTAATATTCATGTAAAGGCTAGAAGTCCATGTGTCTTGTCTTTTTTTATGATTTTTTCTTCATTTCTGGACTTTGGCTACCTTATGCTTCTTAAATTGTTTCACTAAAAGAAAACAAAGTCTTTAATTGTTCCCAGTGCAAATCAATGTTTTTGTGTTGTTTTATAGGTTATAGACTGAAACCCTGGACTGGGTAGGGGTTTCAGGACTATAATTTATGGCTATCGTTTTGGTCTATTTTTGCTGCTGTCCAGCTATCTTACTAAACAAGATATGTTATGTTCAGCTGTCTTTCTTTGTTTCCAGACATTTTTCTGTGTTTTCATTCTGCCATCACAAAAGACCATTTATCCAGTTCTTTGTATATGTTCACCAATTGATAGGCATTTTATGTCTGTTCATCTCTTGTTTGCAGAGCTGCTGAACAGACTTCCCACTCAACTGACTCTTAGTTACATGTCCACTGCCCTTTGTCATCCATGTCTAGTGACAGTTACTTATCTGTGAAGTCTACAGCATCATTTCATCCAATGCTTGGAAAACTGTTTTTTAGCTTGACTGTAGACTTTGCTTGCTCCAGTCCTGGAAATGTATTTGCTGCTATACAGTATGTACAGTAGATTTTCTGGCAACATTCCATTACTGTGGATTCAATAACAATTACGTCTAGGGCTTAGAGTGACTTCTGTCACTCACATATAACAGAGATGAAATAGGGTTAAAATAAAAAGTGTTCTCTTATCTGCATTCTGATTATATCATAATACATTTTAACAATATTTCTTCAAATAATAAATAAAACACAGGAATATATTGGAAATGCAAACAGTTCTTTTATTGTTTATGTTAGGGATGCCTCTGGAGAGCCAGAATAAACAGTGTAGATGACCATATTATTCTGTATATAACACACAAGTCTCAGCATACAACATAATATAGATTGTAAATATAATACTAAATAATTCTATCTAAAAATACACTGAAGCGACAAGCACCCTATTGGCTCTGTGATGGTTTACTTGTTTCTTCTTGTTTTGTCTATCTAAATTCATACTCTCTAATTATTTGCAACTGGTGGCATACTTTTAAAGTTTTTAAAATCATTTTGCTCAGTTTTACAAAATGTAGTGAACCTGGGGTGCATTTCTTCCAGCCTTCCATGTTATCCAGTGCCATTTTCTGTTGACAGTTTTTTTCCCTTTTTGAGGTAAATATGAAGTTTAGTTCTTTAAGTCTTCCACATTATTTGATGCATGTTTTCTATTGACATATTAAGTCTTTGGAATTTTATTTAGGCAAACCCAGGAGAATACAGACTGATGCTCTGAGATGCATGTAAAGATTAATAGTGCTCAGGGGCAAATGCATAATTCAAGCAATTATCTAGCTTATCGTTTTGTAGTGGGATCCATCAGACTCATCTATCTCTCTTTTTCTTATATGTCCAGAGAACTTTATGTACATTCCATAGTATACACAGGTATTAGGGAGTATTTCATAAAGCAATGTATCCAAGGTGATTGAATGGCATATGAATGCTTCAATTGACTTTTGTGACAAATCACTTTGATTTTTATCTCAGCATGCATAAATACAGGAGTGCCACTTCCAAAGTTGAATTAACAGGAAGTATTTTTCTTCCCTGTCTTCTGTATGTGGAGCCTAAGGAGATGGGGCCACCCAATTATGCAGCTGTGGCTCCCAACTACTATTTAAAGTGAAGTGGCAGTTCTCAATACAAATTCAGTATTCCTTGTTTGAGATGTCTCTGTTAATTTTTATTCTTTTGATGTTTTGATATCTTACTTTTGAACTCAGTATTTGTTTAGAAGGAACTGCTATTGGTAGGTGATTTAATTTGATATGTTTTCTTAAGGGCAATTGTTGCCTTTTGGGCAAATATATTTCTTGGAATTTGTAAATGAATATTTAAGAAAGTTTGCTTATGTTTGTCCTTTGGACCAAATGTTTATGGTGTCCCTATCCTCTATTGTGGATATTTTGAAAATCTGAACATTAAAAAGCCATTTGTGTTTGAAGCAAGGCTGCCAAGGGTGAGGCCTGTTCAGTTGGACCACACCTGCAAAGACAGTGCATGTGACTTTTCCTAATAGAGACCTACATTCCATTTTTGAGCTTGTTTCTCTAGAAATTGCAACAAGTACAACGGCAGCACTGGAGCTGAAACCAGAGAAAGATCAGGGAAACTGAGTAGACAAACAAGACCTTTATATCAAACATATAGTAGAAGTTCATTAAATAAAGAATTAAAGTGTCCAGAAGTGTGACAGTGCATTAATTAAATTGATGAATAAGTTTTATTTATAGAGTTGTTCATTTGAACAAAACAGTGTCATTTGGGTGCTCCCTCCCCCTGTTATCAGGATATTTTCAAGAATCCACTTTGCATGGGCCACCACATCCCAGTCTGCCAACTCTGCTGGTATCTGTACACCCAAACTGCCATCTCAACCCGCAGCATACCAGGGTGCCTTGCTCTGTCTGTGGATGCCATCACACGGGTTATCCTCCTATGTTTCCATGGCCTCTGTTCTCATCTGCTCCACTGCTCAGTAGACATGAACTTCACCATGCCCTGGAATCGTTACACCTCCATCTAGATAGCTCAACAATACCAATGCTGTCTCTTCTATTCTTTTACCTCAGAATGCTCATTACTGCATATATCTAAAAAGCGATTGCTTGATTTCTTTTTTTGTTTACCTTTCATTCTCCTTTCCTCTTAGTTTTATCCATAGCACACATCTTCTCTTTTATCTTGTGACTACCCCAGCCAACTCTAGCTAAATAGACGCTGCATCCCTCCTCCCATAATTAACTGAAATTGCATGTATTCAAGTCCAAGCCACCCATTAGTAGTTAAGCCACTGAGCCATGCTAAAAACCTGTTAAGGTAAATTTACCGTATTACACTTGATTTTGGTTGTTAATGCTGTATATTTCTATATTATTGGTGCATATTTAATTTAATGTAGTTTTATGTAGCTTTATGTAATATGAATCATTTAAAAAAATTGCATTACTGTATTGTAATATTTAAGTAGGTAAAGTATGCATTTTGGGATAAAAGTTGGTTATAAGAAACTTTGTTACTGGACTTAGATTTAACAGAAGGAATTTGGATAAGTATTTTGTAAAGACCACTAGGGGCAGGGTAGGTGGTTTATGGATATGTTACGGAGGTCATGCCAACTCCTTCCTGATCCACCATACAATGCCGCTGCTGTGCATGTTTGATGGCAGCTCCTTCCATGCAGCTCCACATGTTCTCATCTGCCTTGTTCATGGCCTAGATGATCATGCCTCTGGCTCCACCTTGCACCTTACTTGGGCTCAGAAACAACACCATCTGCTTTACTTTCCACAATGCTGTTAGATAATTCAAGCCATGTTCCATATGAAAACTTGTTGGTAGGCATGTGCCCAGACTACTGGACTTTAGTCACGGAGCAGCACCTCCAAAGTGCTTGAAGTGAAGCGTTCTGTATCCGCATCCTCTCCTCCATGAGCTACACTAGCTTGTTTCATGTCTGAGTGATAACCCTAATGATTGTGCGATGTGACATTTCTTTTCCACAGCTTTTTTTCTGTTTATAATCAACATTATAACAAGATATTGCACAAACTTTTTTTTACATATTGGGCAAATTATATCTATACTACAGTACATGTGAAGTAACAGAACTCGCTCATAATTTTTTTTGGTATAGTGTATTAATTCCTTAAAGGAAATTGTCTTTTCACCTGACCTTTGAAGGTCAGAAAGCAGGGTCAGCCATTATACAGCTCCCCTCCAACAATTTTCAGGTTAAGGGCCCAATGGAATAGGACCCCTTCTGGCAGAAATAGGATTTGAATTGGCAACCTTCCAGATGCCAGCACAGATCCTTAGATCCTGACAGACATTACAACATCATGTTCTACATTACACATAATATAAATGGGACAACTATTCTGCGTAAAGATGTTACATAACAACAGCACTCTAGCATACAGGAACTTGAATTTTCGCATGTCATTGTGCATTTTACACAGACTTCATTATAAACAGCATTGCTCACAGAGGATTTGTTAACCAAGGTATTACTGCAATACTAAAATTTTCTTACAAAGTTGTTTATTTTTAAGTAATTACATTTTGTTACCATGAAAAATGTATCAGACATTTATCAAATAGCATCAGTGGTCTAACACTTGCATATTAAAATACAGTTTCTCAAGGTTAGGTGGGCACTTCACTGAAGCAGCTGTATTCGGTTAAAGACAGTGCAGACAGAATGGCTTCTCAGCTAAGAAGCAATATTTAAAGCAGAACCGCAAGCAGCGACAGCCCCCACAGAAATACAATGTCCCAATCAATTTTGCCATTATTGTAGGAATTAAGCTTGACTAGTTAATTAATCATGTAAATGAGACCAAATAACATGAATGAATAAAAATGAATAAATAATGAACAACATTACAGGTACATTTATAACTTAACAAATACAGTATTATCAAAAGTGTCTGAGTGGAAAAAGAAAAATCTAAAGAGTTATTCAAAATGTGTGTACTGTATAGTAATCAGAACATTTTATTTTCTAAAAAATGCTTTCTAAATCAAATTATTTCAAACTTATATATCTAAGCCTAATTGCAACGCTATGCAGACTTTTCTCATGTCAAAGCAACATATTATGATGACATGAAAAAAGATTAGTTTTAATTTGCAAATGCACAGCTAATGAAGTGGTAATAGCTCCTTGCACTTTATATTACATTTATTTTCATTCCACAAAGAATACAAGTGTCAATTTAATAAGAATGTAAATAATAAATGCAACAATGCAAGTTTCTGGCTCAGACTCCAGTATCTGAGATTCTCAGTGGGCCTTATTTTTATGCTGCCATGCTTTATTCTTTTTTTTTATTTATTGCTAATTTTTATTAGTTTTATTAAAAGCAAATAACAATCCATACAATCAAATCAAACTTAACGAAACCAAAATTCATCTCCCACCAAAAAAGAAACGAAGAGAGGAAAGCCAGCCAACAAAGCAAATCTTTGAAGCAACAAGGAAGGAAGGGTATCCTTTTCTCCGATATTGAAGCTTATTCTAAAATGTTTTTGATTCTGCCATATTTTTAAAAAGTTTTGAACAGATCCTCTAAGTGAGAATTTGATTTTTTCCAATTTCAGATAGTATAGGACATCATTTACCCACTAAGTTAAAGGTGGTAGGTTGGGATTCTTCCATCTGAGCAAGATAAGTCGACATGCTGGTAGTGAGGTAAAGGCAATTGCGATTTGTTTGTCCTTCTCCACTTTAAGCCCATCTGGGACTACACCAAACACAGCTGTTAATGGGTTAGGAGTGATTGTGACACCAAGGCAGTCTGATAGGCATTCAAATATTTTTGTCCAAAATGATTATAATTTGGTACACACCTAACACATGTGGCCCAGTGAGGCTGGAGCAAGATTGTTGCATTCACATGTTGAATCTTGCTTTGGAAACATTTTGGGTAGTTTTAATTGGGTTAGAGGAGCTCAATGGAAAATTTTAAGTTGAATAATTGAGTGCTTTGCGCATATGGAGTTAGAATGTATGCTGTGCATGGCTGCTTTCTGCTCCTTTTCTGAAATGTTAACTGAAAGTGCCTTTCCCCATTGTGCCCTGGGATCTCTGAATGGAAGGGACTTTAAAACTTTTCTAAAACTTGTGGAGATGTTATCTGAGTCTTCAAGACTGATCAATATTTCTCTTGGAATAGAACTAGGTAGAAGGTGAGGAAAATTAGGCTGGTTCAGTTTAGCAAAGTTTTTAGCTTGAACGTATTTAAAAAATTGTGCTGACGAGAATTTAAATTTGAAGCTTAATTGCTCTTAGTATACAAATACATTATCGATGTACAAGTCTCTAAATGTTTTAATCCGAGACATTTTCAAGCATTAAATACTGTGCATGTTTGAGACGGTGGAAAAGAGTGGTTGTCATGTAGAGGTGCAACAGATAAGAGCTTCTCTGTCTTAAAATTCTTCCCACATTGGTTCCATATTCTGAATGAATGAAGGGCATTTGGATTATTAGTGTATTGATGACAACTTATATTTACTGGGGCACAGAGCAGGGAATATAAAGACGTAATGCAAGATTTTAATTTTGTTGCAGACTAGGCTTGTGTATATTCATTGATACATGTCGATGTCCAGGTCTTTAGGGCCTGTATATTTGCCGCCCAGTAGTAAAATTAAAAGTTAGGTATTGCCATGCCACTGTCTGCTTTAGGTCGATGTAGAGTCGGCCTTTGGATGCATGGATATTTAGAATTCGAAATAACTTTGGTTATGATTGAATCTAATTTCTTAAAAAAAATTTGTTAATGTATATGGGACGGTTTAAAATAGGAAAAGAAGTTTGGAAAGGATATTCATCTTAACAGTGTTGATTTTACCTGCTAATGTGGGATGGAGGTTAGACCATCTATTCACATCTTGTTTCATTTTTTTCCATGCAGACAGCATATTTTTGTTGAAAAAGAGCTTTATCTTTACTTCTTATATTTACCCCTAGATTTTTAAACTGACCTGCTAAAATGAGAAGGTGTCCAGTATAGTATTGTGTCCTAGAGAGTTCATTGGAAAAAGCACAATTTTATTCAAAATAATTTTGAATCCAGATATCTTTTGAAAGTGATTTTACGATATTTTCTCTTCAAGTCTTTCTCAGAAAATCGCCTTTATCTCTGATGCATTTCGAAAGTAACCAGCCAATGGCTCAACGATGATTGCAAAATGCAATGGTGATAAGAGACATCCTTGTTGAGTACCATGTTGTAGTTTGAACTAATCTGAAATAATGTTGTTAATAAAAACTTAGGCTTTTGGACTAGTTTGGAGTAGTTTGATCCATGCACATATGTTTGGGTCGAACCCAGATTTGTGCAATGTGGTGAATAGGTAGTCCCATTCAACAATGTTAAATGCTTTTTCTGCATCCAAAAATAGTAAGATCACTGGGGTGTTAGATTTAATGAGTGTGTAGAAGATTAGAAGGTAAGTGTCTGCCTTTAATAAATCCGATTTGGTATTGTGATATAACAGATGGAAGCACTTTCTCAGTTCTTCTAACTAGAACTTTGGAGAGTATATTAACGTCATTATTCAGGAGTTAGACTGGTCTGTATGTAGAAAGTCCTTATTTTTCTTAGGAAAGATGGAAATTAACATCAGACAAAAAGTTTGAGGTAAAATTTTGTTCTCTTTATCTTCTGTAAGTGCACAAACCAGTGTGTTTCTTCATGCCAGTCCCAAGCCTGGATAAATTGGGAGGGTTACGTCAGGAAGGGCATCCGGTGTAAAATTTTGCCAAATCAATAAGTGGACAACAGTACAAATTTCCATACCAGAACGGTCGAGCCCTGGGTTAACAATGACTGCCACCAGTATTGCTTGCCAACAGGGTGCTTGCGGAAATTGGGGGGATACGTGTCCGGAGGCAGGAGGAAGGTAAAGAGGGTGGAACTGAGGGTAGGAACTTTGAATGCTGGCAGTATGACTAGTAAGGGCAGAGAGTTAGCAAATATGATGGAGAGAAGGAAGGTTGATATATTGTGCAGGCAAGAGACTAAATGGAAGGGGATTAAGGCCAAGTGGATTCAAATTGTTCTATCATGGTGTAGATAGGAGGAGAAATGGAGTAGGGGTTATTCTGAAGGAACAGTATGTCAAGAGTGTTTTGGAGGTGAAAAGAGTGTCAGACAGAGTGATGATTATGAAGCTGGAAATTGGAGGTGTGATGATGAATGTTGTTAGTGCATATGCCCCGCAAGTTGGGTGTGCAATGGATGAGAAAGAAGATTTTGTAGTGAGTTGGATGAAGTGATGAACAGTGTACCCAAGGGACAGAAAGTGGTGATTGGAGCGGATTTCAATGGACATGTTGGTGAAGGGAACAGAGGAGATGAGGAGGTGATGGGTAGGTATGGTGTCAAGGAGAGGAATGAAGAAGGACAGAGGATAGGGGATTTTACCAAAAGGATGGACATGGCTGTGGTGAATACGTATTTTAAGAAGAGGGAGGAACATAGTGTTATGTAAAAGAGTGGAGGAAGATGCACACAGGTACATTACATCCTATGCAGAAGAGTCAATCTAAAGGAGATTGAAGACTGCAAAGTGGTGGCAGGGGAAAGTGTAGTTAAGCAGCATAGGATGGTGGTCTGTAGGATGACAGTGGAGATCAAGAAGAGGAAGAGAGTGAGGGCAGAGCCAAGGATCAAATGATGGAAGTTGAAAAAGGAAGACTGCAAGGTTGAGTTTAGGGAGAAGGTGAAACAGGCACTGTGTGGTAGTGAAGAATTATCAGACAGTTGGGAAACTAGAGCAGATGTAGTAAGGGTGACAGAAAGAAGAGTGCTTCGCATGACATCAGTACAGAGGAAGGAGGAAAAGGAAACCTGATGGTGGAATGGGGAAGTACAGGAGAGCATACAGAGGAAGAAGTGGGATAATCAGAGAGATGCAGAAAGTAGACAAGAGTACAAGGAGGTAAGGCATAAGGTGAAGAGAGAGGTGGCGAAGGCTAAAGAAAAGGCGTATGATGAGTTGTATGAGAGGTTGGACACTAAGGAGGGAGAAAAGGACCTGTACCGATTGGTTAGACAGAGGGACCAAGCTGGGAAAGATGTGCAGCAGGTTAGGGTAATAAAGGATAAAGATAGAAATGTACTCACAAGCAAGGAGAGTGTGTTGAGCAAATGGAAAGAGTACTTTGAGAGGCTGATGAATGAAGAGAACGAGAGAGAGAAGAGGTTGGATGATGTGGAGATAGTGAATCAGGAAGTGCAACAGATTAGCAAGGAGGAAGTAAGGACAGTTATGAAGAGGATGAAGAATGGAAAAGCCGTTGGTCCAGATGACATACCTGTGGAAGCATGGAGGTGTTTAGGAGAGATGGCACTGGAGTTTTTAACCAGATTGTTTAATGGAATCTTAGAAAGTGAGAGGATGCCTGAGGAGTGGAGAAGTGTACTGATGCCGATATTTAAGAATAAGGAGGATGTGCAGGACTTTAGTAACTACAGGGGGATAAAATTGATGAGCCACAGCATGAAGTTTTGGGAAAGAGTAGTGGGAGCTAGGTTAAGAAGTGAGGTGATGATTAGTGAGCAGCAACATGGTTTCATGCCAAGAAAGAGCACCACAGATACAATGTTTGCTCTGAGGATGTTGATGGAGAAGTATAGAGAAGGCCAGAAGGAGTTGCATTGCGTCTTTGTGGACCTGAATAAAGCATACAACAGTTTGCCTTGAGAGGAGTTGTGGTATTGTATGAGGAAGTCGGGAGCAGCAGAGAAGTATGTAAGAGTTGTACAGGATATGTACAAGGGTAGTGTGACCGGGGTGAGGTCTGCGGTAGAAGTGACAGATGCATTCAAGGTGGAGATGAGATTACATCAGGGATTGGCTCTGAACCATTTCTTATTTGCAATGGTGTTGGACAGGTTGACAGACGAGATTAGACAGGAGTCCCTGTGGACTATGATGTTTGTTGATGACATTGTGATCTGTAGCAATAGTAGAGAGCAGGTTGAGGAGACCCTGGAGAGGTGGAGATATGCTCTAGAGAGGAGAGGAGTGAAGGTCATTTGGAACAAGACAGAATATGTGTGTGTGAATGAGAGGGATGGTGAGGATGCAAGGAGTAGAGTTGGCAAAGGTGGATGAGTTTAAATACTTGGGATCAATAGTAGAGAGTAATGGGAATTGTGGAAGAGAGGTGAAAAAGAGAGTGCAGGCAGGGTGGAATGGGTGGAGAAGAGTGTCAGGGGTGATTTGTGAAAGAGGATATCAGCAAGAGTGAAAGGGAAGGTCTAAAGGGCGGTAGTGAGACCAGCTATGTTATATGGGTTGGAGACGGTGGCACTGACCGGAAAGCAGGAGACAGAGCTGAAGGTAGCAGAGTTAAAGATGCTAAGATTTGCATTGGGTGTGACAAGGATGGACAGGTTTAGAAACAAGTACATTAGAGGGTCAGCTCAGGTTGGACGGTTGAGAGACTTATTTGATTTATTTGATTTTTTTTTATAAAATTCCACTGGGTTGCCTTCAGGGTCAGCTGATTTCCAACTTTGAAGTGAGTTTATAGCATCTAGTAATTCTGAGAGTGTGAGGTTTATCCAGTTCCACAGCAGTATCTAGCTGTGCTATCTGTAATGAATCAAATAGCTCATTACATTGTGTCTTATCTTCTATAGGCTGAGTGGAATATAAGGAATTATAGTACTGTTTTAATGTCTGGGTTATATTTTTGTGGTCTATGATTTTATCTTTATCTGTGTTGGTAATTTCTGTTATTGCATGGCAGACTTCCGGCTTGTGCCTTTGTTGAGCTAAAATCTTATTGGCTTTCTCTCCTTGTTCATAATAATGATGCTGTGATTTAAACATAAGCTGTTCTGTTTCTTTAGTGGTCAAGAGGTTAAATTGTAAATGCAAAACCTGTCTTTTCCTATAAAGTTCCTGTTTGGAGACCTGGCGTATCCTAGATAAATTCTGGTAATTTCACTGATTAACTCAGATGTCTTCTTGGTTTCCATTTTATTTTTGTGAGAAAGATATAAAATTATCTGTCCTCTTCAAAAAGCCTTCAGAGTTTTCCAAAGTATACCTACAGAGACCTCTGGGGATGCATTTGTCTGCAGAAAATAATCAATTTGCTTGGATATGAATTCTGTACAGTGCTCATCTTCAACTAATGGCAGAGGGTTAAAACACCAGCTATGAGATGGACATAATAAGTTAAGCTCCATGATCAAAGGGGTTGCGTCAGAGATAACAATAGTGTTTTACTACACTTACTTAACAGTGATGAACTTGTGAGAAGAAGTAATATGCTATAAGGTTAGGTTTTAAAAACATCCATGAATCTGATAAGTTCTGATCCATTATAAAGTATGTAATTATTTTTGCAGTATTAGATGTTATCGCCACTATTGCCTATCCAGGTCTGGATTTGAAACACAAAGTTTCCAGATATTATAATTTTATGAGAGTTCACAAGAGAAATAGAGGGGAATACATTTTGGATAAAATCTCTATCATCCACATTAGGTGCATAAATATTTATCAGAATCACTTTAGTATTAAATAAATTGCCCATCACCATGACGTATCGCCCTTCAGGATAACAAATTACATCTGATGCTAGAAATGGGATAGTTCTGCGAATTAAGATTCCCACACCCCTAGTTTTTTTTGTATGGATAGAGTGAAAAATTTGGCCACTCCAATCCCTTTGCAACTGAAACTGGTCCTTACTTATTATGTGAGTCTCCTGTAAAAATACTATCTTGGCATTTAAACCTATAGAAGCTTAGATTAATACACTAATAACTAACTTATTTGTTTGATAAACACCTTAAAATGAATAAATGAGGAAGTATGGTACCATAAAATTAAAAAATAATCAGGAGCACTAAGAATTAGGAATATTTAGCTCATATGGAATATAGTGTTATTAAACAATAAAAACTGACAGACAGAATATGAAGGCCTGACATTCAGATGTCACAATCAACCCTTCCTGAGAAGTATGTCGAAAATGGACAAAATGAAGTTTTTGACTCTATCGTATTAATCAAGGAGCAACTCTTGGAATCTTACACCAATGAACTAGACCAGCGTTTCTCAACCTTTAAGTATTTGCGACCCGAGTTTTCATAACAGTTTTAATCGTTTTTTCAGTTTTAAAGTTTTTTTTGAAAGGAGCCCACTAATACCAATTTGTTCTTTTTTAATTAATGATATATCATAGTTGCATATTTTATTATGCCTACTTAACCTTTATCAACATTTATCTAACTCTATATTTATTTTTCTACTATCAGAATGTAGTTTAAATTAATTTGTTTTGGTTTCAATAGATGTATTTTTCATATTTTCATTTCTTGTTTTCTTTTTATCACAGCTTCGCGCCCCCCTAGGGGGGCCTGCCCCACAATTTGAGAGCCACTGAACTAGATAGTGAATCTCAGATTGATTATAAAGAGAACTCTTATCTTTCTTTTAATTATTATCAAAAGAGAGTCTTCATTTTGGTTACTGTAGCTGCTAAAGTCATTGTTTCATCTTGATCGAAATCCTCAGAATTCATGACTGCTCAACACTGGATTGTTTCATGTTTGTAATTTGATCAATTTGGAAAAGTCCACTGCTGGAATGAATAATGCTTCTTCTAAATCTTTCAACCTGTGGGTGGTGGTGGCTGATGCACTGAAATCATATAAAACACAACTCTTATTCTATTATTATAATTAGTCTGTTTCCCTTTGTTGTTTCTAGCTCATTTCTTACCTAGCTGTAGTTGAAACTCCCAGAATTTGGGTATGTACTTGATGGCATGGGATTTTATTAGTGGTATTACATTTGTTATTTGAACTTTTTTACTGACTATTTTTATTTTTAAAAAATAAAAAATTGATCACAAAAAAGGAGTGCTCAGAACCTTTTCTGAGAAGTTTTTAAAGAAGCAATAAAATGAAGAAAACATAACATATAATTTTTGCCTCATTTTCTCATCATGTAAAGAGAAATCACTAACTAAGTAGAGTGCTTAAATGTGTAAACATTTTTCTGACTATTGGAATCAGGATAAATTAAGCATCAGTCCAAGAAAAAAAATCTGAACAATGCATAGACCTCCATATAAACCAATATTCACAGGGAAATCCTGCAAGTTGAAATCATGTTAAATAAAATGTCTACCATTCTGCTTTGCCAATTGCAGTTTTAGAATTCTAAAATAAGCAGTGGCTTTGGTAAACTAAATGAGTATTCTAAATAATGTTTATAATCTTTAGAATGTGGCAGGTCAGTTGTACCATAAACGTGAAAATGAGACCATGCATTTTGAGTCTATTTAAAGGAGGAAAAAAGAAACGCTGATTAAGCAAGAAAGTATCTGGATTGTCTACAAGAGGATCAGGAACCAATATATTGTCTTATTTTTTTAGACACAAAAGGTCATCAAGAAGCATGCTGAATGAATTCTGTTTCTTTCCAGGTTCTTATTTTATTTTACCACCAGCTACAGCAGTTAGAGAGCCTTGTCTTCAGGCAAGGTCTGTATTTATAGCAGAAATATAAACACATAACACATTTGCAGGAGGATTTTCCAGAGGTTTTTTTTCTCTTTGTTAAGCCTTATAGACAGTGTCCTCTAAAGTAATTACTGGTGTAAATATTTATTAGCTAGGAATAATGGGTTCCTGAGACATTATCAAGGTTGCATTCATCAAATTGGGGAGTCAAAGTGTCAGGTTTAATGGTAAGTCTTAGTTCTATACTATATCATTCACCTGGGGAATGCTTTCTATGGAGGATGGCACAAAAATGCAACACCTGAGATAAGCAGTAAAGTATCAACAATATGCCCTACATTCTTATATCTGAGAAATAAACCTGCAGTTCAAATGGAAGGGTAGGGACAAAATGCAACATATAAGCTTTATTATATATTGTAAAAGAGAGCTGATGAAGAAAACATTGAACACAACTTGGTGTTTCATTTGACCTTCATACATGTCAATTAATCATTTTTGTTAAAAAAAACTGTCAAGCCCATGTAATGTGACAACATAGAATGACACACTTTGTACTGTATAGTTTCACTGATTTTTTTTTTTTTTATGTTAGCCAGATTATATATGAAACATCAAGAATGTGCTCCTCCTAACATAATGCCATGTAATGGCACAAATCGATTAATGTTTATGTGCCTTGTGGTTTAACTCCCATTTTAATGTACAAAATTTTTGCCTATGCTGCTGATTTTATCAGCAATTTTCATAAATAGATGCCATGCAGCTAACATCAATTGCTCTGCCGCCTCATGGAGAACTGCCTATGTTGTCAAATTAGAACATTACTCATTGCTGACATAGCATTGTCTAGATGGGAAGGGAAGGTACTTGTACTAAATTGGCAAGTTGACATAAGTATATAGATATGGACTTAACTCAAAATGGAAGAGGCTCGATTTCTGGCACAAGTCTGAATTTGAAATTTCAACAGTGTCAAAATGTGGTATCAAGTATAATAAAATAAAAAAAGATTACAACTTGTCATTAGCAGCAGTAACTTACCAAACCATGTGAGCAGCTCTGTGTTTTGATGGTATCTTCTGAATGGGTGTCTAGATAAAACTCAACAGGAGGGAGGTTTCGAGCTTGCTGGATAAATTAATCAGGGGCTTTCCATAATATATCGTGTTGTATCAGAGGCCTACATTTCTAAAGCTCCCTTGTGACGCCAATGGCCTGTTTTAAGTCGGCTACTTGCTCTAAATAGGTCCACCCTTGCAGAAATTTATGATTGCCTGATTAAAGGGGTAGGAATGTCCAAATGTAGGTATTCCATATATTTTGTTGCAGCATGCATTTGTAATAAAAAGGTTTTGACAAGTTTCATCAACCAAGGATGTCACCCAGAGTACGAGCTGGCATTCCATCTTGTAAAAGACAAGCTCCAAGGCAGAGGCAGGTGTTCCTAAAAACAGCAAGCCTACAGTGTCATAGGAATGAAAAGAGGACCTACAATCAAATTTTAGCAAATGGTGAGTGCCATGGTGACCACAATAGACCTGCTTCGCTCTTCTGAGGAGTTACTGGACAGAGTTAAGGCTGAGATGTAGCATCAGTACTGAGTGGTGGGACAGCTGAGAGACTGCTACCTCTGCAGCTCCACCAACCCTTCTCCGTCTGCTAAGATCCATTGGCCTGGGTGCTCATGGAACTGGAAAAAAGTGTGGCAGATCAAGGTACCACTGACCCCCAGGTGAGCCATTTGAAGCATGGCCAAAAGTAAACCTGTGCAAGTAAAGGATGAGGCAGATTGCTGAGGCATTACAGAGCAGCTGTGAAAGAAGAGCCTCAAAGATGAGATCCAGATCTGGAACAATATTTGCTGCATCAATTCAGTAAAGGAAAATATTTGCAACTCTGTAAAAGGAAATTTATCCGTTCACTTATAATTGACAGATCAGCCCAGAGAAGTGCCATGTTTAACACCACTGCTGCCCCACATAACAGCATAGCACTGAACATTTCTGCTGTGCCATCTGACCACACAGCTTTTAAGACCCCTGTTGCACCACTTGACAATGTAACACTCAAGAGCCCTGCTGATGTGCACTTATCACTGGCAGCATTGCCACAGCAGAAGAGGAGATCATTCAAAGATTTCAAAGAGTTATGTGCCTTTTCGCTGGTGACAGCAACATTAAAGTGAGGACTACGTAGCGGTGGTAACAAGTTGCATCAGCCAGGGTTGAGTCACCCATAGTATGAGCTGGCATTCTATCAAGCAAAAGAACAGCTTCAAATTCAGCTGCAAGTGCACCTATAAAAACAATAAGTCTGCAACGTCATAAACGGAATTCCTTCTAGGGCACCAAAGATGAGCAATCCTTCTAAGGATAGTGAGCCACATAAAACAGCGATGTAAAGAGCAAAGGATCCATTCTGGCATTCAGTGTCAGCACTACAGTATTATAAAACGTATTGGAACTAATTTTGCAAAAATGTTTGTGTAGCTCTATAATAAATGTGTCTGAATATTATTTTTTTTTTCTGTTTAAGGTTGGTGAAGTTATAGCATAATAGACAGCTGGCACATGTAAACTTCATGTTTTATCCTAATGTGATTCATATAATATTCAACTTCTTAATTAATATCCACTTTGCTTAATGTAATGCAATCGCTTCAATGTGACTTTACAATAAATTCAATTATACTATTCATGTTTTAAATAAATTATGTAAGGTAGAAAAAAATCTTTTATAATTTATTATTCATCCAGTTAAGCAAATAAAAATAGGCTGCCATGACTTCACATAGTGACGCATATTTACATGAGCCTGGGAAGAATGCCTGCTTTTCCAGCAATGGCAGTTATTGCCAACGAAGCTAATAACATTGTTTATCTGTGACATATGAAATATAAAATTAAACAATACAACAATAAATTGATTCTAAATAAATAAGAATCAAAAAGTGTAATGTGAAAAAGAAATTAATTACAAGCAGAATCTGACAAAAGTTGACTTGCAGCATAGTTGACCTGCTAATAGAATGGCAACAACAACCTTGTAAATATTTCATAACAAAAAAAGCAATAAAGGAAATAGAAAATAAAACTTAAGTGTTTACTTTTACTTTAATGCAATAATTAATTGCAGATGTGCCAATTAGGCAGCCAGAAATTGATATTAGCCTGTTCTTGTTGTTCAGTTGCAATCAGCCGCCCACTTATAAGTGGCATTTGTCACAATTTTTATGAAACAAAAATGCAAGGCTTCTGTATGTGCAGTTATTCATGGTTTCAGTTTTGTGGTCTCTTATTTGAAATAAGCAGAGCATTGTGGAACAGGCTCGAATTTCAGTTTCAGACAACTTGAAGACTGCTGTTTATAACTTCAAGAATATTGTACAAGCAATCTGCTTTTGTCTGTTCCCATCTCATTAAGTGGAATCAGCATTTAATAAATGATAAGTGGACATATACTAAAAGGTGCTCTCTGAATTTTAGCAACTTTGGAATGCTAGCAGAGTGACTACTTCTCAGGATTTAGTAAACTGCCGTAGGACTTTAAGTGAAGTGGACCACTCATGGAGAGACACAAGTTTTGTTTAAGTAGAGTGATATTTACATTGATTATATATAGTAGAAGTTTCAGATATTTGACATGATAGTCTACTCCATTGCATCAGATATACTTTTGAGAAGAGACATGCATTTTACTTAACTGGATTTCATAGCTCATTTCTTGGAAGAAAGTGTTAAAAAAATCAGATCCTACAAACTTTTTGCTTTGTTTAAACAAGCTTAATTTGAATAGATAAAGCTGTGTATGACAATGTGAGAACGTGAAAAGCAAATTCACGTTTTTCTGGTAAAAGTTGAAGACAGCAGGGCAAGCAAGTCCCCATCTACACATTCCAGCTCTTCCTAGGGAATTCCCAGATGTTCTGAGACATATAAACCTTCCAAAAGGTTTTTAACCAGTAGGGCTTGCCCAGAGTAGCTTTAATGGGAGCCGCCTGGGGTGCATTCTTAAGACATGCCCAAATCACCTCAATTGGCTCCTCTCGATCCTGACTCTGCTCTGAGGCTCCTCTGAATCATTAAGCTTCTCACCCTATCACAGAGTGTAAGCTCAGCCACCCTGCAAAGAAACCTCATTTCTGTTACATGTACTTGTGGTCTAATGACCATTATTAGGGAAAGGTATATAGATTGACCATGAAACATCTTTTAAGTCAGCTCTCACTCTACCATCATGGATCAATGCAGCATCCACAGAACATCTGCTGCCATTCCAATCCAGTTGCCGACCTTTTTTCCATCACTTCTCCACTAAGAGAAGTTGTTCTTCCTTCAGTTGGAGAGAAAAATACACTCTTTTCAGAGAGAGAACCATAACCACAAACTAGGTGGCCATGAAAAATATAATTTAAAAAAGATTGTGTTAAAGGTGAACATGAGAATTTAGTATGCCTCATCAATGTTTCAATTCGACATTTGCCTACCCTGATAATGCAGAAAGCTGCTTTGTGTTATTTTAAAGGCATTATATTGTGCTACTGCATGTTTCTATTTTCAAACACAGTTAAGTTAATGGTTAATAACTTGGTAGTAGACAGTGTAAAGTTCGCAGTACTCCTGCAATGTGTGATGTGAAGTGTTATCATTTCTTAAAGTGTGATTAATGTGTAGTTGATGGGACATTTGGGACACTTTTAGCAGGAAGCTGCAGCAGCAGCACAGACATAGGAGGATTGCAGATTGACTGAATATTTTGTGTATTTGTTTGTTTTCAGTAGCTCCTCCATGAAATTTCAGCTTGCAAACAATAAATGAAACAAACCATAAATGATGCAAACAAATTTACAGTGGTGGTCCGGGTCAAATTTTACTCAAACAGATTGATCATTTGCACAGTACAGAATACACTACTTTCTACATTAGATGCACATGCACTTTCTGTTCATTACAGCTCTGAGAGGGATCGGAAACTGTGCAAGGATTAGACATGCATGTACAAGAGGTTTGCTTTGAAAATAAGCAATGTGGAAGCACAAAGTAATCACTATTGACAATGTAACTGGGCATAAAAGCCACTTGGTATGACTGAAATCAATAAATCTAACTGGGTATAAATGCCCCTTGGTATGCTGAGGGAGGCAGCCTGCTGTGGCCCTTCAACTTTCATAAAAAGTAAAAGCCTCTTTCAAACCATGGCTGGACTCTCATTCAGGAGAGTTAACATCCTAACCTTACATCTTACAAAGAAAATTTGAGTAATGAGTGATGATACAGTAGGTGTGTAATAAAATTAACTTAACTTAATTTAGTCTCTATTAACTATTCTAACAAAGGTTTTAAAAAAAACAGGACTCAGATCTGAGATGCTAGCAGATAGATAATAGATGGTGCATGATGATAAGTCATGTGACTTGCAACAGGCATAGTAAATATAAACTAAATCAAAAAATCAGAAACGGTAAGATAAGAGTCTAATTATTCCAAAAATTAATTTATCGGATTATAGAGATGCGAACAGCTAGATTTGTTATAGTTATACATTATGTTATAGTTATACATTATGCTAATAAAGTAAAATATAATTGCATCACACTGGTTATTTTCCCATCCTAAGGAATTCCCCAGTGTATAGTGAGATCCAAAAAGTTTACATCACTTGACAACAGTAGTTTATGAAGAGCTATATTGTCAAATCAATTCAAGGCTAAAGTCTTTAATCATTCTTCTCTTAACATTTTAGAAGGCACATGCCAAGCACACTACTGTATGTAACATTTGGGTTCCAGTTACTTTAGTTATTTCAACAAACATCTAAAGTTGACACACCTTTTTTGTCAAGCAACCACCAAGCTATTTATCTGGTATTTGGATTTGTGAAAAAGAGAAGGACAAATGTGTTTTGGCATATAAGCCTGCAGTCAGTATTATGGCAAAGAACTTAAATCTGTTTTAATGGCCATTGAGCTGCAACAACAGCAGTAAACAGCAAAGCCTCCTGCTTCACATTCTGTGATCTTTCCCTGCAACAACAGGCATCTGTGTGAGGAGATAATGACAGAAGTAATTACTTGCATCACAGGGTTGAATGGATGGAAAGATGTATAAACCAGCTTCACATTGTACAATTTCATCTTGTACACTGGCAAGATTGAAAGTTTAATAATGTGTGCAGGTTTTCTTTGTGCAGCAATAATCCCTCCCAGTGCCATAAAACCGTAAATTTTCACTACACAATTCATTTTGTGCAGAAAGAAAGCTTTAAAGGGAGTTGATTTTCTAAATGTTAAAGCTGAAATTAAAAGAAAAAAATAATCAGAGGTGCAGTAAGTGTTTCAGGAATCAGCTTGTCAAGAAAACATCAATCCTGATTCTTTACTCTGGCTGATCAGTCACATTGATCACTGGATAAGTCAGTTCTAAATTAAGTGTGTTGTTTAAGAGAAAACCCTTTCTGAGATTTACTAGCTGCTACAAAATTGAAACATGGCTGGTTTCCTAACCAACTAATTAATTTTGAACATTTCAAAATGAATACTAAAAGAAGAAATTCTACTAAGTAGGCTAAATGGATTCTGTAATAGGATCTGTCACTCTGTATTTAAATTCATGCAGCAGTGTCCATGCACAATAACCTAAATTTTGTACCATTACTCTGATGGGTCAGAGGTAAATGGTAAATGTGTATATGGTCAGTGACAGTCAACTATCTGTGCAAAAACAAGAACACTTTAATCAATAAAAAACAGGCCCATCTTAAAAGCACCTGCAAAGCTAAGACAAGTGAAGCTTTTACATCAGAACGGCAAATGCTGACTTTAGAGATGACTGTCAGGTGTCAAGATAAATGGTTTCTATAATGTGTCCAGACATCTATATTTATTTTTAGGGCCTCCAAAGCTGGTGTGTGTTTATTTTTTCCACCTCATTTCACAGAAATCACATTTGTAAAGTCCTAATGAATGTGGAATGTACTTTCCAGTGAGTGAATGCTGGATTGCTATATAACCAATGCCTATCTATCTGTCTATCTATCTTTAATTATCTTAAGATAAGTGTCAAATGTAATCATTTTCTTTCTTGATTCTCTTTCCACTGTCTCTTTATCTATGACAGTATATTCTGGCCAGTCTTTTTCCTGCTAATGAGCCTGTGCCCAACTCTAAACTCACAGAAGCTTCTGACATGGGCAGGCTTTAAACCCATCAAAGGTTCAGTTACCATCCAAGTACCAGAATTACCTCCAGGGTCAGGAATTTTCCCCTAACATTATTGGTACACCAAATTTTAAAGTCCACAAGATTGCACATTTCCTTTAAAATTATAAATTATAACGCTAGTAATCCAAGAGTTTTATTTTCAACTATTGATTGTCCTTTAAACCAAGCTCACTCAACGGAATGCCTCCATAAAAACGGCTGTGATACTTTTGCCATATTTTTTAAACACAAAATAAATTATTTTAGAAATAACCCCCAAAGTTAATCTAATTGAATCCCAGAATGCTATTTTAAGTGAGTTAAAGTCTTTTAATGAAATAGATCGACCAGAATTATGTAAAATAATTTCTCAGTTGAAACCTTCCCCCTGCGTCATTGAACCCAGTACCAACAGGGTTTTTTAAAGAAGTCTCAAATGTCCTTATTGATAGTATACTTGACATAGTGAACTCATCATTAGATACGGGGGTCTTCCCTGACTGTCTAAAGACTGCAGTTGTTAATCCACTGCTCAAACAAATTAATCTCGACTCTTCTGTCTTTGACAATTTTAGACTAATTTGTAACCTGCCTTTCTTAAGTAAAATTCTAGAAAAGGCGTTTATTAAGCAGCTAAATGATTACTTGATTAATCATTCCATTTTCAGTCAGGTTTTAGAACAAACCGTAGTACAGAAACTGTGCTGATTAAAGAAGTAAATGATTTGTGAATTAATTCGGACAGAGGCCGTATATCTGTTCTTGTTTTCTTAGACTTGAGGGTATCATTTGACACTATGGACCATAGTATTCTTATAAATTGCTTTAGACAATGCATGGGCCTCTCCGGCAACATCTTAAATTGGTTTCAGTCTTACTTAACAGGTAGAAAACTCTTTGTTAGTTGTGGTGATTGTAATTTGGAGACCCAGGATATTGTATATGGTGTACCACAAGGATCTATTCTGGGTCCGCTGCTTTTTTCGATCTACAGTATATGCTCTCATTAGGTCAGTTTATTTCAAAGCACAAAGTATACTTAACAATAGCGACTGATGACCCTGATGCTCTTGGCTCTCTAATCCAATGTCTTACTTGTATATCCAAATAGATTGTTAGTAATTTTCTTAAACTAAATAAGGAAAAAACAGAAATCTTAATGATTGGCAAACATGGATATAACGAGGATATTAGAAATAAACTTGATACTTTAGGCTTAAAAATTAAGGCAAAAGTAAAGAATTTGTAGGTTATCTTCAATTCTGACTTAAATTTGATATCACAAATTAACCAGATCTCTAGGATTACATTCTTTCACTTAAGGAACATAGAAAAAGTTAGGCTTCTTATAACATTACGTGATGCTGAAAAATGAATTTATACTTTTGTTTTTAGTCAAATAGATTACTGTAATGCTATCCTAACAGGACTACCTAAGAAAGACATAAAATTATTGCAGTTAGTGCAGAACGCAGCAGCCAGAATCTTAACTAGAAAAAGAAAATTTGAGCATATCTCTCTAGTTGGTTACCTGTGTCATTTTAAAATACCACTAATGGTTTATAAAGCCTTAAATAATCTTGCTCCGTCCTGTATTTTGGAATGCCCTACACTCCAAGTTGTAACCTTGGATCTTCAATTGGAGGTCTGCCTGTAATTCCATGAGCCAAACTTAAAAGAAGTGGTGAGATGGCTTTTTGCAGTTATGCACCTAAAATATGGAATAGCTTACCAATAGAAATTCATCAGGCTAATACTGTGGAACTTTTTTAAAAAACTGCTAAAAACTCATTACTTTAACTTGGCTTTTTCATAGCTACTTTTCAGTTGTATTCTTAAAAGAGTATAAGGGCATAGAATCATCATATTCTTCAGGGATCTACTATTTGTACTAATCCTCACTATTCTCTAGTGTTTCTTTCCAGCCCTTCTGTGGTGCCTCACTGCACCACCACCTGATCAAGGCACCATGCAGCCTCCTGTGATGTTTCACAGAAGGCAGATGTCTCAGCTGTCCACGAGACCAACTTCATTAAATCATGTGAAGCATGAAAACTAAGAGGTTTGGTTTTAGATCCTGGTCTCCAAGATGTTTTCCAGTCTGCTTTTTCACTGTCGTCATGAGAAGGGATCTACCAATCACTATAGGAAACTGTCTTAAACAGCCTATGGGAGAATCTTTCCTGATCACCCGGGACCCCTCTAAGGCATTGATCTTAATATTGTGCCCTCAGTTCAATCATTTCCTGAGTAGCATTTAAATAGCATATTAGCAGTCTCCATCAGTGTATACTGGCATGCAGAGGGGCAGACTACTATATAGGGGGGGGTGAGTGTGCCTTTCTTAAAAATATATTTTGCTCTGAAATTGTCCGACTTTACAAATAACTGCATCGAGAATACACTCATTGCTGCCATCTTTTAAAACTTTATATAATTTGTGACTCACATGTAAAAATCCCGAAAGTCAATTTGGATGACAGCAGGCCGTGCCCCCGATGCACATTTTTCCATTAGGGTGACAAACCGAGGAATTTCTCTCCATTTCTTCCACATAGTATTTACATCAGATCCCCATTACAAATTGGGATTTTCATGAAAAGTTGCTTTTTTATGTCTTATCTCCCTAATCCGATTTCCATCTGTAAATTTTCAATTTCATGATATCCTCCCTGTGCTGAAACTCTCTTTACAAAGAGCTTTGCCTCTTTCTGTTTTCAGATTGACTGCAGCAGCATGTCCAATTGCTGTGCAAATGGTCTTATCATAGCATAGGTGTGCAAATGTAAGACAAATTAGCTGATACTGCTGTTCATGTATTCAGAGCTTTTGTTTAGTACATTGGATATAAAGTATAAAAATGATGACATTCTGATTCCTCCTTGAGAACCCAGTTAACACTGTCAAGAAACAAATTGCGCAAGTTATTGTATCTCCCTACAGTGATTTACTTTTGAACCAAACTCGTTACAGTTTAGTGCATGAACTATTCCTGTGCTTAAACCTGTTGATTTGAAAAAGAAAATATAATGAATAATGAACATCTGTATTGATATCCATGATATCCATCATTCTACAAAGCCACTAGCAACAAAAATATATAGTCTAATAATTATAAAACCGTTTACTGCAAAATAACTGATCTGCGTGTTAGGTAGTGATGTAATCCATAACTTAAGAACTGCCTAACTTTATTATTAACTTTATCAGTAACCACCTCTATATAAAATCAAAAAAGCTTCATGGAACCAGTGACTGCTGCAAAATGAAAACATTTATGGGTGTTTGCATGACGTCACCTTCAGATGGACTGACATACTGCCCAGGGCTGCTTCTTGCCTTGCGGCATATACTGCCAAAAATAGGCTTCAGTCTCCAAGACCCTACATTTGGAGGAATTAAGAATGTTCAGTTTATTTTAATTTCATTTGCTTCACAGTTTAGTACCTACCATACAGTAATGTAACATAGTCAATTGTCAGTTATACTACTTCACACTCACTATTTCATATTAACGGGATAGTCATCCTAAGTAAAACATTTTGAAATTGTTTTTACATTTCCAAGCCAAACGAATGGGCTAAAATCAAAACTCCAAGGTGACAATTAAAAATGTCAACATACAATGGCATGCAATAATGACAAAATCTGTAACTATGCTAGGAAACCATTCATAAACAACAGTGTGAAGTGAAGCTTTTAGCTACAGGACCCCCAAACTATGGAATGTTCTGCCAGCTTGTGTAAAAGATGTCCCATCAGTCTTATCTTTTAAAGACATTTAAGACTGGAGACATATCCTTTGTTAGTCATTTGCACAAACATACAGTATGTAACAATATTATGAACTGTTATTGACCCTCATTTATTCTGGTTTTCTTCTTGGTGACATTGCTGTACTGATAAGATGCTACTCCTGCCCTTGCAAAAGACAGCAGAGATATCAGGAATATTGGAAAGATTTAAAATTGTTATTTAACTACCCAGTCCAAACTTATATCATGCTGTAGAATGTCCAGGAGGGACTGGGTGGTCTGTAGGTCTAAGCCACAAATACTGGGACTATTAAAATTCATTGCAATATATTAAAATTCCAATAGATGGTGCATCACAAACATTAACACTACTGTTATGAATCCCATACCAAACGGCATATAATAGAGACATATGCATTGCATTCCAATGGATGGCACATCATAAACAGTTGAAGCAATGTATTTTATTACTACAAATGTTTGTGATGTGCCATCTGTTGGAATAACAAATACAATGCTTTTTATTACTAAATGCATTACAAAATACATTCCAATGGATTGTGCACTCCAAACATTAATACTGAGGTCTAGGTTGATTACTTAGATTTCAACAGGTAATACAAGTTAAGTAAAGTCAAGTTGGGGAGCATGCACTTGTACAGTGCGTTGCTGCACCCACTACATGACGAAACAACTCGGGATCCCGGTTTCCAACCCCCCAGGCAGACACGCAGTCCAGTCCCACCCTTCCACTCGGGTCCCAAACTATGAGGATTTTACGAGCCGGATCACCCTCGGGGAGACGGGCCACATGGCCGTAGTGCCTTAACTGACACTAACTTACAATGCAGGTAATGTTCCTCATTTGGGACTTCATGAGCAACCGCTCATTCGACACATAGTCAAACCAACGGTACCCAAGGATTTTCCGGAGAGACACAGTACCAAAGGAATCCAGTCTTCGTCTCAGGTCACTGGATAGCGTCCATGTCTCACAACCATATAGTAAGACAGAAAGCACCAGGACTATAAAGACTTGGACCTTCGTCTTTTTGCATAGATATCGGGAACGCCACACACCCCTTTTCAGCGACCTCATGACCCCCCATGCTCTCCTAAATCGTCTACTGACTTCATAGGAAGAGTCACCAGAGACATGAATGTCACTGCCAAGGTAAGTAAACCTCTCAACAAGGTCAAGACTCTCTCCGCAAATAGACACACTGCTGATGGCTGTGCCCAAGAGGTCATTAAATGCCTGGATCTTGGTTTTTATCCAGGACACTCGCAAGCACAGACACTCAGACTCCTCACTCAGTCTCTCAAATGCCCCGATCAAAGCCTCCATTGACTCCACGAAGATCACAGCATCATCAGCAAAGTCAACATCCATGAATCTTTCTTCACCAACAAATGCCACACAGCTGCTGGACCCCACAACCTTGCCCAGTTCATACAAGCATTGAACAGAATAGGAGCAAGAACACACCCCTTGACAAACCCCAGAATCAAGTGGGAAAAACGCAGAGGTCCTGCCTCCACTCTGCACAGCACTCACAGTACCAGTGTAAAGGCCGGCCATGATATCCAGCAACCTCGAGAGGTTCCTGTGAACCCTTAGAATGTCCCACAGGGCAGCTCGATCGACTGAGTCGAACGCTTTATGAAAATCAACAAAGGCTGTAAAGAAACATGAGAACCCTCAGTGCCAGGATGCTTTCGATGGTAGACTTCACAGGTGTAAAACCAGACTGTTCCAGTTGCTGGTAGGTGAGCACGTGATCACAGATCCTATTGAGGACGACCCTAACAAGGACCTTACCCGGCACCGAGAGCAGTGTTATCCCCCTGTAGTTGCTGCAATCCAGGCGATCACCCTTCCCTTTCCAGATAGGGATGACAAGTCCCGTTTTCCAGTCAGTTGGGATGATGCCAATCTCCCAAATGGAAGCAAAGATTGCTTGCAATGCCAGGAGGACAGCCTTACCACCAGCCTGGAGAAGTTGACCCCGGATACCACAGATCCCTGCAGCCCTTCCTCCCCTCAACTGGTTCACCACCTGTGCAATCTCGGTGAGATTGGGTGGTTCACAGCTAATTGGAGGATCAGCCTCAAGAACCGTGGACCCAGAGATATCCAACGTCCTAGTCGGAGGATCTCTGAACAACTCCTCAAAGTAGCCAGCCCAGCAGGTTACAACTGCAGTGTCATCCGTAAGGACCATTCCATCAGCCGCCCTAACTGCGACTCTCCGAGGAAACACAGACAGTAAATAAATATTACTATCCAGGAATCCATTTAGTGTTTAATTTTCACCTTCAAGAAATATTATTTCTTGTTGATACAAAAAAAAAAAAAATAAACTATTCTTTTTTATTTATAAGCTGCAAGTGAACATTTTATATCAGTAAGTTCCTTGCATTTAAAATGTTTCAGTAACCAGGTTTCCATCCAAGGAGTTTTTGCGAAAAAATATTTAGCGCTTCAAATTTTAGCTGATGGAAATGCTATCTATCGATAAAATGTTGTACATGTCGACATAATATTTTTCCATTTAACTTTAGCGCATAAATTCCATATCGATACTTCAGATGTCGCAAAAACTACATTGGAAACACTTTTTGTCGGAAAAAAAGGGCTTTAACGCAAATAAATGTGTCACATGATACATTTTCATCACGTGCAATCAAAACGAGAATAGCGGAGAGGTTCGCATGGTCTGATGAAGAGACTCGTTATTTCTCGTGATGAGCCAATGCAGTAGCGGATAGGCTGGGTCTCCTGCTACTAAAAGGGGTACCTGAACTCCCTCCACATCAACTGTAGCCTGGGGGTGTCTCTCAGGATGTCTAAATAATACAAAAACCGCAAAAGTAATTTACTGTGCCAGTCAAAATATTTAATAAACCGTGTGTTTCATTATCTAAACATGTTTTTCTTATTATTAAATGGCAGATGTTTTGGCATATATGAGAAATTCTCTCGTTAATATTAACTTTAGTTTTTTTTGATTAAACGTCGTTATTTTGTATTAATTCAAATTTCAGTTTTAATTAAAAACCTTAAGGGAAGCAGGTTACAGTACTAATTAAGTTGTTATCGCACTGAGAAGGGATGTTGAAAGGTGGGCTCACCTGTACAGGTCCGATGCTGCAAAAACAGCTGCATCATGGGCACTTCCAGGAGTGCCAACGCAAATGTCTCGTATCATGCACCTGTCATCAACAAGAGCCTGGAGAACAATAGATGGCCACCCTTTGCGATTAATGTAATCGCGGTAGCCTTCCGTCGGGGGAAGAATAGGCACATGCGTGCCATCCAGCGCACCGTAAATCTGTGGCACAAGATGCACCAAGGAATTGCGGTATGCAATTTCATTGGCCTCCGCTACAGTCGGAAGTCTGATATAACGCCGCATTAATTTTTCTTTAATAGCGGTGCACACAGCATATACACATCGATGGACGGTAGTTTTACTAACCCCGAAAGTTTCTCCAACTACTCTATACTCAGCGCAGGTTGCCAGCTTGTAAAGGGCGATGGCAATCTGCTTTTGGGTTGGAACAGGTGGTCTGTGGCAACCTGTGATGGGCGCAACATCAGGACTGATGAATCCACACAACATCTCAAAAGTTGGCCGTGTCATTCTAAAATGTTGCAGCCAGAGATTTTCTGTGAAGTGTCTCTCCACCACCTCCTCCCAGAAGGTCTTATTCTGTCGTCTCTCGCATACCCGTGGGTTCCGTCACACTGGGGTACTTTCTTCGAGCTCTAGGGCTATCAGACAAGCAACTGCTTCATTCTGCTGTCATCTTCGGATATTATGTACAATTCCAATTATTTGTGTAAATGAAATAACAGTAAGCTGGCAAATTTCAAAAAACTGTCTAAATAATCTCTCCATTTCTTTGTTTCTTTGTTTAGTGGAGTGGGTGTAACGTGGAAAACAAAAGGTAGATAATTTGCGACATACACAAAATTATGTATGGAAACGGCTCAAGGGCAGATTTTTTTTCGCGATACAACAAAACTTATGCGACAGTTCGTTTTGGGGGGGGGATGATGTCATCATGCACACCATTTTATCGATAAAAAGCCAGTTGGATGGAAACAGGCTGGAGACAGCAAATTTCGCACATTTTTTTTACGTATATTCTGTTTGTCGATAACAAAACGTCACAAAAAACTGGATGGAAACTTGGCTAGTGTCATGTTATTTTGGCATTGATTGCCGACATCAACTCTGCCTGAAGTAACAAAGGAACAGTGTAACGTATAAACTCAGTTTATTTTAAAATGTAGTATAAATGGCTAAGTGATGAATATCATTCAGAAAATATTATGTTGGTCTTTTGAAAAAACTGAAAATAATTTAAAGTAACTAGAGAGGAGAACACATCATGAGTGACACATGAGGCATGAGTGACACTCACTTGAGGGTATTACTAACAGGCACTCCATGCAGGGTCTACACATTCAGTACAATATTGTAGTTGGTCCAAGCACTGGGGAAATTGTAGAATGCATCTGGTAAAAATGTCTTCTACTAAAGGTGTGAGCTATAAATATTACTCTTTTGTACATAATTGGAAATAGTTAGGACATTTATTCATTGTTAAGTGCCAGTCTGTATAGGTGATAAATTTGCCGTAAAGGGCTTGAGGAATCAATGCATGCTTCAGTTAAACCAGATATAAGCAGAAGTTACAAAAGATGTACTGAGTCTAACAAATGAGCTGTCTTTTCTAAAAACATGGAAAAATAATAAGTTGGTGAAAGGAACCTTACACCACAAATGTACTGCCATCCTTGTTTTCATTTAAAGATTGGCTCTAGAAATCAGCATCCATAATGTCAACATAACTGACTTCCAGATTCTTTTATACTTCATACAAATGAAATAAATACTATGATTATTGAACTTAGTCAATTAAAACTATTTTCAACTAGCTGAATTAGCAACACCGACACACAGGAGTTATCACCAGGAATTGTCATATCACAGAGCTCTGCATGTTAGGTTAAAAGGCACGTCTAAATTTCCTTAGTCAAAGATTGTGTGCCCATAACATGGCTGGCCTCCCCTTCTGCCTCCAACCTTGCATTGGATGCTGTGAGGATACACAAGCCTCTGGCTCCCCACAATGCTTTGACAAAAACATCACGTACAGCAAATGTATGGGTGGACAATCAGTCTTTTATTTGTTAGCTTTGCTATTAGTTATTTTGCTAATGATTTCTGATTTTTATAGCCTCATCTGTTACACCTAATATGTTTCATTGCTGTATTTTGAATTTGAAATAGCCAAACAAATGTTTAAACTTTCCTCTTGAGGCTCTTAGTAAATATAATGACCATGTGTGCACTTTACAAAACTGGCGACCACAGACTGGAAAATATTTTGTTAAAAACAAGCACAATTTTGAATCGCCAATCCACCTAACCTGCATGTCTTTGGGAGGAAACCCACACAGACACGAGGAGAACATGCAAACTCCACGCAGGGAGGACCCAGGAAACGAACCCGGGTCACCTAAGTGTGAGGCAGCTGCACTACCCACTACACCACCCTGCCGCCCATAAACCATACAGTATGAGTGAATTCTATATAAATCACAGGTAGGCACCAAGCCCAGTATTTAGCTTTGTGATGACTTCAAATTACTGTGGCACTGATAGCGAGCAGGACTTTTAATTAGCCACAACATGTTGTTTGAGTCTAATGAGACATTTGCTTTCCTGTGTGATTACTTAGTTCTCACAGTAAATTAAATATTACTCAATGATAGAGATTACTGGGTTGCCTGTGGAGTGCACAGGGGCAAATGGATGAAAAGCAGAGAAAAAAAATATCACTAATTAATGAACTTCACATTCAGTAGTACTGACTTGTAGATAAGCCCTACTAAAAATAGTATGTGCTGACATAACCTGTGTGTGGCTTTAGGTACAGAAATGAGCTCCCCTTCATAGCATATGGGAGAGTGACATTGCATGATTTACATTACATAGCTTTTCTGTCTGAACTCAGAGGCTGTTTCACTCAGGTGGAATTTACTGGAGCTTAACACACAGTTTGAATTGTAGTGATAAATGTCACCAGGGAAGCATTACCTCTGCACAAGCATAGAAAGGAAGATCCCCAGTACACTGACACAATCCCTCTACTCTGGAGCTTTGCACCTTATATGCATGTTTCAAGAAGGATTTTGGAAACACAATGACTCATGACTGACATTAATGTTAACACTAATATCTTTTGTGGCAAAGGCACTATATAGGCGTCGACCCGACACAGACTGACAACGGAGGCACGTGTAGAAATAAATTAAAAGGTTTTTAATTTTTCTTCAGCCGTGGGGCATGTCTTCCCCGTGTCCCACAGGCCCAAAACAACACACAAAGTAAATCACCCCAAACCACACTCTTCTTCCTCCACTACTCCTCCCAGGTAGCTTTGTCCTTCTACTCCAGACTCTGGTTCCTAGAGTAGTGGCGGCAGGCTCCTTTTATTGGAAACCCGGAAGTGCTCCAGGTGCTCGTTGGCCCTGCACTTCCGGGTGTGGCTGCAGTCCAGCCCACATGGACTCAATAAGCCTTGCAACTCGCCCTGGCAGTGGCCATGGAGCACAACAGGGATGAGCTCCAGTGTTCCACCATTGTGGCCCCGATGCAACCCAGAGTGCTGCCACCAAGTGTTCCGGGGAATGTAGGGTGTAGCCCATGTATGCTCCCCCGGATCCAGCGTCAAAGGGGCATCCTGGCCGGTTATGGGACCCGGCCGCCTGCCACACTTTACTGTATACTATTGTAACTGCATACATCAGAGTGTCACTTAAACTAAGAACACAATTGCTAATGACTGCTACATTTTTTGAAATGAAAGCTTATCAAACCAAACTACACTAATGTAGTCTCTCAGGGCCAGGCGTGAATCTCAAACAAGACTACATGTCTGGCTACACCCACAGGGCTTCTTCCTAAAACACCTGCCCTCATTTCCTTCAGTCTGTGTGTTTTAAACCATCATCAGGGTTTCAGGGAGAGAGCAAAAGATACTGAACAAAAGACTTGACACTGACAGAAAATAAAAAGATAAAACTGCTGTTATCTATTCAGGAGCTCATTAGCACAAGGTAACTGAAGCTTAATAATTAATGTGCATGTTGTAATGAGTACTGCAGTGGTTGAGACAGCCAGAGACACACACAGTAGACCACCACAGCTACTGGGCTCCATACATAGGAGAAGTGCCTCTGTTTGCTACGATGTCTTTCTGTCATTTTAACTATTGCATCACTATATGACATAACAACAGCAAAAAGAATTATATCAGCATTGTGGTCTATGATATACAACATGCTATTTTGTCATGGAATGTTTGCGTTTCCAATTAGATATTACTGTTAAATTTCTTTAGATATTCGTTTAGATGTGCAGTCAGAAGGTGGATGCTGTGCAGCCTCATCTGTGCATCTACTGGGGTTGGTAGGCAGACTTGTTGATTTGTGTTTTTTGAGTACTGAAATCTGCATCTCCTGTGGCTCTTTGTTATCAGCTGTCTTCATGGCAGTCCTTTTGATGGAGTGTGACACACTATTTGTTTCAAATGCATATTTTGTAGTTCATATTTTAATTAATAATTGCTTCAAGTTCTTTCAAGCTTACTGTACATTGACTCCTACACTATCGTCATAACACTGAACAACAGAGAGCACACACAGCACCTGTGACAATGTATCTTTCACATTTACCATTCATTTGTTGATGCTGCTGCATGCCAATGTATAATCTGATGCCACAGAAAAGTTTTTTCCTTACATCCTGTTCTGTTTAATTTTAAGACAGATTATGTTTATTTTTAAAATGTGCATTGTGCTCTCTTATATTTCTAATATGGTGTTTTCTAGGAAACATTTCGATTGTAGACAGTTCATCCTAATCCGGAGCTGTCTGTCGGGGCAAGATTAACGAGAGCATTTCTCATCTTTGCAGTTCATAATCAACTCCCCTACTTTAAGCGCTGATTCTTCCCGAGGCATTGGATTGGTTTAGAAATGTGACATTCGGTGAGCTATCTAATTGTTCCCACCCAGTTTTAAAATTCACTCATAGTTGTCTCCAGGGGCCTCATGCATAACGCCGTGCGTAGAATTTGCACTATAACATGACGTAAGCACAAAAGCCGAAATGTGCTTACGCACAGAAAAATCCAGATGCAGGAATCTGTGCGTACTCCAACTTCCACGTTCTTCTGCTCCATAAATCCCGGTCAGCGTGAAGAGTAACGCACGTGCACGCGCCTGCTGTCCTGCCCCAATTCCTCCCAGAATTACGCCTATTTGAATATGCAAATCAATATAAATAGCTCTTAAGCTCAGTGTTCTGTGAAAAGACAATGGGAAAAGCACTGGGAAAAATATAAGAATTTCAGCAAATACCAAGTGGAGGCAAAGGAAAAACATACTATTTGTTGATTTAAACAGTGGTATAATCAACAAAAGGAAGTTGATCGAGTGACATAGCGTGTCGGAGAAACTCGAAAGCTCAAGTTCACAAAGTCGCACAGTGCCAAAATAAAAAATAAGTCACATATCAAAGTCGCCGTGAAAAGGCGAGTTGTAGCCCACTGTCTCTGTTATTGTAGCAGTACTGTCTCTTTCAAACATACTAACCTCCAATTCCTGTCCTTACTTTTCTTTCCCCAAATACCTAATCGCCACACAATCAGCTCTGTAATAGACGTTAAGCCATCTGTAAGCTTACAACGACGATTCTTCAAAACTTTTAAGGAACATTGAAATATCTTCATAGTACGTGTTTAATTATTCTATCCATCTATCCTTCCAGTGTCGCGCCAGCCTCAGTAAATATACAGCGCAAGGCAGGAACAATACGTGAACTTGCTAGCGCTGCAGCACCGTGTCCTCACATGTTTAATTATTAACAATACAGATTATTTAAATGAAGTTAACGTTTTATCTGTATAATATAATCAACATATTTTGCTGCATTTCATCTTAAAAATGATATCATCATCATATGTAAATACGTGCTTTATAAAGTGGCTCAGGTTGTGCAATATTATAACTGTAGTGCAAGTTTACAGTGGGATAATTGTACTTATAAGTACAAACAGTTCTACAAGGAGCAATTGATTGAGTGCGTTTATAGTTCTTGGGATGAAACTGTTTCTGAACCGCGAGGTCCGTACAGGAAAGGCTTTGAAATGTTTTGCCGTGGCTGAGGCAGCGTGTGCTTGATGCTGTATACCGATAATTCTCTTTCCGATCAGCTGCTGCTGTGATCCCCCACTCAGATACAGTGATATAAATACTCTGAGTGGTGCAGTAAGAGTAATATGGAAAAAGATTATCCGCTGTGGTAACCCCTAACGGGATCAGCTGAAAGAAGAAGAAGAAGAAGAAGAAGGTGCAGTGAGAGTAACAACGCTAAAGCAGTTATGGTATTTGGAATACTATGGCTATTCCCTGGGCCATTATATTGTTACAGGTTAATTACTATCAGATGCATTACACTAATAAACAATATACGGTTAGTTTCAGTGTATTTATAAAGCCGTGTCAGGAATGTGAGTCTAAGAAATAAAGGGAAACCACACAGGAACAGTAGCACTGCTTTGACGCTGGGTGCCGCCAGTCTGCAAAACCGAGCGGAGAACTTGAGTATGACGGGGTATGAGGTACCGTGGAAAAGTGCGTGGCTTTACACCAAGTGTAGGTTTTATACATTGCGATTTGAACGTGGAAACGTTCTTACGCAACATATCTGTGCGTACGCACCGTTTATACAAGAGGCCCCAGATGTGTATATTATGCATCTGTCTTTAACAGGACTAGCACTAGAGAGGGATACTTTCAGACAGATCAAAACATAGAAAATAAACAGAAAACAAACTCTGATTGAATTAGCTGGATAGATAGATAGATAGATAGATAGATAGATAGATAGATAGATAGAT
>JANRMT010062856.1:100526263-100588640 GCA_026402145.1 Polypterus bichir lapradei
GATAGATAGATAGATAGATAGATAGATAGATAGATAGATAGATAGATAGATAGATACTTTATTAATCCCCAAGGGGAAATTCACGTACTCCAGCAGCAGCATACTGATAAAAAACAATATTAATTAAAGAGTGATACAAATGCAGTGCAAGTTAAAAAATGCATGGTGGAGAGTGCGAGGCAGGTGTAACAGTCTATAATCTTGTATAATTTTAATGTTTACCCCCCCCCCGGGTGGAACTGAAGAGTCGCATAGTGTGGGGGAGGAACGATCTCCTCAGTCTGTCAGTGGAGCAGGACTGTGACAGCAGTCTGTCACTAAAGCTGCTCCTCTGTCTGGTGATGATACTGTTCAGTGGATGCATTGGATTCTTAATGACTGGCAGGAGCCTGCTCAGCGCTTGTCGCTCTGCCACAGATGTCAAACTGTCCAGCTCCGTGCCTACAACAGAGCCTGCCTAATTATTGATTATAAAAGGTCTGGTTCCAGATTCAGCTGGGGTGGCTCACTCGCTATTTTAAGATTTGAAACAATGTACCACAGGCATCTGTCATCTGTTAAACTCTCTCCTTCTCTCTTAAGAACTCAGACCACACTAAATCACTGCCAGATACCTCCCCACTCTAAACTCAGTTTAACCACTAGCATCAAGCAGTGTTTAAACTTACTTCTGGGGCTGAGTACCTTCTGCATCCTAATTAAAATCCTAGACATATTAGGTTCACTGCTCTCAAGATAAACTGCAGGGTCCTACCTGTTCCATGCTAGAAGGATTTACTGACACCTAATGCGCCCACTAAGTCCTAAACCAAAACTAAATCATAAAGTCAATTTAGAGTCGCCCATCAACCTAACCTGCACATTTTTGAAATATGGAAGAATAATTGGACTATCGTGAGAACATCCATCCAGGCACAGTGAAAACATGAAAATATCAAACAGACCCTGACTGAGTCAGGATCTGAACCCAGTGCTGCCAATTATTGTTATTATCATTATCAATTCATTTTCGATTTGTAGACTCAGGATTCAGTTCTATACTGCACTATAAAAAAATATTTATTTTTATGGATAAACAATATCTTTTCTAATTTCTACATTTAGGAGTATTTATATAGTTTTATTAAGTGCAGAAGGTTAAATGTACTCAGAAGTGCTAAAACAGTGACCATATGTGAAAGGGAGGTAAAAAGAGTAGCACCAACAAAAATATGAAATGTAAATCATTTAACATAACTTTTTGATATTATACAATTTATATGCAGATTTGATAACCAATAGCATACTGAATTACATTTGTTCTCAAAGTTGATTTTTAGCAGTTTAAGGTTTTTTTTCTGAAATTATTTTGCCTTTATATGCAGTTATTCTGAAGCACGTGTTGAATTTAGAAAAGTGTTTGTTTTCATGCACAATTTATTTAAAACAAAGCTAACATCTTCACGACATTGCACTAGTGTCAAGTCCTACAATATCTTATTAGGCAGCTGTAGCAGTGGTGGGATGGCTGCTTTAGCAGGTGGCTCCCTGGACAGTTGCAGATAATAGTTATTTATGATTCACTAAAGAGACAGCTGACAACCTTTCTGTCAAATCTCATGAACAAAATAGTCCAAAGACATTGATTACACTATTCCCAGGATAATTCTAAGACTCTCAAATCAGCTGCTTTTCATACTATATGCCAACACAAGCTCTGCAGTTTTTTAAGAGGCTACATTCATGTCACAACAGTGAAGATGAAAAGTTCCAGTTACGGTAATTGCATCAATGTGAGACCTTCTATGTAACCCATTCTCATGTTACTTTGTCAATCCCAACTACCAACAGCTTTTGTTGTTGCCTCTGACTAAGCTAAAAGGGTCTACTAAAAGGCTCCCACTAGCACCTAGCACCAAATGATATAGTAACAATATTTATGAGACATGACTATGTTGTTTGGTATTATAAGGTTTTTTTGCTCACAAACAGTAGATAACAAGTTGAACATTCTGTCAACATTAAAACTGTTTATCACATTATCCCCTCTTCTAATGATCTGTGAGGGCACATTAAAGTCTGTAATATATGTTTCACATGTAAAGCTTATGATTTAAACAAATTCAAAATGTTCACTTGAGCTTTAGTTGTGATAGAATCTGAGATCTGCAAAACTCTCATAGCTGTTGCACCTTAAATACATGAAGAATGTCTGCCCTATAAGCCATGGACTGGGAAAACGCTGCTAGTCTAACATTACAATCTCAATCCTTCGAGTCAATCACACACTCTTCCATCCATTAGCTATTTCACTCTATTTATTGGTCAATACCATAAGTACATAGGTTCATACATTTACAACATTTTATGAAACTGAACAAAGCTTACAGTTTTAAATACACAGCTTGTTGTTGAACAACAATTTAGGGAATGTTACTGAAATCCAGAATTTAAAATTAAGAATAATGCATCAGGGTGATGTTGGCTTTAAAATTCATGAAAACAAAGCAGTCAATAAGAATACAAACAAATATTGTTTGTATTTACATATGACTATTGTGTGATTATGGAAATAAAATCAGGAAGACTATTACACTAATGGTGGAAGATTGTCTCCAGCTGACTTTGGAAAGTGAAGTCTGTATTATCTGCATGCATAATCATTCTAAAACTATTTAACATATGCATCCTCAGCTTAAACTGTGAACCTAGGTTTGTCGCTGGTCTACTTCACATAATCATCATGCATAATTCCTCATGTGTCAGCAGAAGCCATGTTCAACCAGAGAACAGAGCTCAGCTAATTAGAGACTGAGGCTTTGTTTCATTAGCATCTCTTGGCACTAGCATTGTTGGGATCAATCTCCCATTATTAAATTTGCCACTTCTGATAACATTTTTTTATCTTGCCTTTCTTCTTCAGCTTCTCATGTGGGGTTTCTTTCTTGTTCTAAATTAGCTGCCTCCCACCTAGGAAACAATCAACAGTGCTCATTGTGTAGGCCAGCCGTCACCTTATGTCACAATATCAGGTCACTTTCATAGTTTTTTCCACAATAAGGCTGATGTTGAATCACAAGGTGGTGAGTAAGGGAGAAGTGCTTAACCAATTCAGAGGCAATGGTTCACCCTTGCAGATCCCTAAGTGTTCCTACAAAGAGTGCTGGAAATTGTAGCCTAGCCAGTTGAGGAGGCCTTAGTAGCTTACTACAACTAATCACCCTAAAATAGCTGGAGATGAGGGTCTGGCTACAATAAATAGCTTTTTTATTAGAAAATTAAAAACACAATGAAAGTGAAGAGAAGCTAACAAATGGAAAGCAGCATTTATAAACCATACAAATAAAAATACAATGGTCACTCTCAACATATATGTATATAAGTTAAATGTTAATAAATTAAAAATTTAATAAATAAAATAAATTAAAAATCTAATTTTCTAATTTAAATGTTCTGGTGTAAATGTCAGGATGTCCTAGTTAAACAGTCAGAGAGTTTCAAGAGCATTTTCTCTTACAGTTCCCATCTGGTAAAGTGGAAGTTTAGCAAGTAATTATTTTTGTGATGACTTCCACATGATATATGGTCAGTAGGGGTGTTTGTGACACAATCCTATTCCCAGTATAACAGAAAAATAACTTGATTTATTAAGAAAACAAATAAATGCACAAGGACAGGTGAAAAAGAAGTAATGAAATAACAAACCTCTGTGCAACTTGGAGACTTACTACAAATAAAGGCTGTTGACTGCCCCTCACCCAGAGTCATTCAATTCCTGACTTTAGGCTCCCAGATCTCTGGGTTAGCGGACCTTTTAAGCCAGTTCTACTATTACTTCCAGTTAATTGTCACAAGTACTTCTGATTACCCACTGATGACCCAAAGTCCATCCACTTTTTCTTCTTCTCCTTGCTGCACCACATGTTGCTAAATTCTTCCCATCACTTTAGAGATTTACTGGGGAGAACCTGACTGACTTTCCTCCAATCTACCATTGCAAAGATGTAAAATAGCACATAATTCTGGCACTATGAATATAATTATTATTATTTACCCTTGGATCTTGCCTGACACCCAGTAAACACACTTGTTACAACATTCACAAAGCCTGTGCCACTCATTAAACTAAGTTTATCCCTGAGCCGGAGAAAGTTGACATATTACAAGTTGATAAGATTTTTGATAAGAATCTCACTGTGCTTTGTACTTGTGACAATACTACTGCTCTTACTGCCCATTAATGCTTATAATAATTAATTAATAATTAATGGTAGCTTCCCCTGATGGATAGCATGGGTATTTATATCTCAGATTCTATACAGATGAAATTCTTCATAGGTTACAAACATGCATAAAGTTATTAACAGTTGCAACAAAGTGCTATATAGGCACCTGACCCAACACAGACTCACTCCTGGAGGCACACACAAAAACACAAAACTTTTTTATTTTTCTTCACCCGTGGGGCACATCTTCCCCGTGACCCCCACAGGCACAACACAGTCCCAAGTAGACAAAGCACCCAAAACACAATCACAAACACTCCTCTTTGAACCACCACTCCTCCTCCAAGCTTCATCCTCCTCCTCCCAACTCTGGCCATTGAGTGGTGGCTCCTGGCCCCTTTTATAGTCCATCTGAAAGTCCTCTAGGTAGTTGACTGCCGAGTTCCGGCTGCACTTCTGGGTGTGGTGATTACACTGCTCATATGGGCTCAGGAGTCCCAGTTGCAGCACCCCCTAGCGGCACCTGCAGGACCCAACAGGGCTGCACCCAACTCCAAATCCCATGCAACCCGAGGCACCGCTCCAACCCAGGGGGGCTGCCATCTAGCGTCCAGGGGGAGGTATTGCACAGTCCATGGCTGCTCCCCCTGAGCATATACTGAAGGGGCGCCCCGGCCGGTCATCGATATCGGCCGTCCGCCACACAGTCAACAAAAACAGTGTGATACAGAACAGTTAAATCAGTCAGACTGTTGCACCAGAGTACAGAATGAGCGCAGAAGCAAAATATTTGTTTGTAGGACCAGTTACTTGGGTGCTTTCCAACTTGAGTCCACAAGGCACTTGAAAGCTAAAACCATTATAAACTGACATATATACATACTGTACATATGCAGGCTGCTACTCAGTTATGAGAAATTTTAAAAACAACAGAATACCATTCAGTCTGGCACATTTATTTGGTAAGCTAATAAATATAGTGTGACAATCCAGACATTTTAAATGTTGGCAAGATTGATACTTTCTTTAACATGGCAAGTACCAATCAATGATGTTCTTTTAAACAGAAATAAGTGAATTGATATCTGTCAACTTATTACAATTTATAAACATGGGCCACAGTAAATTAATTATAACATATTAAAAGAAAAAAAGTCTCTGAATTCCTTTTTATAAAGCACATTTTCAGTGTAGCTTTGTGTGTAAGTTCAGCCTAAATAAAACACCCTTGTTTGAGCCAATAATGATGAATAGTGAACGGCACCCTTTCACTCTGATTAGTACAAATGCGGTACTGAAAGACCTGAATGGGCCTTCTGTATTATAAGAACACTTGCTAGGCACAAAATGACTGTTCTAAGTGTGATGACAGCCAGATATATACAATAAGCCAGACAAAATAAAAAATGGCAGATTATAAAACTCTAAAAACATTACCAGGGTAGTTTTATTGAGGTCTGCAAGTTCCAGAGTTAGATACAAAATTGCAATAAAATGCACTTACTATCAAAAGAGACAAATGTAAAAGCTAAATAGATAATATGTCCTATAATTAACAAAATTCAGGTTTAAAAATCAACTCTTAGAATGACTTTAATCCAGTCCCCCAAAACATATCATGTTCTTCTTTTTGGTTTTAGTACATTGATTCTGTAATCCATCTGAAGTGGATTGCAAATAATTCTGTGGTTTAATACATAATTATGATAGGACAGTCTTTAATATAGCATCCCAATTTCTTTCCATCTGTGTGCAACACTATAGTTCGTTTGCTAAACCAAAGAAGTTAAAAGAAAACACAAAGCATGCTCAGGGGGTTTTGGACCCTCAAAGGTTCTGAAGACTTTTGCGACCTGTGATTCGACAGTTTACTGCTATTGTTTACATGTACTGCACTAAAATAAGTCCTTTAAAGACAAAAGACACTTGGAAAAATGAATCACTTTAGATAATAAAACCTGAAAGTATGAGTCTATTTCAGTGTTTTTCAATCAGTTCTGTGGAAATAATGGTGTAGCGCACCCAGACCTGAACCAGAGAGGGGCAAGCTCCACAGGTGGTTGAGACCTGTCTGAGGAGGACAGAACTACCTGGAGAAGCTGGCATAAAAGCGGCTCTGTGATTGCCATGTTGCAGACACAGCACTTAAAGCACTTCAGGTGCACCTCTAGGATGCTAGAGTCCATCTGCCCTGGGTGTGTGGTTACCAGCAAGCCTCACAGCGCTGGCAGACAGTGGGCATACAAGTTGTCTCTGAGGCAGGGAAGGGTGGGCAAAAGGGCAAAGCAGCTTAGAGACACAAACAAAGTGCTCACTAATTGCTATGTCTGTGAATGCTGATCTCGGAGCTGCTCTTTTTTTACTGACTTCTTTGGTAGTCCTGCCCCTTAGGACATTTCAGCACGTGTATGCGATTTAATGTGTTTGTGGTTAGTAGAACAGTGGTGTGCCTTTGGGTGTTTTTGGTTACAGAAAAAAGGTTGGGAAATGCTGTTTTATTTTATTCAGGGTGTTAATTGCTTCATTGTATTGTTTTTACCACTTCCATGACATAATCCAGATAGGTATATAGCATAATAATTTTTTCTTTCTGACTTCTTATCTTGTTTCCAAAGTCATGTCAAATGCACATAAATGAAAAAAAACATAAAAACAAACTCTAATCACAGTGTAAACAAAGCACCTTCAAATTGATTAATAAAAAAGAATCCTGATAATACATAGCCACTAATATTGTTGACATATAGCCATTTGACAATGGAGGAGAGGAAAACAAAAACTTAAGTCACTTGCATTTATGGAGAAAATAAACCTCCGGGGCATCCACGGTCAGTAAGACAAGAGGCAATATCAGACACAGGCACAGTCTTGGAAACGTAGGGAACCTGGTCGCCCATTCTTCTGGGCATTCTAAAGCATTACTTAAGTTTGCGCTGAGCAGTTCAATGAGAAGAAAAATTCCTTTCATCCTTAGATTTTAAGGCTCCCCTTATCACTCACTGGTGTCTTTCCATGGGCAAGAGGACACTTTGGTGGTACAGCAATGGTACCAATTGCCACAGCAGGATTTTGAAGAGAGACAAAGACTGGATGAGGCTTAGTAATGGTTTATAGTTATCATAATACTAATATTTTCATACAAATGACTAACAAATAGAGATGAAATTAGAACAGCTACTTATCGCTCTAATCATGGTATTTGAAACCCAAGTAATCAGACCAAATAGGCATCTTTTACACAAAACAGAATGATCATTTCAGTTTTGTGGCTCTGCAGGTAAAGGCTCAACCTCCCACTGTTGTTTTAGTAGTCCTTGGGATCTTTAGCGGATCAAGCATCTTGAGATCTTAATGTGCCCTCTGATTTGTATGTAATGATACATTCAGAGAGGTAAGTGTTGCCTGTGCCATTTAAGGGTTTATATGAAAATCGAAAGATTTTGAACTAGCCCTAAGCTTAACTGGAAGCCAGTATAACAACTTAATAATAGGGGTTATGTGGTCGTACATTCTACTTCTCACAATGATTTTTTGCGGCAGCATTTCGAATTAACTGTATAAAGAATGGTTTGAGCTGCCTGTGAATAACACAAACCAGTAGTCAGTTGTATTAGAAATAAATGTTTTGATTTATTCTTCAGCATTTTGCACACAAACCAATTTAATTGGTTACATTCTTAATTTTGTAATACTTTTAGGCTGACAAAAGCAGGTTGAACTACTTTGAGAACAGTTCAAAACCATTTTCAAAAACAAAGCAAAGAATCACAACAAGTAAATGGTTTTAGACAATATAACAAAGGTTACTGGCCAAGATTAAAAAAGCTCAAGACTACAGGTTCATACAATAAATTACAACATTGTAAACACATGGTAAGTTTTGAATTGTAGCCAGAAAAAGTTTATGGTTAAAACCAGAATATCAAAATCCAGGGATGGCAGCTGATGTCTATAATATGGTGAAATCAAACAGAGAGCAAGATGGTCAGTAATGGACACAACTAAGCACTGTCTAAGTACATGTGGGTAAAGGCATATTGTTTTACCTAGGAAAGATCCATTTTACATTGATACCATCATGCTGGCAACTTTGTTTATGGTTTAATATTCTAAAATACATTCAGAAGAATAATTATTCCATTAAACAGAGCAAGTATGCAGAACTTGTTGAACAATCTTACAAACAAAACCAGTAATTTATCAGTCTAAGTAAAACATTTGTCAGAGGTTGATATATGTCAAGAACAGACCAGGGAATTCATGCAGGTAAGCAATAAATTAGTGTCTTGTACTGTACTGCTAAAGCAAGAAAATAATGATACTTCACTGACATTAATATATGTGATTCACATGAATGACAAAGAAAAATATTTAAACAAGAACGGTAGGTAGAATAAAACTGTTGTTATTTGATTGTGATGCTGATATGCTTTTTTCCTCCACTGTGAGTTGGACTGTGGAATCATCACACTAGGTAATGAAATTAATTTTGGCTAATGTTCATGTGAAAGTAATAAGAGTTCAGTCAGCTTGTTTAATAAATTTATCAGATATGGTTGTCTAATTCTAAACAATTTAATTTAGCTTATTTTTTGAAAACTATTTATTTTTATAAGTTAGTTTATTATGACTTTAACCTTGACTAATTCTTACATTGCTGTATTTGCATAAGCAGCTTTGGGAAATGGATGAATGATTCCTTACTATTGTTATGTTTCTTTATTATTTATTATCTAAGCTATTTAAATATTGACTGAATGCTATAACCATTGGAATCAGCAGGAAATACAATGAAAAAGGTGTTAGTTCTCAAAAATGTAGCTATAAAGCAGGCTAGAATCCTACCAGTATTGCTTGATAAGGAACACTCAAGGCAGCCTGAGTTTCTGCTCTACAGTCTAGCTTCAACCTACACCAGGCTAAATGAAGCTTTGAAAAGTTAAAAAATATTAGCAAGATCCCAACAACAATCATAATGCCCCACAAGGGAAAGGATAACCATCAAACCCTGGCCTGTGCAAAAAGTGATACCAAGGGAATCATAATAAAAGAGCAGTTTATCAAAAAAAAGGTGCAAAATATCAAAATATTCAAAAAAAGATCAAAATGCAAATGGATTAGACTAAAATGTAATCCACAGCCACCAAATCCCAGTGCAAAATCCAAGATTCAAAATTCCAAAACAGAACAAAAATTCAAGGAACCCAGAAAAACAAATAAAGGGTTAATACTCACAAAGACAACTCTCAATCAATCAAAGCACAATTGAATGAACCCAAGGAACTCACTTTGCTGGCCTGCTTTTATAGATTGGGGGTGATCCCTGAGCAGTAAGGTAAGGATGACCCTTGGGAATCCACCACAAAACATAATAAAAGATAAAAATGCATATATAAACCATATGATATGTAAGTAAAATAAAGACAACAGAAAATAAATAATTAGATTATAATAAATAGAAATAACAATATTAACAGACAGAATCATAATTAGTAAATTAGAAAATTAACAGAAAAAGCACATAAAAAAGAAATTTAAACTTAAGCCAGGGGAGGAACCCTCGCCTAAACATAACATCAAATCAGTCTTTACCTAGACAATATTAGAGGTAAAGAGTTGGTTGATACGAAGATATTGCTATGTGTAAGAAGACTGCTTAGGGGCATACTAATGAATGCCAAGAAGCCTTCGAGAGAGAGAGGTTCACATTGGCAAAGAGAGAAGGTGGGGAGCTATTGCCAAAGAATAGAAAATGGTGGCTTGGCTGGTTTTATGATTTCCCCCCAATTGGGAAGGCCAAAGCTTAAAAAAAAAAAATCACAAAATCCAAACAAACAATAATATATAGATTTGTGTGTATTTAACAACAAAGCTAGAGCAAAAGAAGAACACTCAGAAAAAACAAGAATATAAAAATTAGAAGCAAAAATGCAAAAAGACATAACTCTTAAAAATAAAGCTAAGAGCTTAAACTAATAATGAATACAAATATTTACGAGGAAAATTCCAAATATAAAATTAAAACAAAGTTCCTCAAATGTGCTGTCAAATCAAGCAATGAGGTAAGTACTAGAAAGTACAATCAGTAATTCAATTTAAATTCAAGCCTCTGCTGTTTTTAATCAATCACAAAGATAAATCTGAAATTAGAAAACATTACAATTACGAAAAGACCCTAAATTAAATTAATTACATAAAATGTGACAAAAATACATTCAGTGGATTTGTAAAGACCTGCTGAGAGGAAGCAAAGGGTAAAATACATAGGAGTAAATGAAAATGAGTTTTTACTAGGCCTGTCAGATAACTGCAGCTGTAGCGACCACAGCACCTGAAACTCCTAATCTGCGACAAGGCCCAGTTGACTGTAAGGGACCAAGAGGAAAACAAAAAACACAAAGCAAGATGTAAACAGGAGAAAGGCTTCGAAGCAGTCCTAATGAATGGAAACATGCATGGATTAAAAAGAAAAAGAATATGGCAAAGTTTAAGGGACCAGGAAAATACATGGTTAAAAATATGTGTGCAGGTAAATATACTAAAGAACCAAAATTGCAACACCAAAGCCAAAAAAACAGACAAAATATAAGGTCCACCAACTCCCAGGACAAACAAAACAAATGCTGTATGCAGAATGTTTGATTTTAAATATCCAAAAGCTGTAATGCAAAGCATACTATGCCACTATCTTAAATACTAGATACACGATAATGTCACATGAGAATTGAGTACAAAATTGTGGCATAAACTGCAAAAAAGTTGCACAAAATGAAAGGAAATCATTGCCATAATGATAAATGTAAACAAATACATGTAAACCAAAATATTTTCTTTGAAAGCTTATCAGAAATTACTCAAAAAAGAAAACCCGTGGCATTAATAACAAACATAAAAGAAAGTGTAGGCTTTGTCTGAGAAGATTCATCAAGGCTGTTAGAGGTACATGGGACCCAGTACATTCTGGGAACTTGAATATCTAGTAATTTTAAAATTAGTGAATGGCCATGGGGGGTTTGTCTAGGAACATTTGCAAAGACAAGTTTAAAGTATCATCATGCTAGACACAGAGCTGAGTCCAGAACTAGGAGGACAGCTTGAAGTGAAGGCTCACTCAAAGGAGTCACCCAAATGAAGGCAAAATGTGAGCCAAACACTTTATGGTTCAAAGTCAGGGGCTATTTACTTCATTCAAGGCCATACTGCCATTCTAAAAAAAACAAATAAATAAATAGTTAATTAATTTTAGGAAAAAAAAGTTTTTTCCCTGTGGCGTATATCCTGCAACACTAAACTGATTTTGAACAATAAGCATGTGTCAAATATGAAGAAAATAAACTGACACAAAGGGCTTGCCCTGCAATTAGTATAGTATAGCAGGTAAAACGCTACTCCAAAGCACAAAGGTATTGTGTCTACAAGAACAAAGTTATCCAATTTCCATTTCCCACTCAGTGTGTGACCCTAAACAATTCATGTAACCTGCCTGTGATCCAAATGTAAAAGAAATAAAATGTTGTATAACAGCTGTTGTTGAGGTTTCATTTGGGTGTAGGGAATATGAAATGGCATAGCTAAAAATCTGATTAGCATCTTGGAGGATATGAAAATTTAGTAGAAAACAAAGAAATTACATGGTAAGCAGAAATCTGAAGCTGTAATACTTGGGGACATGAATTTCTTATGCAATTATCATAAAGTAGAATAAATAAATAAGAAAATAAACAAATAAATTTAGAAAAAGTTGCCCCTTCTTTCATTCATAGAAATAGAGATGCCAAGCCTTGATTAATGGCTGTCAGTAGAGTATTGGGCTAGTAAGAACTATGAATAGAAACAGGTATAAAAAATATTTTTTTTAAATCTATCAGCTTCTAAATTACACACTGTGATGGACGGCCGACAGCTCAGCCCAGCCAGGATGCCCTGAGAATGAAAGAATGGGGGAAGGCAGCTACTTTTGGACACTGCCTCCCCCAAGACGCTAGATGGCAGCTCCCCTGCATGGCATCCTGGGACTTGGTGTTCAGTTCCTCAGCGTTGTTGAGTTCCGCCAGAGGGAACTGTTGAAGGAGTTGGGGTGTCATTTCCCTATAGCCCGGAAGTACTAATGGATCTGATGACGGCTTCCGGGAATTTGAGTTTCGGGATATGGCCATTCTCAGGGCATCCTGGTTGGATTGAGCTGTCGGCTGTCCATCACAACACATACTTCTAGATCATTTCCTTGCACTACACTCCTCTTTGAATAACATTGTAGTTTTTGTAAGAAAAACCCAAACATCTTTTATACCAAAAACATTTAGTTTCTAAACACATGAAATGCGCTCTCTGGAAATGTATCAACATATTCCTTAATGCATTCATTACACTTCTCCATTTTTTTAAAGTTATTTGATAAGATTAAACACTATGTACTTTTTAAAAGGCTCCCACTGCCATTTAGGGATTTCAGCTGTGCCTATGTGTTTAAAAATTACACCTTGTAGAGCTACCGAGTAAAGGCTACTCAACATGACATTCACACCCTCGAGGTGCTAAGAATGTCTCAGGTCTATAAAATAAAATAAAACAAAAAAAAAAAAAGCTTTTATCACTTTTCCTGGACCCCTCCTTGCTTGTTCGTTTTCTTTGCTGTGATGAGCACACATGCATTGGCCATGTAACTTGTGACAGACACTTTTCAAACCCAAGAGGAGCGATCCATAAAAGCCGCCACTTTTTCTGGTCTTCTAGAGAGTTTATGTTTTCTTAGAATTTCTAGGCAATTTATTTGCTTGGTTTAGCCAGTCATGTCAAATGTAGACCTGCACAGGTTTTGTTTATTTTATGCTGCGATTAATTTACATGAGGATTTTCTGCTGATTAAATTCATGTTAGCTCTTTCTAGACAATTTCTGTATGCATTGTTTCTTTAAAAATTATTTTGATTTATTGTTTTTTCTCTTTTTATTTGCCATGTTGATGATGTTATTTTGTGTTTCCACAATTTTCAATTGAGGGATAATGTCTTGCTGTTGTGTGATGCACATCCATCAAATGATGGCACATTTCCACAAATTTAAGAATAAATGGCTGCAGTGAACTTTGTCTGTATTTTTATTTACAAACAAACAAACAAAAAACTCTACAAAATAATTCAAAAATAAAATTTCAGTAAGAATTTCAGGCTACCAATAAGCAGTCCTGACTACGATTTCTCTGAAGGGTTTCAGATTTTTTTTTTTAGCATGTTCAAATCTCCAACATGTAGGAAAAAAAAAACTGCAATTTATTTTTTCATAGAAAGGCATTCTTGTTTTTTGCACTATATATATAATTTCTTCCCAACTTTGTAGTGCACTAATTGTGCTGGCAGGAGCTCATTATTTAGAAAAGCCTCCATTCTGACTTAGCAGAGGAAAATGGAAGAAAGAAACTCATGCAGGCTATTCTAAGGGTGCTCCATTTTAGATTTCATTAAGGTTGTTACAGTATGTGAATTGTACTGTATGTGGTTTAAATAAAAAAATAAACAACAACAACAAGTATGGTGGTGGAGTGATAGTACTGCCGCCTCACAGTAAGGAGACCAAGGTTCTTGCCCCAGGTCCTTCCTGTGTAGAGTCTGCATGTTCTGCCCTTGTCTGTGTGGGTTTCCTCCTGCTATGCCGGTATTTTTCCACATTCCAAAGACATGCAGGTTAGGTGGACTGGTGATACTTAATTGGTCGTAGTATGTAGTTAGGGTGTGTGTGTGTGTATGTGTGTGCGTGCGTGTGTTCATCCTGTGGTGGACTGGCACCCTGTACAGGGTTAGCTCCTGCCTTATGCCCTGTGCTACCTGGGATAGACTGCAGCACCCCTTGTGACCCAGTACAGGGCTGAGCAAGTTAGAAAATGACTGACTGGTACAATAGCAAGCAGAGACCTTAGCAACACATTAAAAGTTTTTTTCCCTCCAGTTGAGTGTTGACAATATCATGAATTTGAAACACTATATACATCATGACACACTTAAAAAAAAAGGAACTAAACTTGAGCTAAAGCAATGAGAAGTAAGTACAGTAATAATAGTGTAAATCACACCAAAACTTCCCCAGCAGCCCAGAAATTCAGAAACAGAGCAACCTTACTGCTTTTATAGAGGAAAGAAATATATTTGTGCAGTGTTTGCAAGATTACTGTTATTGAAACATCAAGTATCATGAAGACGAAGCAGTACTGAATCTCAAGTACGAAATGCTATCACTGTGACATCTCTCGGTAGATGTGAGATTCAGCCAGCTGACACCATATCTCAGTAAATATCTTCTTATACATTTTGCAGTGTTTACCTTGGCATGTGGAGTCTTATCTGATTCTTGAGCTTGAGCAAAAGGAAAAGAAAGTAACATTTTAACAAAGAGTTCAAAGTTGACCTGTACCTGTAGTGGCTACTGTTACAGTAGAAAAAGCAGTTCTTAATGCATAATACATTATGAGTCTGAAACTTTGCAAGGGGTAAATACATCAGTATTTAGTGCTGAAATAAAACCTTTAGGGGAATGATTTTGGCAGTGGAAAAAGTTAAACCTAGAAGAAAGTTTTCAAGAGTGCTGATTTAAGTTTTTAGAAGTTTAAAGTACAAGTTGTTCTAAATGAGAAGACAAAAAAGAAAGCTTACTTTGCTTAATCTTAAAAAATGAAAGTGAAATTAAGCAGACCTATCTTCCATTCGTCTTCAACTGAACACATTCATCAATTAGGCAGACAGAGCCATTATTTAGAGCATTAGACATCTTAAGACACAACTCTTCAAATCTCTTCGTTATACTTTTTGCCATCCCTTTTTAATAGATCAACCTAAAAGAACGTCAAGAAAGGAGCAAATATTTTTTCCATATTAAGGCATACACTAACATTCCCAAAACAAGAATTCAAGTGGGAAATACCGTAATTAGGGTCTTACCTTTCACTTCTCTCATTCCGTCAAGCATTTGTGTATCTTGCAGTAATAGTTTAATTCTCCATGGCACAAACATGAAACAGTTGAAGTTCATGAGTTGTTTTTGAAGATCATCCAAGTGTCCTTTTCCTCACCTCCCGTTGGAAATTGAATGAATGCAGTTTGGTTGGAGTAGAATCTTAGTGACTCTAGCTTCATATTCCACCAGTAGCCAGCTTTTGTACTGTGACCACAAGCAAAACATTACATCTTAACTATGGGTAGACCAAAAAACAGCTAGAAACATAGCCATTAAATTTATATTGCACAATTTAAAATCTAGATTTACCTCTGGACTTATCAACATATCACTCTTGACAGATTTGTTTTCATTTAAAACCTTTGATGGGAAGAGATAATGATACATTTTGTAAAAACAAAATATACTTTTTTGAAAATTTGATTTCACATCTTATGTCTCTAAGTTTAATATATCTGATACGATCCATGAGTGCTTCAGGTTTACTAAAGGTATTATAACTTTCAGGTATTATATTCAAAAAAATGGGTTAGCATTATCAAATATTGGGTGGATTTTGATTGTATACTGTATCAATTTATTATAAATATATTTTATACTGTATGGAGGTATGTAATTAGCATTCCCCCAAGATGAGAATATTCTCTTAATGAATTTAATGAGATTGTTATTATCATTTTCAATATTTAATGTTTATTAGACACTGCTCAGTGTTTCTCCTGTGAGATGCCAAAATGGATTTGTTGGGTTCAGAAATAGGGAATTGTTGGATGCTTAGTGTTACAAGAGTCATTTGAAATGTCAGTTACTGCTAAGGTGGCACTGTGGCAGCCTCAACACTCCAGGCACTTGAGATGAATTCCTGAAATGGTACTGTTTATTATCTTCCCATTCCATCTTACATGTAAGATTAATTGGTAAACTCACTCATATTATACATGTTATTATTTGTTTTGCAAGTCAGCATTGATAAAGGCATCCTTAATAATAATAATAATAATAATAATAATAATAATAATAATAAATAGGGGGCTCTGCCTCCTGCTTGCTTCAATCGCCAACCCCCGTGCAGGCCCTACACGCTAATCATTTCCCGGATCTGCTGCTTGCGATGAGTCATGCTGTGCTTTTGGATAGATACGAATATCAACTCTGTCTTTGATATTTCTGTCTTTCGAAACTATTATCACAGACAATTCGTCACATGTTGGTTTATTATATATGCAAGCATGATCTTTCGGATTCATATAGAAATCCGAGAAAACTTCTTTTTCCGTGTTTTTCAGATAAATTTCGTGTAAAGTGCGATACTTTAGGACATATGTATTTGTATCCATTATTGGCTGTAGAATTTCTAATATGTCAGATAGTTTAATTCTTTCAATTCTATATTGCATCGCTTCTCTGTGATCATAGATATAAACCTGACCGAATTGTGGTTTCTTTGAAATTAAACTTGTAGTAGCTTTAAATTGTTGCGGGACCACAGATTCTCATAGCGTGTGGTCCTGAATCGTGTAAATCTACGTTTTGAGCATTGAATGATGCAAACAGATTATTGTAGATTTGGATATTTTGCCTGTAGTGTTTGTGGATTTCACTTTCACCAAATGACAAATCTTTTATTTCTCGCAGATACGCCTCTTCATTGGGAAGAAACACTACTTTTCCCTGATGGCAACATGAATTAGATGATCTACAAGTCTCCGACTTAAACTTTAAAGCCAGACAATTTCCACATACTTCTGTCATATCACCCATGTCCATATATTTGATTTGTTTTCGCTGTTCCATTATTTCACCGAGTAATAATTTCCATTTGTTAGCACTAATGCAAGCTTTACTATCAGTTTTTTGAGACTTTCGAATTTTAGTGCTTTCATAATCTCTAACCTGCTCTGCATGTGTATTGCGCCAACATTTTTAAACCTTTTAACGTCGTTTTACTTTGTCTTCTACTCTTTGTCTTTTCTTCTTCTACTGTTTGTCTTTTATTTCTGCCCCCGCTTGGACCTGTTAGGTTTTCAGTTCATCTCTTGGCACAAAGTCTTATCTCTCGGGATGTGAAATTATCTCTCTGAAAATGTCTCGTCTCGTCTCTCTGAAAAGGTCTCATCCTGTCCCAAGATTTTTTTATACAATATAGAGATAATAATAATAATAATACTAAGTGAGTGTGTATGAATGTGGATATATGTCCATGAGTGTGCATGAGATGGACAGATATCCCTCCAGGGTTGTTTCTTCTTTTGTAGCCACTATTGTCAAGACAGCCTACATCTCCCTGCAGTCTTACAGTGGAATAAAGCAAATTTCACAAAATAATGTATAAGTTGCTGCCATAAGTGAAAGTATCACAGCAGCACATAAAGGCATCTCTAACTGATGAAATCAAATACTACAAATTTGAACTCATATGTGACCTCATATTTTCCTGGCAGAACATACGGAAATGTGAAAAAGAGCAAGAGATAAATGAGTAATAATGTATTGATTAGATTTTGTTTAGGTTATTATTTACTATTTAAGATAAAGAGTTGGGGTACCACCCAGTGACCCTGCATAAATGAAAAGCAGAAAACAAACTATAATTGCAAAGAATGCCTTTTCAGATGGAAGTTCCATAGTGAACACATCTCAAAATAGCCAAACTTCTGAATCTATGTCCTTCCGGCTGGAAAAGGCGAGTCCAGGCTGACGGACACCGGAAGTGATGTTGGAGATGTTACAGCTGTCAATCATGCAATCTGGAGAGGGAGGAAGAAAACAGACATTAGAACACAGCACCAATCCCTGGAGTGGTGGGTAATTGCAATTACCAGAGCCCTCACACTGTTCCCTATGTGCATGCTCGTGACGCTCTTTTTTTTATGTGTTTAAGTCAACACCAAATTGTATGTTATGCATGCTGTGTCAGATATGTAACCGTTGTGAGATTTACACATTTTACTTTTCATTCATAGCCAGAAAGAGGGACATTCAGGTGAAAAGCCTTGATGCCTCCCATAACTCTTCCTTTTCCGTGGCTTCTGCTATAAATCTACCTCCAGACAGAAAAGTAAATGACATTTGATCCAACATTAGCGGTAGAAAGTAAAAGATTTCCTTAAACAACTGGTTTATTTTTATTCAGAGCATAAACATACAATACACATAGACTTGATGGTGAAAAGCTCTTTATCAAAATATATACGGTACTCTCCAATTTAAAAGATTTGCTCTGTAGTGATATATATATGCTCTGGTGACATGCGTGCACAATTACTACACCAAAACATGTGTAGTCTATAGTGAAACATGTACACTCTGCACTGAAATGTATGCACTACATGTACTGTACCCTGTAAAGCAGAGCAAATGCATGCAATACTACAAGATATACATTCCACAGTGAAATAGAGTTATGATGTATTGAAATGTACAGAGTTAATACTGAATGTTTATAGCAAGTGATTAAATTAAATAAATATGTTTATAAGTCAGATAATTTTATAGCATCCATTTGCAAAATATAAAATGCATAAGTGAGCCATTTTTTTCACAATGTCCATGTGTTTTGTCAGAGAAAATACTCTGTAAATAAAGAAGAGTCTTGAGTCATTGTTACAAATGAAATTCAAAATAGACGTTTTATTAGACATGACCAGTGGAACCAGTGGAACTAGGCCATGTGAACAGCTGAATTTTCTTTAGCAAGACTGGTTACTACTAAGAGAACAGGTCATTTTATCATTTAAGTTCATTTAAGCCCTATAGGTACAGGATATCTTAGCAACACAGGAAAGGCACACAAATAAAATTCACATATCAATAAAATATATACATTTGTGCTTCTCTGCTACAGTTTACTTCATGCATAATAAAGCAGATATAGCTGGATAGCCTTTGGTGTTAATGAGGACACACAATATTTCTGTGAGTTTTCTGGCAAAATGTTGCCAAAAGTGGCAGCAGAAGTTACTGTACAGTACTTGTGCACATCTCAGTCTACTGTGACACTGCATCAAAAATCAAACACACAACTCACTTGGATTAAAACGTTTTCCACTAATAATTAATTGCAATTACTATACATGTTAAATTAAGGCATTTTAAGTACAGCACACTTTTTTTGTAATTAAATGGGGAAAAGCTCACTATGACATGTGTAGTACAGTATATGTCTAATTATACAGCGTGTGAAATAAAAACCCAGTCTTGAGTGTATGCATTTCATTGTACTATTAAGAATGATTGGTGTCTGAAATGCCACCTCATATTTATCTGACTTCACTGATAGACATAGTGATGCAGGTAATGTTATTCTGAAGTTTGAGCTGAAATAATAGACTGCTGGATAATTGGCTGGGTCATTCAAGTGCAGATATGGTGCCATATTGTCTTTTGAAAAAACAGCAAATGAGGTGCAATGCTTTTGACTTTTTCATTCTTGTGTATGTGTAATCAATAAATAATATGACATGCTCTCTCTCTTTCTCTCTCTGTTAGTAATTTCACTTAGAGATTTTTATATAATCATAAGGAAGTCAGGGGTTATAAAAGGTTATGGTAGTAAAAAAATTTGAAGTGAGAATGTCATTCCTGACTTTCTGGTACACCTGAAGCAGTTGATACACACCCTATGTAACATGTGTGACTTACTATTAAAAAAAAATATTGTGTTCAAGTGGCATGGTGGCACATTGCATGATGCTGCTCTCTCCCAATCTTAGCATAATGGTTCAGGTTAGGGCCTAGCTGTGGTCTGTCTTAGATTATCTTGAAAATAAATTAGACTGGAGACTAATGGTGGAATAAGTAGCCCAGCAGATCGCTTCAGTCATTTTCGGTCCAGCCTCCAAAAGAATTCTCTAAGAATAGATAAAGAATAAATGTTCCAATAGAGTGAGCTAACAGTTTATTTCTTTGATGTAACACTTAACTTATAATTATTTTTATTACTATAATAAGCGTTGCTGTTAATTCTTGAGTAATAATCATCATTAAAACAGTAGTAGGTCTAAAACAATTTTCAGTGTATCTTCTGATGCAGTAACTATGATGCTAAGTATATTGCCTGAAAGGATGACAGAGGGTTTGTGCAAAGCAGAAAAGACTTAAATTTTCAGGGACAAAGAGGTCAGTGCCTCACTCTTTGAACAAAATTGTGCATTCCAAGTGGCCATAAAAGTGACTGTAAGTAACATGTTTCCAAATGAAATGTCAGCTGCACAGCAGGCAACTTTTGGGCTAAATGTCAGGTGAATTTGGAGGTCAGTTGGAATGAAGTGCTTCCCAGTGAAGAAGAGAGCCTTGAGGGTAATGATGATGTGAAGTTAATAGTGAACTGTTCTTAAGCCACCAAGTCTCTTGCTTTTAGAGTAATAAGCACAACCCACCATAATATATAGAAGTTTTAAGGAATATTATTGTAACTCTAACTATCTGTATACATCTGTCAGTTTTCTAAAATTGCTTTGTCTATAGGGTGGTCCAGATCTAATTATGCAATTATCATTACACTATAACTTATTAAGTTTATTACATAGAAAATCACCTGAAAAATCCCGGACCATCGAGAAGTGTATGAACTGACGATATGAGGAATCGTCTTTGCGCCGAACTGGAATCATCCCCGCATAAATTAAAGTCATTCAGATAATCTGGATCTGTATAATTAGGTCTGGACCACCCTGTACTGTTGGATTGTAGATAAAGGTGTTGATCCCAGCAGAAAAACAGGAATCAACTCTGGACAGAACATCAGTATACTGAAAGAAACATTTATATTCTTATACACAACCCACACCCTGGTGCACCCATTAATATCACCAGCAAATCTTTGGAATTTGGATGGGAACCAAACTTAATGGAGGAAACCCTGATGGACGTAGGAATTGGCAACCAGTGTGGCAGGAGTGCTAACCAACGTGATGCTCCTCTTTTAGTCTACAATACATCCAAGATAAATCATTATTTTCAAATATTAACAGTCCTAGGTTTTCTTCTCTGATAAAACCTCTATCTGGGCATTTTCCTAACCGACTACTCCAGGGCAGGGTTGCACACACACACAGCAGGGCCAATTTAGCAACACCAGTTCGCCTAACCTGCATGTCTTTGGACTGTGGGAGGAAACCAGAACACCCAATGAAAGGGAGAACATGCAAACTCCATGCAGGGAACACCCAGGACATGAACACCTCTCTCCTTATGGCAAGGCAGCAGCACTAACACTTCGCCACTCTGATGCAACAGTTCTGTAAAATTATGGTACAAGGTGTAGGCATTTTGTTCTATATACAGTAATCTGTAGGTGGAAGGTTTTTTAACTGCTATAATGTTTTAGCCATTAATTTATTAAATGACATTGCATTTTACAGTATATGTTATGGTAAAAAATGTAGCTATAAGTCGTCAGCCTTAAAAAAAACATGTCTTTGCCTCCAATAGTATGAAATGAGCAGAGGATCACATTCACTGATAATACTTACATCCAAGAAAATATAGATCTATCCTTTTCCTAAGCAGCTTATCCAGTGCTGTCATACGCTCAAACAAATCATGCACACTCATGTGTGCTAATTTATTGTCACTAATTAGCCTTTGGGACGTATAAGGAAAACTACATCCAAATGATGTGTACTTCATTGAAAGGCAATTGTAGTTATGTGACTTGGCATCTGCTATAGTTGGTTCCTGTCGTGACCATAAAAAAAAAATTGGATTTGGGGGTTTTGCTCAATGAATTAATGGATATTTGTTTCTAAAGTTTGCCTTTAACATGTATTTGCCCAAAAACAGGAAAAGATAGAGGATGTAGGCAGATGATGATGGATTTTAGTAATATTGCTGATAATGTTACTGAAAACAAAAAGATTGCCTTGGGCTCTTGTGGTACTTGGAAAAACCATTCATAAATGCATTTCCTAATGAACTTTCTTCAGTATGGCAACAACACATCCATGGCATTGCTTTAGTCCCACATGGTCTGACATTACCTTATATATGAGCAAACATAAGAAAGCCTGTTTTAAAAGAGAAATACACTAGAGAAGAAGAACAAATAAGGATTCTCATTTAATATGCAAGTCATTCTTCACATAGCATGCTTTTAAGACTGGCCTGCTGATGAAGACAAATGAAACAGTTGTTTGACGAAAGACATTTCTCACTATTGATTATTATGAATATACTTTTGTTAGAGATTTCATTTACTTTATGAGGAGCCCATTAGCAGGTTTTAGGGGGCTTAAGGTCCATCTGACTAGAAGCATAGAAAATTCATTCTGAAAAGATGTGACATTCTATGTTAGATTCTGTAAAATAATATCTTAGAGGTTATATTTGATCTTCAAGCTGCCTGATAAATGTGTTTTATCTTGTATCTTGTCAATCTTCATACATGAAGAGCCAACACTTAGCAAAGCTAAATATTGATTAAAAACTTACTAACAAGTTTAACTGAGTCCATGTTGTTTAAAACAACATAAAGCATTAATGTATGTTAATAGATGTAAAATTTAAAGTAATGTGATATTTATTCACCTGAAAACTCCATATAAAACATTAAAATCTGAATCACAGTGTTATAATAAAAGATGAAAAATAAGAAAAGGAAACCATCACTAATTACATTACACGCATGAATAGCATACAGGACAGAACCTTATTTCAAGCACACACTGTAATAAGTCTGTATACCTTCATATTAACATTTACATGTAAAACACTATTTTGTTATGATTATTGCCATTATGGAGGAAAATCATCAAAAAATGGTTTAAAAAATAATTCTTATTAAGGAAAATGTAATGAACAATACAATTAAAAACAATGGCTCTATATACAAGCTTCAAAATTACTTCATTGCTAGTAACTAAATTCAAAGGAAAGAAACCACAAAGAACAAGGACATTAGATGAAACTAAAGCCAATCCACCCTTGGAGAGACCGCTGATCCTTTTTTTTAGTACCCTGGTACTGCAAAGATGACCAGAAACCCATTGTCCATTTAAAACCTGCCCCCCACCACCATCAAAAACAATGACATAATAAATTATGCAGTTAAGGAAAGGTGGAGGAGAAGTAATTAAATCAACAGGAAAAAATAGCATAGTGCAATTATGACAATGTGTAAGTTTTTATTTAAAAGCAGTGCGCTCGGACAGGCTGTGTGGATACTTACGGTTGCAGGGTTGGATGGCCGTAGGGTGTGCAGTGTGGAAATGAGCTGATAGCTTGCTTAGTTCAGATGTTCTACACTTGCATTGCAGCTGATTGGAATGCTACACCCATGGAGGTATAAAGGACAGCCTGAGAAAGAGATAAAAAGAAAGACCAAGGAAAACGAGAGGGTTTGGAGCTTAAAGAAAAGAAACGAGAGCAAGCAGCAGCAGGATCAAGGTGGAGCTGATGCTGTTATGGAAAAAAGGCTGGGGTAATGGATTAGGATCTTGAGAAGAGTGAGTAGATAGTGCTCATGGGACTGGATCACATGTCCTGAGCGTCCAAGTAGCAGGAGCAACCAATCACTCCAAGGCTGAGGAATGGTGGTAGGAGAATGGAGTATTTCTTGCATGTTTTCTCCATTGCAAGCAGAGGGATGGTAGTGAGGGACATGATCCAGATTTAATGGTTGATTGTGCCTGTTGAAGGACGTCTCCTCATGTTGAGGAGACCCAAAACGGTGATCTGAGGAAAGGAGGCACTGAGGCCCAGCATTGGTCTTAAAGAAGAAGATCCTGTGTTTTAACCTTTTGATTTTATCATATTTATTGCTTATTTATTTATTGATTTTAACTTCCACCAATCACTGATTTTATTATGGATTATTTATTAACTTATTTATTTATTAAAGATTCTGCACTTTATTTGGTTTTGAATGCTGTCAATAAAAATACTGAACACTTTGTTACTCCCAACTCTTTCTGTATTATGTCCATATTTCACAATCCATCCTTCTTTCATGTCTTTCAATGTCCAAAGTTCAAGAATATTATGACAGCTTCAGACATTCCAGACATCACAGCAATTCACAAAACAATTAACCAATATGGAAAACATATTCGAAAAATTCAAACGAAACAAAATGGCTCGGTAAAAAACATAAGAATAAAATACAAAAGACACAAAAAACTAAACCCAGTGGCAAGACCCACACCAAACCATAACATATAATAGACAATGTTTAACTGTAATTGTTTAAAAATGTAAAATATAACAGCCTTTAGTCATTTAAAATGTACCTCATCATCACCACTAGTTTAATGGCAATTATCTAAATTTACCCAGGTTAGATGGTTGTCCCTAACTCTTGTATGTCATCATCAAGATGGTATTGGAGCAAAAATTGTTAAGGATGTATGCCCTTCCTGGCACCAAGCTCTTTGCTCATATTTTAAGACATAGTAAGTTTACAATATGACTGTAGATCTATATTTGCCAATTGGCAGACTTTAGTCTGAGTCTGGACCAAAAGAAGAATCTGTACAGACCTGCAAGCCATTTTAGAAAGCCTAAATAAATAATGTGATGTTCTAAAAGCCACAGTTTTGACACTACATATTGAGCTTATTTAAAATTCACTGGCTGAGCTGTGTTTCTGCTAGACTTAACCAGATATATGTTTTATTAAATTTTGACGTTCAGCTCACCCAGTTATTTGGGCTTAAAACAGCAGCAAGAAGTGGTTGAAAACTGCCACTCACTTCATTCCTCTGATAAAGTGGAAGGATTGTGAGGAGAAACTTAAATACGACTGAACAATGGCTAGTTCCCAGAAATGACAGATTGACACCGCAGAAAAAATTTTCAGAGACAAATGGACAAACAAATTTAAATCTGTTGTCCTTGAATCAAATGAAAGACCACTGTGTTTGATATGTACAGAATCCATGGCTGTTATAAAACTACTGTATATCATCATCTCACCATCACCACTTGCTGAAAGTTCCTTAAAGAAGTTAGCTTACTGCCTCACAATAACACAAGATGGCTGAGTAAAGGCAGATGGTTGGAGCATTTGGGGCCATTTGAGACAAAATAAAAGCATTCTTAGAATACCTGCAGAGCCAAGAAGAAGTTCAATTTACATATTTTTTGCAAAAGGAGAGGACATAAATATTGATGCATTTCTGGTAGACATCACTTCACAACTCAATGACCTTAATTTAAGGCTACAATGAAAGAACAATTCAGTATATGATCTGATAACTGCCATTACCCTGAACTCTGATCCCCAAAGGTCATCCAGAAAGGCAATTTCTCCCTGAGGATTAATAAAGTATATCAAATCAAAAAATGACAGCTGTCCTCTCTTTCCAGATGAAATTGGAAGCTTTTGAGTTTGAACTTCAAGGAAACAGTGTACACTTCCCAACAGGAAAAAAACTACTTTCAGAGGGAAGTGGAAATGTCCTCATATATCAATTCACATAGAAGACAACTGAAATTTTCCATAACAGTTTTGAAAGCTTCAATCTTGGACAACAGCTTCTCTTGTTTAGCTTAGCCCGATTTCTTATCTATGATGTTCTGGAATTTTCTAAGGAGGATAAGAAGAACTTCAAGTAGTTGCATGCTGGATCACTCCAGAATGAGCTGATTAATCTGCAAGCTAATGTGGCATTAAGAGGTCTTGCTAAAGTGGTAGTACACATCTTTACTATGTTTGGATCTACATATCAAGGTAAGTCAGTATTCTCAATGAATAATATCTAAAATAAATAGAGTTCAACACTTACCAATGATCTCCTATGCATGTTTTAGATTTACACTGACAAAGAGCTAACTTTCTCATTGAATAAGAAAAATATAAAAAGGAAAGAATTCAAAGAGACTTAAAGGCTAAGTGAGTTATGTCAGCATTACTTTTATTACATTTTTTCAAGCACTTTTTCTTTTTGAGACTTTAAAAGTGATATGTCATCAAAATTATAGTTTAGCTTTAGAGTTCCAACCATCCATTATTTTAAACTTCATATCCAAAGCAGGGGAAGCTGAAGCCTATCCCAATAATCATTGGACACAGGGCAGGAACATTACCTGGACAGGGCGCCAGTTCAACAAAGGATGAAAACACTCATTAGGGCCAAGTTAGCAGTGCCGATCCACCTAACCTATATGTCTTTGGACTGTGGGAGGACACCAGAGCAAATGAAGGAAACCCAGGCAGACATGGGGAGAACATTAAGACTCTAAACATGGAGTACCTGGGAGATAAAACCTTATTGTGAGGCAATTACACCACCATGCCATCCATTTATTTTAATCATTTTATTTATGCTTTACTGAACTTTCTAACTATTTATTTGTTATCGCTTTGTCCTATAATTGAAATGTTCATTTAAGGAAGCTGGAAGAAATGACAACATTGCCTGGTTTAACATGATACTTAATATTTTGACAATACGTATATAGGCTTTGGCATTAGTTATGCATAAGTTTTAGATATGCAGATTGTTGGTATCTCTGATGAGAAGAAAACATATGTGTGTGTGCAACTCCTGGAATTTAAATTTAATTTTTTTCAGCAAGCAAATTTTGTTTTTGAAGCTTCATAACTGATATGCCATCAGGATTATAGGTTAGTTAAAATATATTCCCCTGCTGTTGATATTTTTCTAAAGTAACCTTATGGTGGAAAATCAACCTAAAGAAAAGAAAATACAATATCTTACTGTAAAATTATTTTATTTAAGAAAAGCTATATTAATGAAGTGTGTGAAAATAATACACTAACATCAGGCTAACTCGAGGCTTTGCTTAACTGCAGTGTGCTAAATTGCTGTAAGACAATTTGCAATAGGGATGACAGAAAACAGAAATTGCAGTCGATGAGCTAAAAAGTAACTCATGTAAACACAACACATTTCACAAGAGTGAAATGATAAATTGACAAATGGATGGGAAGTCATGCAACTTTACATGAGCAGGTGATGCCTTGGTAATCTCCTATACTCTCCATGTTCTTCCACACTCTCCATGTAACACTGCACAGTTTTTTCTTCAACTCGAACATTATTGCCAGACAACACAGTTGCTAAGAATTTCAATTGGTGTTAAATCCATGCACGTAACAATGTAAATACAATTGAAACAATATGCAATACAATATGCAATACATGACACCGTCACTTTATATACAGCAGTAGTAAAAAATGTGTAGCCCAAATACATTATATAAATCAATATAGTAACGCAGAATAATATATCAAGGAAGTCCTTTTTAATTAAACATAAAATAAATATCATTTAGATTGGATGGAGGAATTTAGAAATTAGGAAAAGACATAGATGATTCAGGCACTGTGTTTAACCAGAGTGACTAGAGTAGGAATGAAACGTTTTCTATGTCTAGTAGTTCTTGTCTTTAGTGACCAGTAATGTTTCGTTTATGGTAACAACTGAAAGAGATAGTTGCCTGGGTGAGTGATCGTATTTCCAGGTTGTTTCCTGACCTGGGATGTATGCAGGATCACCTCAGTGAAGTCCAGTTTCAGTCCCACAATCATTTCTGCTGTCCAAATAACACACTGCAATTTATGTTTAGAGTGAGTAGATGCATTGCCATACCAGATTGGCATGGAGAAAGTGAAGATGCTGCCAATGACAGCTCTTTAAAACTGTACCAGCACTGATTGGTACAAGTTAAACTTTAATAGGCTGACATTAGGGTGTAGTGGTGACTAACATTGAAATCAATTCCCACCTCCATCTCTTTGTGTGAGGACTGCCTGTCCTTCAAGTATTAATGTCAAGTTTGTTATCTGACTGTGTAACATATCTGCCTAACATGTTGTAAATTTAACTCAATTACGTAAGTTTATATCTGAGTTAGGTGGCAGATTAAGAAGGCTTTAGAAGAAACATAATCAGGACTGAGCAGAGCTCATATACATGATGCACAAAAACAGACATTCAAAATACAATGCAAAATCAGCACCAAAGTTTAAAAAAAAAGAAAAGAAATTGCTAGAAAAACCTATAAAGATCTTCCTATTGGCAAAGTTCCATACTGTACCAGGCCATGCGGAATGGACTTTAATAAAATGGCCATCATGACGGGTCACATGTACAGTAAACACATCCTCACATTCCCTAACACCACACAGGATCATATCATTCAAAATCCAAAATAGCTAAGTGATGATGTTATCATTGCATAATGACCAAACAGTCAAAACAAAACAAAAAACAAAATTATCAAGGATAAAATGTTGCATTTTCTGTATGGATAATGATAGAAATCAACAGTTTTAGAAACAAAAAAAAAAATAACAAATACACCAACTTCTTAAGATCAATTAACTTTGTGCCAATTCTGGAAAGTAAATATATGTGATGCAGTCAATCTATTAGTGTGTATTTTCTCTATGCATTATGATTTAAAGACGCATAAAATAATAAACATGAGTCTGAATGTTACAAAATCCATACAACGCAGCACCTCTAGTGCATGGCACTGCATTAGGCAAGTGAATTAATAAATGGAATTTCTACCATCTTCTTAATGTGGACCGCAATTAAAACTTGCATATCCTTTGTCCAGAGGGCTGAGACAGATATGGAGCTGAAAAACTAAGGAATGATCTATGAAGTGCAAATGGTTGAGATGATAAGAGCATCTGTAGAGTATAAATAGTTATGGTTATAACAGATTGAGATGATAAGAGCATCTGTAGAGTATAAATAGTTATGGCTATAACACAGTAAACTCCTTTTTTCTTGAAATTACTTTTAATTTAGTCCAAGGCACCAACTAAAGTGTTTCAGGTGTCGTTTCAAAAATTGTTTTTATCCATAGTGTCAGGACTCCACAAGTAATGGTCCACTTTAGTATTTTAGAATTACTTCAGTTTCATCATATTGTCATCATTATGTGCATTTATGTCTTCTTGGGCACTGTCATTTTGTTATTTTGTTTGTTTGTTTGCTTTTATGGGTTTTATTCTTTTACAGCTTTTAATCACTATGATGTTACATGGTGGCTGTTTTGCTAGCAAACTAGCAAGAAAGATTTTTCAAGTAAGCAAGAGAAAAAGATATAGTCAAGATAAAAATAAAGGTCCAAGTCAGCCACATTATTACCAATTACCAAAATGAGAGACAAAATAGAGGTCAAAAATTTCAGGCAAGAGTCAGAAAAAAACAAAAAGGACTGCAGAATAACAGAACGTTTTGAAAGCAAAATGGGGTTTGAATTTGTAAACCTGGATAAGGTAGTAATCCCAAAGATGACCTTTTAAACCTGTCGCTTTATTAGACAAAGGTCACAAACCCTGAGGCCTGAGGGATTGCCCCTGACCATGCAGAAGCTGCCCAAAGAATGGGAAGACAAATTGTCAGTGATTGTGAATAATTCAAAAGGCTGATAAACACTGCACAAATTATTTAACAAAATCAAAAGTAATCACTGAATCAAATAACGTGTTGGAAACCCCCATTTTTATTTTTAGATATTGAGGAAAGATGTGTAAAAAATGTACCAAGTGCTTTGAACATATCTTTGGCTAGGTATGTGATGCATATGTCATGTGAATCTTGATACTGCAGCAGCCACGCTGTAAAGATGGCCAAACACATTAAATAGTGCCCACATATTGTAGAAACAAATTTGCAAAAATAACTCTTTTCAAATTTGTTTTTGACTTAACTTTAGTATTATCCATTAAACCTGACAGTGAATCTGCTTTTTTTTTCCTGTTTTGAGCTTGGATGCACTTGACTACCCTTTTTTGTAACAACTGTTAAAGCGCTGACAATGAATTAATTTACAGTATCCTTTAGGAAAAGTGTTGATGGTCATGAAACAAAGTGATCATAGGTTGTGTCTTCTGTTTTAATTTATTCGTCGACTGAACAACGGAGTACACTGACTGTTGTCTGACATAAGGCATGAAAGAGTAGATTTAGTAAGTGAAGCACAGATAATGCTGGGTATTCTAGTGAAGTGTTTTATTAATGCTGTTTAAAATCTGTAATGGTCACCTGATTTATACATAGCATTAAATCCCTCTGCAGGAGTCTTTCGTTTTTGTCTTTATGTCAGCTACACTCCATGAAAGAAACTCTCTTCCCTTTGAGCAAGAAAATTCATTAGATTAGATTAGATTAAGTGTCTGCAGTCTAGACCCTAATGGAAGACTGACAGTTTATCAGCAAAGAAACAACAGCAGAAGCTCCTTACCTTGGGCCAATGGTATACCAGTGTGTTTGTCAGATTAGCCATTTGGGATTCTCTGTCCCTTTTCTTTCCACCATGCCCTCTGGTCATCTTGCTAAAGCTCATCCTTTGTTGGACATCTTGTTGAAATAGCACTCTCTCCTTGGCAGTAAATTAGCTGAAGACTTAAACCTACAAAAGACAGTAGCCTTCTTTACTTTAAAAAGGAATGATTTGCTCTTCATTTAACCGGAAAGATCTTTACACTCAGTCAGCACTAAACCATTCATAGTAGATAGCAATGACAGGAAAAATCCAATGCAGTAATCACTCACTGCACCTCTTTGGATTATAAATTAAAATAGCATAAATCTGTTAATGCATTGTTTTCTTAGCCACTGTTTTTTGTTTCATTTATACGTAGACATTCAAAAGATTAGCACCTCTTGCAGGAGTGCTGAACAAGGCAGGAAATAATTTTGTGAGGATGACAGGGTGTCACAGGGCGCACAGCCACACTTACTCAAAAAGAGGCAATTTAACACCACCAAATATCTCAGTATGCAGATGAAAATTGGCAAAAATCTCCATGAACATAAATGTAACATGCGCACTCACGCCTACAACCACACAGATTTATGCCTGGCCAATTTAGAGTGATTAACCTAAACAGGAATTAAACTGAGATTCTTGGAGAAGTGAGCCAGTTCTGCCTCCTTATTAATCCACATTTTAAGACAAATGATTAAGATTAGGCTGCACGGTGACGCAGTGGGTAGCGCTGCTGCCTCGCAGTTAGGAGACCCGGGTTCGCTTCCCGGGTCCTCCCTGTGTGGAGTTTGCATGTTCTCCCCGTGTCTGCATGGGTTTGCTCCGGGTGCTCCAGTTTCCTCCCACGGTTCAAAGACATACAGGCTAGGTGGGGTGGCGATTCTAAATTGGCCTTGGTGTGTTTGTGTGTGTCCTGTGGTGGGTTGGCACCCTGCCTGGGATTGGTTCCTGCCTTGTTGGCTGGGATTGGCTCCAGCAGACCCCTGTGTTCGGATTCAGCGGGTTGGAAAATGGATGGATGATTAAGATTACTTTTTAACTTAATGTAATTCATCAGCTGAATGCCATATTGTATGCCTTTATTTATTTTTTATATATTACTAGTGTGGAACGGGACCTGGACACAGACAGGCGGACAACGGTTTCTCACCCAACGCACCCATTTATTATATTTACAATATGTACAAGTTAGTTTACAACCCAGTGCCTCCAGCACCGATCCCCCAAAGTCCGGGCCTCAGTTTCTGTTGCCTTCCTTCTGGCCGCCTCCAGTCCTCTCTCCAGCTCCGTCCTCTTCCACCCGACTTCCGCCCTCGAATGCAGGGAGGTGGCCCCTTTTATTCCACCCCGGATGGGCTCCAGCTGCTTCACGGCACTCCTCCTTGGACACGCCCCCATGTGGCGGAAGTGCCAGCTGCACACCCGGAAGCCCTCCGGGTGTCCCCATTCTTCTTCCCCCCCGCACTTCCTGGTGTGGCGGAAGTGCTGGGCTCCAGGGTTCTTCAGGCACCGAGGCACCGCCTGGCGGTGGCCACGGGCCCCTACAGGGTTGTACTTCCAAGCCCCCTACCCGAGGCCCTCAACAAAACCAGGGCGGTCGCCCCCTCGTGGTCGGGAGGAGGCACCAGCCCTCCTCCGGTCCCCTCGGGCGTCCCGGCTGGGCTCCACCCCCAGCCGCATGCGACACTAGCTGAAATACCCAGCGTTGCCCAGGAGGAAAATAAAGTTTTTTTTTAATTGTTTGAGAAAAATATAATTAAAAAAAACACAACTTTAAAAATAAAAATAAATTAACAAACAATGAAGACTCACTAATGTGCTTGTCTTGCAGTCTTGTATGTATCATCCAGTTGATGCTTGAAACCGGCCAACTCTATTTAATTTCAAAAGCAACAGGGGCATGATGCTGCTCAAACATAAAGAACGCTGGCAGTCGCCTTCAGTTCGAACTCTGGTGGTCGTTCTGAGTGTCATCTGGGTGATAACATGCATACAAGACTGTAAGATCACCCACCCACCCTACGCAGAACCCTAGCAGGGGTCTCCAATTCCAGTACTGGAGAGCTACTGTGGCTGCAAGTTTTCATTCTAACTCTTTTCTTAATTAGTGACCAGTTTTTGCTGCTAATTAACTATTTCCCTTTATTTTAATTGACTTTTCTTGAGACTCTGATTGCTGAATTGATTCTTTTTTCCTTAAATGACACCTAAACATAAATTTGATGTGAAGTGAGCTAACAGATGATCAACTAAGTTGGGGTCTCCAACCAACTTCACTTCATTCAGTTTCTTAATTTGAAGCCAATTCTTGTTGCTAATTAAACCCGTTATTTAATTCCATGTTGCTCATTCTCCCATGGCAGACATTTCCAGAACTGTTGATTTTTTGTTTTTAAGAGCGTTTTCAAAATGTTTTGTGGACCAGAGCAGATTAACATTACTGAGGCCTTCACCTTTCTTTATTTTCAGTTATTGTGTGATGGACACAGGTTATTCTTTATGTGTTGGTTCATTTTATGTCTTAATATGGTTTGGTTGCTAATTAAGAAAAAAATAAATAATTAAGGGGCCTGAGTCTTAAGTTGTGCATCAATTAAAATTAAGGCAAAGAGTTAATTAGCAGCAAAATCTGGTCATTAATTAAGAAAAGCATTAGAATGAAAACCTGCAGCCACAGTAGTTCTCTAGGACTGGAGATGGAGACCCCTGTCCTACAGTATTTTATTCGACCAATGAGAAACATGTGTACCAAGTTTCATGAAAAAAGCCATTCAGAAGTGATGCTGGAATGTACATACATACACACACACATACATTGACTTTCATATATATACGATAGATTACATTATTATATAGTACTGTATTTATTTTATTTTTATATTTATTTATGCTGTATTTACAGTACCCATAAAAGGCATTCCCCTCTTGGAAGTTTTCACATTTTATTGTTATACAACACTGAATCACAGTGAATTTTTTTTTTTAGTGATCAACAAAAAAGACTCTTTAATGTCAAAATGAAAACAGAGCTCTGCAAAGTGTTCTAAATTAATAACAAATATAAAACACAAAATAATTGATAAAGTAAGTATTCCTCACCTTAAACTTATTATTCAGTAGATGCAGCTTTGGCAGCCATGTCAGCCTTGATATTGTGTGCATAGGTCTCTCTATATCAGCTTCCTATTTAGATACTGCCATTTCTCCATATTCCTTTCAAAATTGCTCACGTTTCGTCAGGCCAAATGGAGACCATAAGGTGAAAAGCCTTTTTCAAGTCCATCCACAAATTGTCAGTTGGACTGAGATCTGGACTCTGAGTCCACTCCAGAACATTCACTTTGTTGTCTTTAAGCCATTCTTGTATTACTTTGGCTTTTTGCTAATGAATGTTATCTTGCCAGAAAATCTTCTTCCAAGGGACAGATTGCTTGCTGACAGCACTGGGTTTTCCTCCAGGATTTTCCCATATTTTACTGCATTTAGTTTACACACAGGCTCACAAGCCTTCTATAGAGCCCGAAACGTATAGTGGGCTACCCCACTGATGAGCGAAATTGTAAGAACACTGAAGGGGCTTCTAAAGATCAGAGGCTGGAAGCCTTAATTAATTGGACAGGAGGGCTGGATACTTCAGATCAGGGGCTAAAGCTCCCGTAAAAAAACCATCTTCCAGTTGACTTCAGAATCTTCCTTATGTCCTCCGGAAAACTCTGTCAAGGATGTTATGTGCATTTGTTTTAGTAGTGGCTTTCTGAAAGCCACTCTCCCATAAAGGTGTGACTGGTGAAGCAAAAGTTATTGTATCTTCACCAATGTAGCTTGTAACTCCTTCAGAGTTATCATAGGCCATTTGGTGGCCTCCGTCACTATTCTTCATCCTGCACTCAGTTTTTGCAGGGTGTCATCTATGGCTAGATTTAAAGTTGTGCTTAATAATTGATTGATTTGGACTTCAGGGAATATTCAGTGATTTGAATATTTCCTTATCTCCATACCCTGACTTGTGCTATTCAATCATTTTTTCACTGAGTTGCTTTTTTTTTGTCTTCATTGTGTACAGTAGGCTGGGCCGTAATACTGATGTACCAAGAGTCAGATCAACTAGATAAGGTGCACTTATACCACAATTACTTGAAACCCCTTGACTACAAACAGGTGATCTCTATGAAACTAATTATATGACTTCTAAAACCAATTGGCTGATTTAAGTGTGTCATTTTACTTATGCAATGCATGATTTGGTGTTTTATATTTGTTATTATTTTAAGCTACTTTGCATAAGTCAATTTTAACTGTGGCATTAAAGAGTCTTTTTCTGTTGAGCAGTGTCAAAAAAGCCAAATTCATTGTGGTTCAAGGTTAAATAACAACTAGCAGGATACCCGCGCTTCGCAGCGGAGAAGTACTGTGTTAAAGAAGTGAAAAAGAAAAGGAAAAATTTAAAAAATAAAGTAACTTGATTGTTAATGTAATTGTTTTGTCATTGATATGAGTGTTGTTGTCATATCTATCTATCTATATATATATATCTATAGCAAAATATATATATATAGCAAAATACCTGCGCTTGGCAGCGGAGAAGTAAAAAGAAAAGGAAACATTTTAATAATAACGTAACATGATTGACAATGTAATTGTTTTGTCACTGTTATGAGTGATGAGTGTTGCTGTCATATACCTGTATATATATACACATATATATACACACACACATATATACATACGTATATACACATACATCCACATATATATATATCTACATATACACACATACATATACATACACACACATATATACACACAAGTACATATATATACATACACACACATATATATAAACATATATATACATACTGTACATATCTACATATATACATACACACACACACACACACTACTATCGTATATGTTGAAGTTCTATTTAAATTTTAAATAGAAGGAATTTTTATTTAGTCGACAGAATATTATTCCGGAATAAATCAACTCAAACCTTAAATAACTTATAATATTTTGCTCTCCATAAAAATATATCCTGTCTAAATTATACAAGTTAGAAATAAAGTAAATGTTAAAAGAACAAACATTCAAATTTCTTTACTCTTATGTAATTTTATATAAAAAATAAACTTAAATTTTAAATATCCCAAAAGATTTTGCTCTCCATAAAAATATATCCTGTCAAAATTATACAAATTCAGATATGAACATGGTGCATAACAAAACCTGGAAACATAAATAAAATTTGTTCTTTTCAGCAATAACAAATCAAATCATTCAGTTTATGAACAAAGTGCGTATTTGGGAACACTGTTGTGCCGAATTGGTTCAACATTACTTGGCAACAGGGAAAGTGGGGCAAGTTGCACTGGTGCATTTGTGTCTCCCATAAAAGTAGCTTCACTTGAAATCACTTTGTGATTTTGCACGGGTAAAAACGTCTGCTGAAGTGTCAGATTCTTCTTTAACTCTTCTGCTTTCTGTATCTTGTGCATTGCATTCAGGTCTTTCAGGTTATCTTGATGTTTTGTCTCATAGTGCCGTCTTAGATTAAATTCTGTAATTACACCCACATTTGCTCCACAAATGAGACACACGGGTTTACCGGCAATGTCAGTAAACATATACAAAGCCTCCCATCGGTTTTTAAAGGCTCTATGTTCAGAATCACCTTTTCTCTTCGGCATCGTGTGGGCTAGATTCGCAATAACTTGCAGCATCATAAGTTAGACTTGATTAACGCGGTAAGTGTTCAGCAAGGCAGCTGAAGCGCTGCATTATGGGATCTGTAGTTTATTGTGTTACCAGCGCTTCATATCCCCGGGCCATTAATAACAATAATACAGTATATAAAATGATCTCGCGGGCCGGATATAATTACACGCCGGGCCGGATGTGGCCTGCGGGCCTTGAGTTTGACACATATGGACTAAATAGAACTTGAAAAGATATATTTTTTCAAATGTGATCGCGCAATTCAGATAGAGTTGACGCGCACTACAGTACATCGAGCCCGCGTGCTATTGTGGTTTTGCCTGCGTGCCTCAATAAGTCATCCTCCCCTCGCTCTTACTTTTTTACCGTTCATCTAATGAATACACTGAGTATGGCTTTACCAAAACAATCACTGATGGCAAATAAAGTATCCATTATTCGAGTATGTAGATCGGGGTATATATATACATATATATATACCCGCGTATCGCAGCGGAGAAGTAGTGTGTTAAAGAAGCTATGAAAAAGAAAAGGGAACATTTTAAAAATAACGTAACATGACTGTCAATATACAGTAATTGTTTTGTGACTTTTACTGAGTGTTGCTGTCATCAAGGATTTGATTATCATTATTTCTTTCAATCAGGTTCGTATTTGGAGGATGTGTTGTGTTCAAGTTACATTCCGTGTTTGTCAATCGTTGTAAAGATGACAGGTTTCATTCATCAATTCGTTTCTTACTGCATCAATAAACAGCTCGTCTTCTTCTTTATCTGAGACCTGACACACTGCATGCACGGGTTTTGTTTTTACACTGTCTTCCTTTAGCGGGACATTGACTTTTTCCACCGTGTGCTTTGTTTCCGCATTAGCTGCATTTATGAATATGCTTGTATGTATCAGACGCTTCATATTTTTTTGCTGCCTTTTCAATTGTGTAGTTCGGTTTTTGTTCAGCGCTCTTTGGAACTGTTGCTTTTTGTCTGTGCACTGCGTCAGTTCACGTGAGCCGCTCGGTGTACATGCATCGAAGTTTCCCAGCTGTGCTGGTGCCATGTCGTGCTATGTCCATGGCTGTATTTAATGTTACTGAAGTCCTGGCACTTAAAACTTTCTCTCGCAGTTTCGCTGAGTTTGTGCCAAACACCACCCTGACCATCTCATCTTCCTCTGCATAAGTACAGTCCTTCACCCGTGAATATTTACCCGTGGCAGTGTTTCTATTGGATTGCCGCTGACGGACGGCCTTATATGGGCAGGCACTAAATTACAAACGCCAGCGGCAGCCTGTCTATGAACTTAATTTAAAGTTTAGGTTTACATCGTGCTTTGTTTCCGAAGTAGCAGAACTCATGAATATGGTTGTATATGTCACTCACTCGCTTCTTATTGTTTCGCTGCCTTCTTAATTATATAATGCTTGTTTTCTTCAGCGCTTTTTGGGCCTCTTCCTGGTTTTCTACGTACTGCGTGATTACGTGGGAGGCGTGATGATGTCACACGAAACTCCGCCCCCACAGGTTTCAAGCTCATCTCCATTACAGTAAATGGAGAAAAACAGCTTCCAGTTATGACCATTACGCGTAGAATTTCGAAATGAAACCTGCCCAACTTTTGTAAGGAAGCTGTAAGGAATAAGCCTGCCAAATTTCAGCCTTCTACCTACACGGGAAGTTGGAGAATTAGTGATGAGTCAGTCAGTCAGTCAGTCAGTCAGTCAGTCAGTGAGTGAGTGAGTCAGTGAGGGCTTTGCCGTTTATTAGTATAGATAAAGTTTGAAAACATCTAAGGGGTGAATACCTTTTTTAGGCACTGTTGATTAAAAACAAACTCAGTTGTGTAGAAATACACAGTAGCATCTTTCAGAAGATGGCGCAAAAGGAATTACAACCTCAGCTCAGTTTAACTCAGAATTATGTAAACATGGGGAAACCCTCACACTTAATTCTGAATTAGCTGTTCTACCAATCTACTGTGAGATGATTTGAGATCTAAGTAATCAATGCAGACCTCATGTTTTGTAGTTGATACGTGGCTTGTCTATGAGGCCTGGTACAATAATATGCACCCAAGTTTTTGCCGCTTCCTCTCAGCCTCACTTGTCAAAATGACCACTCTTATAGTCTTAAGTGTTTTAGTGGGGAAATATGGCAGTGATCGCTACCAAATTAGCCTAGTTGAGTGACTGTTGAATAGTAGTGTTGGGGCTTTGGTTTCTCAACATTCATACAATGCTCACCATGCAAAGTTATCAGTCATTAGCAGTGCACCTATAAACCTTGTTCACATGGCCTGAACGGGAGCAAAAAAGTTGCTACCATGCCACCTGTGCCAATGTATAACTTCAGACAACAGAATAGGCCAATAAGACAAATTTTCTTATTTTTATACCCTTATTTGGTATTTTTATCATTTATGATTTTTTATCCATTCTTCTATATGTTTTGCTTATGTTTAAATGTTTCTTCCTAACACAAGCAACCAGACATATACACAGACACTTGTGCTTTTATTAAGGTAGATAAGCTGATTTCTGTCCTTCCGGAAGTTACTTTGTTGGACATATTCAGCACTAATGTTTGCAGTGCACCATCTATTGGAATGATTTTGTAATACATGTAAGTAATAAAATGCATTGCATTTTTCATTCCAACAAATGGTGAGTCACAAACATTTGCACTGCTTTTATGAATCTCATACCAAGTAGCATATGACAGGTATATACCAACTAGACTGACACACAGATAACACACATACACCCATGCTAGTTCTTTTACTATGGTGGATTTTCTCCCGCCTCAAACAGTAACACCACTTACAGAAGATTCCCTCTAATTTATGGTCGAGTCCCAAACTTAGTTCTAACATTCCATTTATTTTCATTTCCTACTTTGACCACTTCAGTTTAAGGTTTCTCTTGACTCTTGAATGGGAGGTAACAAAGTGAAGCATTAATTAAAGTGAGCAGCAGAGGATGGCTGAAAACTACTGTAATACATCCAAGTGAACAAAATGTAAAAATAAAAGACTAAGATCAATATTTAATCAACACCGAATACCTAACAAATGTGGGAAAAATAGTTTGAATAATTTTTCAAGATTCTCAATCTCAGTTGTTTGACATAATCAGAGGTGGAAGCAATAATTAATTCATTTAATCTTTTCTCTGTTTCAAGAAGTTGACTAAGTGTTCAGCAGTCCTTAATCCACCTGGAACAGACGTAAGTCAATTAACGTTTAGTTATGGGATATCCAAAGTGCATACAATACGCTGGTACACAGGAAATGTATACAATATGACTTTCATTCATGTTTCCTAATGGCTGTAAACCAACACTGTTACTGTGGAAAGAAATATGTATTCATAGTGGTAAAAGCACAATATATAAATATAGTAAATATATTTATTTATATGTATAAACAATATAGTTTTCTATAGTGAAGGCCAAACCTAAGTGTTTTACAAGCACAGTGCAACAGTACAATTGTAAATACAAATGTATTTTTTTTTCTGCAATTGGTTAAATGACTTACTCTGGGTCATATAAACAGTTAGAAGGAAAAGTTAGAAGTAAAACTGAAAAGGCAGACCACAGCTTTAGTATATAGGGAACACTGGATAGGTTTATAGGTTTATAAATTTATAGGGTCATTATTTTCATGTATAGAGAGTACTGTGAAATTCTTACGTGTATGTGTAAATTTAACTTCCAACATGCTGCAACTCTTCTTGCCAGTTCTTCCTGCTAAAAAAAGTTTTAGATTCCTTGTAGGACAATACAGATCCCCAAGGTTTCTGTATTTCTGCTCTGTGTACTACATGAAAAGGAAAATCAATACTTGGTATCTTTGAAAACTGCCAGCAAAATGAGTAAATGACAAATGCATTACAGTGATATTGCAAAAACATAATGAACTTGATGGGACATTTCAAAGAGGGGATGTGGCACAGACATTAGGTTCAGTAATTGTGCCACTAGCAGCAGCTAGCAAAATTGTTTGTTGAACCTGAGGAGAGCTGCCAAAAATCCATAAGTGGTCACTTACATGAGGGGGATAATTGAAATAATAATACACTTTTATGTTATGTCTCTGCAATTGTCTCCAAGGAATTTAATCTAGAAATATATGTCACCCCATCAATCAAAATGGGAGGAACGAAACTGTCAACCTAAACAGCATTTAGAAACAGATCAGTTCACTGCAATTGCTTTTTTCTTGGAAATAGGAAAATGAAAGAATTGGATGTATCCTGTATGACTTTCCCAATATAAAGCAGTTATTTTGACTTTCCCAATATAAAGCAGTAGGAAAATATTGCAGGCCAATGTGCACAAAAAATACTCAATATTTATCTCTACTACAGCAAATTAGCTCAAAATCTGCCATTTTACAATCCTAAAAATTATGCCAAATTTCATTCAGGGCAGAAGAATTGTTTTCAGACACAGACAGACATAGCACACACAAAGACTCAGGCAGACATCTGTTTGACAATGCTGAAAACATTTTCTGTGATGCTGAAAATGTATTTTACCAAAAAAAATTCATATAGATATTTGTATACAGTATCTAAAATTATACTGTATATGGAGAAGATAAAATGTAAAATCAGTATGTCTATGGTAAAAAAAAATCTACTTGAGCAATTATGCTCAACATCAATATTAAAATTTCACCATGCTGATAACTATGTGAAGTATCATTTGGACACATAAGTAGATGCATACACAGGATGGCATCCTTCACAAATCCATTAATTTGTGTTCATGTAAATTAATTGAAAGTTCAAAGTAGACATTTTGACCATATCATAGTAGTTTCCAAACTCTTCTATATATTCAAAGAAAGTAAAAATTTGTGTATGCTTTATCAAAGCTACCTTGTAACAATCTGAAGACCAGGTCCTGCTGCATAGGACAGTGGTGTTAATAAGGTTAAGACTAAGCACCAACATTGAGGCTGTATACAAGAATGATTAAGTTCTATGAGGAAGCAATGAAAGAATACAATAAGAAAGATGCATATGATATTATTTATCTTGAATTTTTAAAACACATTTGATAAGGTATCCCATGAAAATTTAGTGATCAAACTAAAACGAGAGAGAATTCAAGGTATGGTAAGTAGTCGGGTACAAAGTTGGCTCAAACACAGGAAACAAAGGGTTATGGTGAGGGGAACATTTTCAGAATTAGGTGAAGTTAAAAGTGGTGTCCATCAGGGATCAGTGATTTGTGCCACTTCTCTTTTTATTTTGCATAAATGATCTGGACAAGGCTGCAAATAATATGCTGGTTTAGTTTGCAGATGATATCCAACTAGTGGGAAGCAGATAATGTAGAATCAGCTAAATTGTTACAGAGGGATTTGGACAGAATTAAGGCTTGGGCAGATTATCTATACTAATAAAAGGCAAAGCCCTCACTGACTGACTGACTCACTCACTCACTCACTCACTGACTCATCACTAATTCCCCCATTTCCCGTGTAGGTAGAAGGCTGAAATTTGGCAGGCTTATTCCTTACAGGTTACTTACAATAGTTAAGCAGGTTTCATTTCGAAATTCTATGCGTAACGGTCATAACTGAATCCTACTTAAGTACATATACGTATACGTCCATAGCCTGCAGCTCGGTCGCCGTGTGAGGCGGAGTTGCGTCCCCATCACCATGCCTCCCATGTAGTTGGCTGTCTGCCTATATTGCGTCCCCACCCCCACGCCTCCCACGTAATTGACTGCCTTCCCATATAAGGCCGTCTGTCAGCAGCAATCCAAGCTGTGAGAAAACAGTAAAAAGGATGCGTGTCAAACGTCGTGGTACATTTTCTGATGCAGCTAGACAGAAACAACTTTGTGACACTGCCGCCAAATACTCGCAGATAAATCCACAAGTTAATAGACACGCTGTCGCTAAATACTCGCAGGCAAATCCACAAGTTCATAGAGACGCTGCCGCTAAATACTCGCGGGCTAATCCACAAGTTCATAGAGACTGTGTCGCTAAATACTCGAAGGCAATTCCACAAGTTCATAGACACGCTGCCACTAAATATTCACAAGCAAATCCACAAGTTAATACCGGGAATGCCTGTTAAACATCTTAGATTCACGAGTAGCGATTTGGGTGGTGAGATACCTATCGAGGTGATCACCATTGATTAAAGAACTGTCACTGACCAAGTGGTTTCCATGCCGGAGATGCCGCCTGCCTTTTCCATTCTCTGTGTTACATACTGCACGGCCATATCAGGCTTAATCTTGATATCTGGAGGAACACTGTGTCTTATGTATTGAATGACTGGGACAGGTTCAAGGTGTGGAAAGATGACGGTACAGGAGATAATTATACTAAACAGGGGCACTATAAGAGTGAAATGCTTAAGCCCTTCACCTATGCTTCTGCATGTGAGTTGATGGCTGCCGCTGAATTGTTCGGTTGTCGCTTTCAAATGTACCGAAATGGCCAAATATTTTACACCTTTGGACAACCACCAATGCCTCTTAAACATCTTAGATTCACAGGTGACGATTTCAGTAGTGGACACTTTGATGTTTATGAATGTTTAAACTCTCAAAAGCTGGAAGTGACGTTATCGATGAAGCCGGTTGTATGCTTACAACGCTTGACAGATGCCGAATGTCACTTCAACACAAGTCCTGCAAATAATAACGTAATTGAAACAAACCATGAAACTCAAACCGATTATGACAGCAGCAATTCAAGCTGTGAGAAAACAGTAAAAAGGAGGTGTGTCAGACGTTGTGGTACATTTTCTGATGCAGCTAGACGAAAACAACTTCGTGACGCTGCCGCCAAATACTCGCAGAAAAATCCACAAGTTAATAGACACGTTGTCGCTAAATACTCGCAGGCAAATCCACAAGTTCATAGAGATGCTGTCTCTAAATACTCGCAGAAAAATCCAGAAGTTAATAGACATGCTGTCGCTAAATACTCGCAGGCAATTCCACAACTTAATAGAGACGCTGCTGCTAAATACTCGCAGGCAAATCCACAACTTCATAAAGACGCTGTCACTAAATACTCGCAGGCAATTCCACAAGATCATAGACACGCTGCCGCTAAATATTCGCAGGCAAATCCACAAATTAATACCAGGAATGCCTGTTAAACATCTTAGATTCACGAGTAGCGATTTGGGTAGTGAACACTTCGATGAATGAAACCTGTTATCTTTACAACAGTTGACAAACACGGAATGTAACTTGAACACAACACATCCTCCAAATACGAACCTGATTGAAAGAAATAATGATAATCAAATCCTTGATGACAGCAACACTCATAACAGTGACAAAACAATTACATTGACAATCATGTTACGTTATTTTTAAAGTGTTTCCTTTTCTTTTTCATAACTTCTTTAACACACTACTTCTCCACTGTGAAGCGCGGGTATTTTGCTAGTATTTAATATAAGTAAAGTTATAACATGTAAGAAGTATGTTAGATTTGAATGCACAGTGATAGGTCTAAAACTTGAAAGTACCACTTATGAGAAGGACTTAGGAGTGATAGTGGTGAACTCACCACTATCTACACTAGGATACTGTGCAGAAGCGATGAGGAAGGTTAATAGGATGAAAGTTTATATATCACACTGTATTGAATACATAAAGACATAAGAACTTTGACAAACGACAGGAGACCATTCAGTCTATCAAGCTCATTTGTTTAGCTAATAGCTAAACTGTCCCAATATGTCATCCAGTTTTTGTCTATAAGGTTGTCAAGGTTTTTGCTTTACCTACATGTCTCAGTAATTTGTTCCAGAGTCCTACAACTCTTTACGTAAAAAAGAGCTTTATGGCTTCAGTTTTAAATGTACGTCCCCTTAATTTCCACTATGTCCTTGAGTACGTGATTCACTCTTAAGCTGAAAGCATGTTGCTGGATCAACTTTTTCAATGCCTTTGAGGATTTTAAATACCTGGATTAGGTTCCCCCTTGCAGTCTCTTCTGCTCGAGACTAAACAAGTTTAATTCTCTGAGTCTGTCAGAGTAAGACATGTTCTTAAGTCCTGGGATGCACTTCCTCAGAGTTTGCTTTTACTTCTGCTTGGGACATTCCACTTGTTTATTCCTTTATAAATACTTGGGTATAATATTTGTTCAGTTCATCCAAAGGTTCTTAAATTATCTTTTATCTTCTTTTTACCGGAGTAGTACTGAAAAAATTGCTTGCTGTTCGTTTTGTCTTCTTTAGCAATTTTTATTTCAATTTCCCTTTTGATGTCGCAAATGATTTTTTAATTTCTTGCTGTGGTTTCTAGTATTCCTCTATGTCAGTTATCCTGGCTTTTTAAATTTACTTGTACACTAATCTTTTCAGTTTTATTTTTTTAAATAATACTCCTATTTATCCATTTTGGATGATTTTTTAGTTTTTTTTATTGCTTTTCGGAGTAAACTTATTTTGAGCCTGGATCAGAAAATCTCTGAAGTGACATCAACTGTCATTTATAGTTGCTGAGTTTTAGCTTTCCCATTTAATGCTTTGTAGGTTCTTCCTCATCCCTATAAAGTCTGCTTTCCACAAGTTATAAGTCTTCATTTTGGTGTACATTTGTATGTTTTCAAAGATTATCTCAAATTTTACCATATTGTGATCACTGTTGCTTAAAGTATTAGTAACTTCTGTTCTTGTTACTGTGTCTTTATGGTTTAAGAAGATGACATCTAGACAGGCGTCACCATGTGTTGGGTTTCAGACAAACTGGATGAAAAAACAATCATTTGCCATTTACACCATTTTAGTTTCCTCTTTTGTTTTCCTCTTCCTAATCAGTGTTTGGAAAGTTAAAATCACACATGATCACTGCACCCTCTTATTTGCAGATCTGTCTTCAGAGGTGGGTAGTAAAGAGTTACATTTACTCCGTTACATTTACTTGAGTAACGTTTTTTAAAAAATTGTACTTCTAAGAGTAGTTTAACTGTACCATACTTTTTACTGTTACTTGAGTACATTTGTGAAGAAGAAATGCTACTCTTACTCTGCTACATTTGGCAACACTCGAATCGTTACTTTTTTCCATTAGATATGCTATATTTTTGCCAGAAAGAAGCCGCCAGTGGATCTACTGCATGACTGTTTCACCAATCAAACATAGCAATAATAATCACAAGACTCCGTTTCACCAATCAGACATAGCAACAATAATCACAAGACTCTGTTTCACCAATCAGACGTAGCAACAATAATCACAAGACTCTGTTTTACCAATCAGGCATAGCAACAATAATCACATGGCTCCGTTTCACAAATCAGATGTAGCCATTTAGTCACATGACCACACACAAACTGTGGCGGCATAACGGCACAAAACCCTCACAGACAGCGAATAGGGAAAGAAAGAATATGAGTGGAATTGCGAGTGTAATTCATTCTGGAAACATGCTTGCAATCCAAAACACTCGTATGTCAAAGCGAATTTCCCCATAAGAAATAATGGAAACTCAGATGATTCGTTCCACAACCCAAAACTTTTTATAAAAAAATGATTTCTAAAAAATATAAAGTAAAAATACATAAAACAAATTAACCTGCACTTTACCTTTGAAAAGAATCATGGCTGATGTGATTGGGTTTCTAAACTCTTGTGGGATTTCACCCAACAGGACGACACGCGGAAGAGCGTACCGAACCGACCGCAGGCACTCAGTACTGTAGCAGTTTGCTGTAAAAGTGAATCCAAAAAGATCGTGGTAATGCTATAAGCCCCTGCCATTGATGGGTGATACAAGGAACAAGGAATATTATAAATGTGCAGGACACAGTATTACTTGGCCACTAACCTGGGCATGACCCTGCTTGACTGCTGTGTCTGTGTATAGGAGAGTGGCAGATCCCGCTACAATAAATAACCATGCTGTTCCTGTTTCAAGCTGAATAAAGATGGTATCGCTAACGTATTGAGACTCAGCTTTGTGTTTTGGGGTGCAAGACGGGGACTCACACGTCACAGTACACAGACGTGGTCACAATGCTGTAGTAAATAGTATATGTTCGTATGGATGTTGATTATACTGTATGAGTGAGGCACGCAGACTGACGATTGCCACAATCCCGCAGCGAGAGAGAGAAGAACCATCAGCTCAGTTGTGATCATGTGACGCTCGGCAGACAAAGTGTAAATGGACTACTCGTATTGCAAGACCTCGCTCATTTATCAAGTCAAAATGTATTAAAAATTTTAGTTCGTCTTGCAAAACACTCGCAAACCAAGTTACTCGCAATCCAAGGTTCCACTTGTAAATGAAAAATGAGAGCCAACTCCTGCTAAAGCTTAACCATCACTTCACTGAGTGAAGAACAAGCACATTTTAACCAAACATGCAGACACAGAAAGTCAAGGTAAAGTGAGACTTCTTGTACGTGCACAAGCTGCCTTGTTCTAATGTTATTTTCTATCAGCTGTGCTGTTTGGAGGGCAAGTGAATATATTATACTGTCAGTGTACAGTATATCTTGTCACTGTAAGTAGTTTTCACTGTTCAAACATACATGTTACCTACTGTAGGTATTGACATCAAAAGCTTTGTTGTGAAAAACTGAAATTTGGAACTTTGTGTTATTTGTGCATCTTTATTTTGTAAAGATATTATTTATTTTTACTCATTTTTTATTTTATTATTTGGAAAAAAGCAGAATTTGCACATTATTTTATATTTTTGTCTGTCTTATTACAACATTTCTAAAAAAATAAATAATTTATTATGATCAAACAGGCACTCAGTACTTGAGTAGTCTTTTCACCAAATACTTTTTTACTCTTACTTGAGTAATTTTTTGGATGCCTACTTTTTACTTCTACTTGAGTAATATTATTTTGAAGTAACATTACTCTTACTTGAGTACAATTTTTGGCTACTCTACCCACCTCTGTCTGTCTTATTGATTAAATGATATGTTATTATTTAACATATGAGAATTTGGTGGCCTGTAGCAAACTCCAATAATCAGATCTCTGCCTTTCTTCCTTACTAGTGTAACTCATACTAATTCTGAAATGTTTTCTTTTTCTTACTTGAAGATGTGGGCCTGATCGTTATTTTCCACATACAGCTCCACACCCATCCTTTCCTTCCTTGTCTGTCTCTCCTGAAGCTTGTGTAGCCACTAATAATATATTTCTCTCCATTTAGTCATGATTGCGTAATTCCTACAATATCATTGTCCCAAGTTAATACTGTTGCCTCTAGTTCATGTGTTTTATTTCTAATGCTTCTCTCATTAAGGAGTAAGCATTTTAAATGAGGAAAGTTACTTTTTGTGTTTTCGGTTGAGTTTTCTTTAGGTTGGTTTAACTGTTTTTTGTATCTTCCTCAGTTTTTCTCCTCACGTATTCTAGTTTGAATGTCTGCACATGTCCCTGAAGATTCTCGCTCCTAGAATGTTTCTCCCTGTAGAATGTTTGCACTTGTAGATGTCAAGAGAGGTTATGCTTAAGATATACAGGGCACTACTGAGGCTTCAGCTGGAGTATTGTGTAAGATTTTGGTTTCCATATTCTCCAAACAAGAGAATACAGTAATCCCTCCTCGATCGCGGGGGTTGCATTCCAGAGCCTCCCGTGAAAGGTGAAAATCCGTGAAGTAAAAAGCATATGTTTATATGGTTATTTATATATATTTTAAGCCCTTATAAACTCTCCCACACTCTTATAAACCTTTCCCGCACAGTTATACAGCATAAACCCTTTATATTCTCTTAGATATTAGGTAAGGTTCATTATCTATGTAAAAACACTGTTTATATACTGCGCACAAGCATACATATTGTATATCGTTGAGGAGTTTTATTTAATACGCAATACAGTTTTAAACACATTGTAATTGATTAGGTAATATAAAAATAAATGAAAAATCTACAACATGTAAATATATAAAATCTAAATGTTATTTTAAAGATATCGAGCATCTCCAATACAGTATCACATATGTTACAGCCATTACGAAAGACAGGCCACCAGCAATAAATATGTACAATACAAGAAAAATTGTATAAAATGTGTGTACATTTACACTAAACGTATGTATATGTACTAAGTACGTAGAAAATTAGTTATGGGTACTCACCAACAATGACATGACGTCTTGTCTGATAACGATGTTATTTACTGCACAACAAAGGAGAGCATTACAGCTCTTCTAAAGGCGCCTCTTCAGGTGACTGTGCAGCACCACCGTAATCGTCTGGAGTTTCTTCTTCCACTGAAGGCGTACTAGGCGGTGTTTTGCGGGTAAGGAACATCGTGATGGGCAGTTGTTGCCGCTGCTTTTTCATTTGTGTAAGGTGGTTTTTATACACTTCCGTGGCGCCGTCAAGAGAATTTTTAAATTGCAAAGAATGAATCATTTGCGGGTCCCATTCTTCAACCAATGTCTGGAGATCTTTTGCCATTCGTACAATGGTCGCGAGACGCTCAAGAGTTAGGCCGGTGTCTTCTTCTTTCTGTGCTGGGTCATCTTGTTCTTCCTCACTCCCTTCCTTCAATATATCCAACACATTTTTACCTTTTTGGCAATCGTTAGCATCTTCCGTTGTCGCTTTGGCACGGCCCTGGAAGCAGTAGCAGGAGCAGATCGTTCTGTAGACATAACGAAGGGCTTGACTACTATACGCACAAAGAAACACGTTGCTGCTGAATGAGCGAGACGAGATGCCGGCTAACGCAAACCAAAATCGAATTTTGCGCTCTCCGTCATTGAGCCAATCAGCACCCAGGAACTTAACCGCATGCTCTGATTGGATAGCTTCTCAGCCATCCGCCAATAGTGTCCCTTGTATGAAATCAACTGGGCAAATCAACTGAGGAAGCATATACCAGAAAAAGACCCATTGTCCACAGAAATCTGCGAAGCAACGAAATATCCGCGATATATATTTAGATATGCTTACATATAAAATCCATGATAGCGTGAAGCGCGATATAGCGAGGGATTACTGTAGTGCTAGAAAAAGTGAAGGAGAGAAAGGAAAAGGCTAATTCCAGGACTGAGGGGAGATTGAATGAGTTAAACCTTTTCAGTTTAAGCAACCAGAGATTAAAATGTGACATGATTGCAGTGTTTAAAATTATAAAATTAGTACATTTAATTTTCCTCAAAGAAACATAGACACATGGAATAAATTACTAAATAATGAGGTGAAGAGTCTCGACCTGATGTTATATTGAAGAATCTACTTGAACAGGATTGGCAGGTTTGTTGGGTTGAATGGTATACTTAATTATGTAATGTTCCAAATTTCATCTTTGCATTTTGGATTCTCCAAGAAGAGAATTACAGTTTAAAACACCTTTATAAAATAGTTTATTATAAACCTCATAACGATGACAAACGTAAAGTAAGTATTTATAGTAAAATGGCACATTTTAAATTATATCACAAACACATCTTAAGTCTTGATTCCTAAAGCAACATTATCCAAGGCTTCCTTGGAAGGCCTAGTTATATAATGCAGGCCCATTGTAAGTGTGGTTTTATTTGTGTCTAAATTATTTATTTATATGTTTCTTTTTTAATCAACCTTTATGTGTTTTCCTTTTTCTGCAGCAGAATGTACAGTTCTGCATCATGGAGAGTAGATTAGGAGACAAGAAGTTGGATTCTACTTCTGGTCAATCACCATCCTTTTCACTTTGGTTTTCACATGTGCATTTTTAAAACATTTTACACCAACACTTTGCATAGGAGTTCATGTAACAACATTTGTAATTTTACATTGTGATTTTTTTACAAGCATACAGTACAATGTTCTGCCTTTCATCTTGTGTAAAAACCACAGTTTTGGATTTAAAAGCATCTCATAGAGTATTTTTAGTTTGCTAAGTTGTGAAGATTTTAAAGTGTATCTGTGTGGCAGAGACTAAAAAAGAAAAAGTTGGAAATGATGATCAGGTTAGGGTTGTTACTAATGACAAACAAGTAAACAACACTAATTAGAGGTGAAATTAAACATAAATTGAAAATGCAAGCCAAGGTGAAGTTTTTGAATTATTTTGCAAACTGCTACTCTTCTCAACAAAAAAAGAGAAAAAAACATCTTATTTTAAAGTTGAAATAAGATTTGCAAAGAGCCCTTGTCCTTATATGATGCCTGTAGAAACATACCTGCTGGTGCTCAATGCATGCTTGAAAACAACTGCGTCAAACCTGAGAGTCATTGAAGGTGAAAGTATAAACAAAACAATAATAAAATGAATTAAACAGTTATAGAAAAATTGTACTGCATGCATCTAGAACTTGACATCAGTGTCTAGTAGCTTATGAAATATCAATGAGAGACCTCATATTAGCAAAGTGAGAACCCAGAAATGCACCATAGCTATAGGTCACAGGTATTTTAAATAGGTAAGACAGATCATAAATTTAATTTCTTATAATTAGACATACAAAAGAGCTTTACAAGTTCACTGAGTTGGTTTATCCCCCTTCTATGCAAGAAATACAGTGGACAAACTAACGTGCATCCTTACATGTTCTGGCTATGTTCAGATTTAGTAATATATATTTTGCCATTGTCATATTTTCCATTTGGCTACTTTATTTAAGGACCCTCTTTAGTCTTTCCCACTATCACAAAATTAAGGATTTAGTTTTTGAAAACTGTGAAGTTTAAAAAGTTACTCTGTTAAATATACTGTACATAGTGTGACCAACAGATATTAGACCTTCCGCTTTAAGAGAATCTTCAGTTTCATGGCTATTGCCTACTGCCCACTTTCTGTATGTTAGAGGACTCATCCACAATGAGACTTGGAGTTATCCTCTTCTGGCCACAGTAGATCCAACAGCTATTAATTAATGGTTAAAACATGGCTCTAAGATTATCATTCTTTTTAGTTTGCTTTTGGTACTGATGCAATCAGTTTTAAATACTGTAGATCCACCTTAATAAAAGGACAAGTGTCTGTGTGTCTGTCTGTGCGTCCGTCCAGTTGCTATGTCTCTGCTGTCCTATAGATGGTGCATCACAAACATTTATGTAACAGAGACATGGCAACCAGATGGACACACTGCACTGCAAACGTTAACACTGAGGTCTAGGTTGATTGCTTAGATTTCAACTCGTCTTATTAGGGTAGCACAGCCTGTAAACTGTATATATGTGTTACCAGGATTTAAAATGATTCAGTGGTTTTTGTTCATTTTTCACTTATAATTAGCTCTATGGTGTTACCTGATCATGATCATTATTTGCTTGACTCAAACTACGACAAAAGTATGATGATGGAGCATCCACTTTACATGGCTGTCTGCTTCATTCTAAATAATTTCCAATAATCTGCTGCTCGCACACAGACATCTAAGCACCAGTCCAGTTGTACCTAACATCTGTTAGTTTGTTTGTGATGAGTTTAGGAATCAAACAGTGTCAGATAATATTTAAGGGCCTAAATACTGTGTAGGAATACATTGTGTAGAATATTCATTCTGTGACTGTGATATCAGAATGAAAATGTCCATGGGATTATCTTCTACTCCTTTGAAATTTGTAATGATTGCAGGAAGTCTGATTCAGTGCCTCATACTACAGTAATGTTGTGGAATTTGTGTTCTAAAGGTAAGATTGGCTCAGACTGGCCCATCAACACCATGTAGAAGTAGTAGTCGTTGCACTAGTAGCACTAGTATTTGTATCGTTTTATAGCAGCAGTGTAATAGTTCTGTGCAAGTTAATAACACTCAGATACTGAAGTTAGACAAGATGTAAGAGAATATAAGAAAATGGTCAATAGCAAGAGATGCCACTCTATTAGAGTGTCAAAATTAATTTGATGAACATCCTCTGGAGATTATTCTTGTATACACAAGCAAGTCTAATTCAAATTAAAGTCAAATTGAAGATGCCTCTTTCCTTCTTTAAGTGGTATTATTCCCATATACTTGTTCATGCTTTTTATGTATTGAAATTTTAATTTCTGTGTGTGTCACACTTCTTTGCTCAAAGCAATAATGCCATTCCCTCGTCTTCTATAAGCAATTAAAGTTGACAAAGCAACTTCAGCTCATTTGCAAAATAACTGGTTATGACATTTTGATTCACATATCTTCTAGTAAAGGCAAAATGCAGTGTGGCCAGCTGAAAAATGAAATGTGTTTTCTAATGAAGGAGAAAAATAAACTTGAACAAAGTGAATCAGTAAGAGCATCCTGTGTTTTTCTTGCAAATATTATGAATACTGACAGCGAGTTTAGGCACTTATGGAAAAAATCCAATTACTTCTAACAGTGACTAATCCCTTATAATAAAGTACAGTAAATAGAACCACATGCGGCATCCGCTTTAGTAAGCTGTTGCCAGGACAGGGTTTTTTAAAATGGAAGAGTGGGAGAAAGTAAAAAAAAACCTTCACACTAAAACATTTTTGCTTTATGCTGCTGCTGGCACCTGTATTTAGTGTTCAGTAGCTTTATATTGGAGTAAGTATAATTACTAGGGACTGGCTGTTGGGTCAGGGGATAAGTGACTTTCCACTACATATTTGACATTTCTTGGAAGAGGATACAGAGACGGCACTTGGTTTCTTGTGCTGTATGTCAGAAAAAGCTATCGTGATATTGCATTCTGTATATAGGACATATAATCTTCAAAGACAGCAGCTAGTCTGGAAATAAGTGCTTGTATGACATTAACTGAAGGCTTTTGATGTCATGTAAGCTCTGACATTTAAGCTTATCCGTAAGTTCAGATAACAATAATAATGGGAAAAAACAGGTATAAAATAAATGCAAGCTGAAGGAGAAGTAGAATGTTGTACATTTTAAACTTGTATACCTTGCTGAGTGTGAAGAGTAGCCAAAGCCAGGCATAGTTTATTAGACGAGGAAAGGAGTTTGAATGTCAGCCATTGAATCAGCATTGGAAAGTTAAACTGTTTTTTGAAGCAACCCAAATGCTCATGTTTTTTTCTTTTTCATGTATTTTTGTAAGTATTTTAGGACAAAGGTAGCAATTGTCTTTTTTTATTGTTGCCTTTTTCTTCACACTACTGTTAATACCCACATTGATCAAGTGTGCTGAAGAGGATGAGTGTTTACTTTACTTTATCTTATGCTATACATGTTAACATTATAAATGCCTTAACTCTAAGCATCTCAATCCAGAACTTCCACATGACTAGAATACATTCATTCAAAATAAACTGGACAGAGCTGACACTCATAAACAACTTGGTTGATCAAGTTGGTTCACCCATGGCAGTCAGAGTCATCTACTGCCTGACCAAAAACAGAGTATGGGTTTGGCAGACTGCCTAGATTAAGAGGTAATAGACACTCCATACATAAAGTGAAACATGTCAGAATGATGTAAATTGAAACTGTGGGCCAAAAGGGAGACAACAAATCATACTGAGCTATGCAAGAGATCTGTATAGTATAAATGCTGTCCAAGACAAACAAGAATTTAGAAACATCTTCTCTGAAGAGAGGGACATTTTCTGCTAGACTGAACAGAAGGCAAAATCTACCTGCCTTTAAAAGCTCTGAAAGAAATGGTCCAATGGCACAATAAAGGAGAAGAAACTGTCGAATAATCCGATCAATGCAATTGAGAACAGCTAAAATGCTGAGAAGTAAAAAGTTGACTAAATATTTAAAGTGCCTGTCTTTGCTTCTGTTCTTCCTGTTTCCTGCTACATTCCAGTAAATCGGCAGTTCTCAACCTGTGGGGCGCGAAGTAACAAAAAAGGGGGCGCGAAGATGTGAAAAAAAGAAAACAAGCATCGCAAATATGAAAAATACATCTATTGAAACCAAAACAAATGAGCTTAAACTACATTCCGATACTAGAAAAATAAATATAGAGTTAGATAAATGTCGATAAAAGTTAAGTAGCCATAATAAAATTTGTAGCAGTGTATTGGCAGCAAGAAATATAGGAATAAATTTTATTAGGGTTTCAAAAAAACATTAGGGGGGCGCGATTAAAACTGTTATGAAAACTCGGGTCGCAAATACTTAAAGGCTGAGAAATGCTGCAGTAAATGAGTGTATCCTGCAACAGACTGACACCCTGTCTAAGACTGGGTCCTGCTTTAAAATCCATGCTACTGGGAGAGGACATATTGGGAGGAACAGATTCAGAAAACTAATTCTGTATGTTATTGGAATGTGGTGGTTGTATGGTGCCAGAGTAACGGTCTTACCCTCAGTAGAAAGGGAGTTATGTCATTAGTTAGCTAATCTTTCATGGTCAAATACAAAATGCTGTACCATTCTAACAAATGTGAAAAGTACATCTGTATATACTGTGTTGTACTTGCTTGTATTCTACTCATTAATGTTATTGATGTACATGAAAATTGCATAGATAGATAGATAGATAGTTCTATTCATAGTAATCCTAACAACACTAAAATATACCAATTATATATAACAATAAGAAACAGAATGATACTGTTATATTTAGATCAAAATAAACAGAATTTTTAGGCACAGCAAAATGAAAAGAAATCTGAACTGCACTAAAGTCTAACAAGTATGATTAACCCTAGAATACCTGAAGCCTACGGAAAAACTCATAATCCCGGCCCCCCTTAAATTCCTTTGCACCTCTCCATCAGTGTCTTTTGTTTTGTAAATGTGTCGATCAGCGCAAGCAGCCTGCTATCCCAACCCCTCTTGATGGAGCTCAACTTGGCAGTTCTCCCAGCTGAAGGCTCCTTATCTGAGTGTGAGATGCCTGGAGTTGTATAGGGTAAATAATGCAGTATATTGTTATTTGGAATACATGCATTTCATGTGTGTTCCATGTAGGAAGAAAGGAAATGCGAGGCAAGAAATGCTGAACACATACCTGAAGCAGAAACATTTTCCATGTTATACTAATAATGACGTGATGTGTATAATGTGTGAAGACATTAGTCCAAATATCAGATAAACATGTGTGCTTTTATTTAGAATATAACCAAAGAAAAAAAAATCAGCTTCAGATATGCAAGCTTGCCAATGAGAACTAGCCTCATGTCATATAATTAATTACATTTTCTGTATGTTAAGGTCTGCAGCTTGCCTACTGTAAGTACACTTTCTGCTTTCCTTTTTTAAGAGAAATGCGCACCCAGACTCAGTTAAGTGCAGGTGAATGATCTCTACAAAGTCTGACTTTGATTAAAAGAGAAATCCGTGATGTGTTGATACTAAATAAAAGAAGTGAAATCTGTCTCTGCAATGCAATTAGGGAGAAAGTAAGAGACGGTGTGTCAGAGTTCAGCCATATGTAGTTCTAGTTGCAAATCATCATTGCTATACTTCAGATTGTTAGACGTGGTGTCTTTAGCATATTACATACAGTTCTCTATCAATGACTGACTGATTGGGTCAGTCATTGCAAAAATACAAGGACAATTAAATGCCATGTAAGGACACAAAGCTTTCAAAGTAAGGTTTTTAACTTCACTGTGTACTCCTTATAATCTCCTTGTTTATGCACACAGTTTATAAAGGTTAAAGAAATGTTGTGCTTTATGTTCTGAAACAACATTACCTGGTTTCATATTTCCTGAAGGAATCAATTTAGTGATCTCAGTGCTATTTTGTTCAACTCTCTTCATTTTCTTTCTATTTCTGCATTCTGATTATTGCATTGACCTCCCATATCACACCTAGATGCCCCTTTATACTACAGCTCACTGAGCTGGCTAGTTTAAAAGGTAGTTTGTGGATTAAGATGCAACATTCTTTCAAATGTTAGTTCAGCTTTACTGGAATAATTAGGCTGACATTTGCTTGTAGGCTTGCTCAAGCTGATCCTATAAAACCTTTCGCAATAGAATGGGTAGAAAATGCCACAACCTCTCTCTGTCTTGTTCTCTGCTGCAGCAATTTGCACACATCCTTAGCTTCTGCTCTCCAGTAAGATGTAAAGAACGTTTTATTAGAAATAATCAAAATCAATATGGAATTCTGAGAGAAGAAAAACATTACCATTAGAATAATTTCACCATGCAAATTCCTTTTAAAAAATAATATGGCATTACAGAATATTATTCTATTAATCTCTTTTCCCCCTTTCAGAAATATACATGATCACAATAATATTGGATAGATCAATGGTTTAGTCTGACAGGTAAGTATTAAATTTCTCAGATTCAAATATAATGTGTAATAGGGATTTTTCTATGGTATATTCATGAAAATGTAAGACAAAAACTACAAAAAGCAGATTTTTTGATACTTTTTTTTTCAATATAAGTACTATATCACATGCACTTCAGAAGAGGTCATCCACCAGAAGCTAAGCTTGTTCAGGTCTGGCCAGTACTTGGATGGGAGACCAACCAGGAAAAGCTTGGGTTGCTGCTGTAAGAGGTGTTAGTGAGCCCAGCTAGGGGCACTTGCCCTGTGGTCTGAATGTGGATCCTGACTCTCTGTGGTCATAAAAGATCCCTGGGCATCTTCCGTAAAGAGTAGGGTGTATCCCGATGACCAGGCTAAAATTGCCCACCACGGCCTTGTCATTCTGGCCCTCTAATCATCCCTGTCTCTAATTAGATCTCTCTCTCTCACCACTTCACCATCTAACAGGTAATGTATAGTGAATGTTCTGGCACATAAATGGCTGCCACCGCATCATCTAAGTGAATGGTGCACATTAGTGATGGCTGAAGTGGCTTCCTACCCACTGTAGAGCTTTGAGTAGTGATAAAAGTGGTTTATAAATGTAATGAATTATTATTATTATTACTATTATTATTATGTTCAAGCTTTGATCATCAGAAATGCAAGGTAATTAAAAGGTTTCTATTAATCTCTCATAATCGCCCGATGGACAGCACATGATGTATGCATAGGGAACACTCCTTGAATTCTGTCCTCAGAATGGCACATTGGCTGGCAATCCTTGGTTAAGTTGTTGAGTAGACCTAGTCTATTGATTGGCTTAATCTTGGTAAATTTATGTGGAGGGAAGAGCCACAGCTAACTACAATCTTACTACCATTACAATCCTCTTGTGATGTGTGTATGTGTGCTCAACCTATGATGGACTGGTGCCCTGTCCAGAGGATTGTTCTTGCTTTGCACCCACTGCTTTCTGGGGTGGGCTGCAGCCCCCATGACTCTGCTCAGGATTATGTGGACTTAGTAGAAAACCCCACCAAACACAGTGATACTGGGACACTCTCCTGGAGCCAGGTGTTCGCTGACAAAATCTTGCTTGCTGGTCAGACTCAACCTGATGAAGCTGCATGAAGCCATCATGTGGGTTCATGACCTATAAGGTGAATTGAAGGCGAGCAGGAGTAATGCCAGTCAGATGACAGGATGACAGGGACAGATTTAGATGGACTAGACATTGGTAGTGGAACCTAGTTCTTGGGACACTGAGCTATTTTAACATACTGAGTACAAAGCTGACATTTTTGTGTAGAGTGAAGGTTACTGGCTAAATATAATAAGACACACCATTATGAACATATATTTTGGACACTCCATAAAGATAGGTATAAAGCTGTCAATTGATCTCCATTTGGTGGTATGTTGGCTCAGATGAGGATAGCTTCATAATGATACAATTCAAAGCTCCAAACAGGTACTGCCTAGATACTTAGTGACACGGCCCAAAATCAAAATCTTGTTTTCAGAAGGACAAATGTGCACTTCTTGCTGAAGTGGTCAGATCTGTTTGTCCTTACTTGGATATGAAATGTGTGGAAATGTGGGATTGTGCAAATATTCCAGAGCTTTCTACAATGGTATGTTCTGGGTAATTAAGGAGATGAATATTGAATTCAACACAAGCACTCCATGAGACAGTGTGCTAAGCTTACTTCTCTGCTCTTTCATCATCCCTGATTGTGTGGACAAACACAGCTACAGTTCCATAATCAGATTTCCTGATCACCAACAATACAACTTATTTTAGTATAGAGCTGTTTAACAGAGCTTACCATTGATTTTCAAAAAAGATGAGACAGCTTATAGTGAAAAGGTTTACCTGCTGACTCAGTGGTGCAAGGACAGACAGTAACTTCACCCTGAATGTCAACAAAACCAAGAAGTTGATAATAGATTTCAGAAAGCAGGAGGCAGGCCACTCTGGCAACTGTAACAAAGGGGTAGCTTTATATATCTTGGAGTGACCATAACTGATGAACTGAAGTGAGCACAACATAGTTTGTCTCTGGTCAAAAAGGCTCACCGCCACCTCTCTTCCACAGACATCTCAGATTTCTCCATCTTTTCTCACAAACCTTTGCATTTGCACCATGAAGTCTATCCTTATTGGCTGAATGACATCCTGGTATGGCAACTATTTGAGCTCAAGGTAAAGTAGTTCAGAAGGTGGTGAATGAGACACAGAATATTAACAGCCCCCAACTCCCTTCTATTCAGTACATATGCAAGACTCACTGCCCTAGAAGGGCAAATATTATTATTACAGACCTTAGGAGTCCTGCACAGCTACTTCTCATACTCCTCCTATCTAATTACAGTAGTAGATTCTGGAACAGATTCCATCTAGAAGTCATAAGGTTGCTGATCAGCCACTCTTAAAAAGTCTAATACTGTATATTTTATAAAAAAAAGAAAAAGAAATGTTTTAATGCAAAAATATGTCAGTACTGACAACCTGTGGCACTGTTATATCAAACAGCGCTCCTGTAGACTTCCATCTAGCTCAGGATCTGGGTCACAAATTACACTGAAGAAGAGTTTCTGAGGTCTTAAGTAATGGAAGAAGCAGAAGTGTGGAGGTTCAGTCAGGCAGAGAAGAAGTGACATCAACAGTCCTCCAGATAATTCATTCTAAAGCAAATGGGTTAATGGCACTGTCACTTCAGAATCCATTCACATATTTTTTGACACATACAAACGCACGAGACATGCGGAGACTTGCTTGTATGACAATATATGCATTGTGACAGATTAGGGCCGTATCGCGCCCTTGAACCCCAGTCCACGACTCCAGACACCAGGTAAAAGTCCAAATGATGACTTTATTAAATTGCCACAGTGCACAAAGCACCCTCTCCTCCACTATACTTACACAAATCACAATCAATAACAATAATACAATCCTCGAACTCCCAGAAACGTTGCCACCCTTCCACCCAGCTCATGCTCGCCGTCTGGGAGCTCCCACAATCCTTTTATATTCCCTGACCCGGAAGTGTTCCCAATCCCCAGTCCATGTGATCTTGTATCACTTCCGGGTCAGACAAAAAGTCCTTTTCTTCACCCTGGAAGCCCGTCGCTCTTCCTTTGACGAACTTCCGGGTCATAGGGCACAAATAAGTCTTTGGTCCTCTCTGCAGCTCCCTCTTGCGGCCCCTGTGGTATCCAGCAGGGTCTTGTATAAAAACTACATAGTCCATGACTCCCTGCTGGTCTTTGGGGCACCTCCATACTGCAGGGAGGGCTCCATCTGTCAGCCTGGGGGTACTGGCCGGGGTGACATGCTGGCCAATGATCACAACATGTTATGTATAGTTTTTATTAATTTATTTAGTTGTTGTATTACACTTTTTCAACTGCTCTGAGGAAACATGTAAGTAAGAATTTAACTGTTCTGAGTACACAAGAGAAATGAACTTGATTTGTTATTTGTCTAGAATATGATGACTAAGCACAACCTATGTCCTTGGATGAAGCTCTTAGGTTGATCAGCCTACACCCTTGTCTCTACCTATGGTCATAAGCTTTGAGTATTTTATATAATCAGTTGAGGAGCTTAAAAATCCGGGAGAACATTGTGATACCATAGATTGAGAGGAGCCAATTTAGATGGATTGGGTATCCATGGGCTCCCAATACAGAATCTTTATTGAGGAGATTTAAGACAGGTACAGTTGGATCCTTTTGTTGTAGAATGTTTGTTCTTCCCTCCTCTTACTCCTAAAGACCTCATTAAGAAAAGACATACAGAAAAAAGTTTAGAAGAAATAAACTTTGTTTACTTCTGTGTATAAGCAGTTTACCTAATGAATGACATTTCATTACTAGTCCTGCTGTCTATATTTTAGAGGCTTTGATACATAAAATTCAGGAATTCAGTGAGCAGGGAAGCTGTAACTAAAAATGAATTACTTTTTAATCACTAGTCATATTTAGGCAATTCTAAAGTTGAAGTACTATACTTTAGTCAGGTGGTGCGCTGTCTATTTAAAATATAAATTTAACACTGTTTTAGTGTATCCGCATATGACAAATGCTATTTTCTTTCATTAAGTACTGGATGATTGTTTTCTTTTCATGTTCTAGACTTCTTTTTAATTGAGTCTCTGTGGTTGTCACAACATCTAAGCATTTTAACTCTCTTTAAACAAGACTTTAAATGGAGTAATTTCTTACCAATTAACCTGACAGTGATGACCTTTTTTAGAATGATACATTTATTTTGAAATTCATGCCTATATGCATTACCTTTTTATTTGTTTTCTTAAGGCTATTGTAGAACTTACCGACCATATAATCTGAGCTGCACATGCTGAATGCAAAGACAGCTGGAAACTGAATCATAACAATGAAGTACATATGAGCTATTGGGAAGCACCATATAAAACATTAAGGAATACATTGAATTGATTACTGTTTGCACTCTTATAATTAACTACATACAATAAAAACAGTCAATAAAACAAATTTAGTAAATATAACAGATTAATGCAAAGGAATAAAAAGATTTCTGTTCCTATGAATAGAATCTAGACTTATATTGCTGCTTTACCCATTTAGTTGTTGAATGAGGCCAGTCTCTGGTGGCATAAAGGCTTAGGATCTGCTTCCTCGCAGTTTCCAACCCCCTATTTGATTCTTAGCACTTGTGACAGATAGGGGGCGCTATCGCTCCCTTGAACCGTTGTCCAAGACTCCAGACACCAGATAAAAGTCCAATAGTTGACTTTATTAATCTTCCACAGTGCACAAAGCACCCTCTCCTCCACTATACTCATTAACAACAATACAATAATAATAAACCAATCCTCCACACTCCCAGACGTGTTGCCACCCTTCCACACTGCTCAGCTCGCCGTCTGGGAGCTCCCACAATCCTTTTATTCTCCCTGACCCAGAAGTGTTCCCAATCCCCAGTCCATGTGATTCTTTATCACTTCTGGGTCAGGTACAAGTCCTTTTCTTCACCCCGGAAGTATGCCACTTCTGTCATCGCTCCTCCTATGATGCACTTCCGGGTTATAGGGCACATATGACCCTTCGGTCCTTCCTGCAGCTCCCTCTTGCGGCCCCTGTGGTATCCAGCAGAGCTGTGTATAAAAACTACATTGTCCATGACTCCCTGCTGGTCTTCAGGGCATCTCCATACTGCAGGGAGGGCTCCATCTGGCAGCCTGGGGGTATTGGCCAGAATGACAAGCCAGCCAAAGACCACACACTGACATTTTATGAGTGGAATTTGCATGTTTTGATAGTTTTCTGCCAGATCACAAAAATGAGCATGTTAGTTTTATTGGTATGTCACCAACTGTAATATTAAATGGTGAGTGTCAGTATGCATGTTAGTGCTCCATTGTGCAACCCTAATATTTTTCTATAATAAAGAAATCTCTTTATATGACATATATAATAACCCTTGATGTGCAGTTGGCACAAGTACAAATAAACAGAGAGAGACAGAAAGACTAGCAGCTAGGGAACTCTCTGATGAGATTCTCCTAGAACAGTAAAAGGGAGACAGACCAGTGGATGTCTGGGATGGCCATTAACATACAGTAAATACTTTGTAACCCCTTTAAGTGGGGTAAATAAACACCATTTTTAGATCTGTGACGCCCTCATATTATTCTGTGTCAGAGACATGCCAAAAGAGAACTCTATCTACTGTATCTATCTATCTATTGTCACAAACTCGACTCAGAGTCATAGAAAGGTTTGGGGCAGCCACCCATGTAATTGGTTTCCTGGCTGCAAAGTCGTAAAATTGTATACAGCACTGATGTGCAGAAAACCGAGGCCAAAACAGAACTGAGGGAACAGGGAAAAGGTCGAGGCTTTTAAAGGGGAAGACAGGAAGTGAGATCAAAGGGCTCAAGGTCTTCAGCCATAGGTTCAAGCCTGGATGTGACATCACAGGGGCTGGAGCCGGCAAAGACTCCTTACATAGGTTCAGTCCCGGAAGTGATGTCAAGAGGTCCAGGTGGAATCTCCCATGAATGGTCTGCAGGAAAGGGTGAAAAAGAGTCAGTGCACTCTGCCACATCCCGGTATGACTCAGAACTGCCCTTAATCAAGCCCTTTAGCTGCCTCCCATGCACACGTGTGTGACACTATCTATCTATCTATCTATCTATCTATCTATCTATCTATCTATCTATCTA
>JANRMT010062856.1:100588650-100601680 GCA_026402145.1 Polypterus bichir lapradei
CTATCTATCTATCTATCTATCTATCTATCTATCTATCTATCTATCTAGTTAGAAAAATCCTATATAGGAATACATTGATTTATACAAATTGAGCAACTGACATGTATTTCTCCCATAAAATTAATTAGTCATTTCAAATTAAATTCCTTAAATGAAATTGTCATCATAATAGCAGTCCTTTGGGTAACTTGGTGGGGCAGTGACTGTATCTTCATAATTGTTATTTTCTCTGGGTATTGCAATTGCTTTATAATTCTAAACTATGCGTATATTAAGTTAATTGGCAACTGTAAACCAACATGGCGAGACTGCTCTCAATTAATTTTTATTTTACAGTGTATAGCATTACTAAACTGCTTATACAATCACAAGACACTCTACAGAGCAAACACAATTATAATGCAACAAGTAATATAGAATCTGTGCTGCAATATAAAAATAAAAAAAACAAATTGAAACATAAAATGCAGCACTGACCGCTATCAGGAATAGCTTGGAAGTATACAAAAATACATTTTTAACAGCACTGATTACAAATTTCTTTATAAATGAAACACAGTAACAGTCTAAAACTGAAAGTAAGAGTAGTGACATTCCATCCAGGGTTGGTGCTTGGCTTTAGTCTGAGATGGCTGGCATAGGATGTGGCAACTCATGATTCTGTACCACAAAACGACATTTTTTGACAAAAAACATGCAAATGTGATACTCCATTAAAGATGGTAATGCATTTTAGAAGCATTACATGGTATGTTATTTGTTTTGCTGCTTAGTAGCATTTACTTAAAGAGTTCACTATATTAAAAACAATATAAAGTTAGTTATGTATATTGCAAGATTGTGTGGCACAGTGGCACAGAGGTAGAACTGCTGCGTTGCAGTAATGAGGGTTGGCGTTCCAGGTCATCCCTGCATGGGATTTGCATGTTCTTCTTGTGTATGTGTGGAATTCCTCCAGGTGCTCCGGTTTCCTCCCATAGTCCAAAGCCATGCAGGTTAAGTGGACTGGCGATACTGAATTGGTCCTTGTGTGTGTGTGTGTGTTCACCATGCAATGGACTGGCACCCTGTCCAAGGATTGTTCCTGTCTTGTGCCCTATGCTAGCTGGGATAGGCATCAGCACCCCCTGTGACCCTGTTCAAGAATAAGAGGGTTACAAAATGACTGTTGTAAGATTGTTAGGTGTACATTTCCAATCTATAGAAAAAAACAGAATGTAATTTAATCATCATATTCATCATCATTATAACTGGATTTGACATACTGTATGACATTCATTGTACAGCAATCATGAAGGAGGAAAATAAGGACTTACAATAGCTTGGAGACATGAAGGAGCAGCGATATACTGATGATGAGGTCCTAGCAGGGCTTGCCGTCTCTGTTGGGGTGGGGCTGGGCTAAACCTGGGTGGAGTTAAATATTTAGCCCAGCTCAGAACAATCCTATTCATTGCCCACAGCAAGAAGACCATTTTTTTAAGTGCATGTCTGCTGCTAGACTAGATAGGTGAATAGATAGATAGATAGGTGAATCTGATCAACTTTTTGTGATGCAAATGACCCTGAACATTAGGTACAAGGAAATTATATTAAAATTTGCTTATGATTTTCTTTCTGTACTTACTGTATATAGTATGTTTAATAACTTGAATACAAATGCACATGGAGATTTTGTTATCTTGTAAATGATGAAGCTATTACTAGTGTAATATGCAGAGACAAGAGACATGGCAAGGTTTGGGGCAGCCACCCGTGTAATTCTGTATCCTGGCTGCAAAAAGTAAATGTTTTGAGTTTGAGTCAAGTTTACAAGACAGAGTCCAAAACAGAACTGAATTCCAGTGAAAAGGGGTGAGGCTTTATAGGAAGTCTGGGGCAAGTGATGTTGTCCTCGGGGCCGGAAGTGATGACGTCCTCAGGGCCGGGACCAGAAGTGATGTCGTCCTCAGGGCTGGGACTGGAAGTGGGGTGTCCCGAGTTGAAGCGGTGGCTCCTGGTGGGATTTCCCGGGAAAGGTCTGCAGGGAACTTAAAAAGAGCGTTAATGCGCCCCGCCACCCCCTGGGCAGATTATCATTCATCTCCAAGCCCTTCAGCTGCCTCCTATACACACATGTGTGACACTAGCAAAAAATGTTTTTCTTTGTAATTAAACAAAAAACATAAAATATTGTTTTATTTTGATGCCAGAGTCTAAATACCCCTTAAGTAAACCAACCATTATCTTAGAACTTAATTTTACATACCATGTCCTTTCTGAAGCCATTTCATTTCTTTTCTTGGACACCAACCTTTTGTATGTTCTGTCTGTGTTGTTGCTAGAGTGGTTGCCATGCAGATAACTGGAATTCATGACCTGTGATGTCATCAAATCAACTGTATAAAGGTCAGTGCCACTCATTTCCAGGTCATCTGAAACTGGATATTTCCTAGAGACTTTGGTGTTTGATTTTCTTTGTTTGCAGATTCCTGGTAAAAGAACTTTGGCTTCAGCTTTCAGCTTTGATTAAGGGGTTTTGTTTTTGGCTTTGGTGAGAATGCATTTTAAACTCCTTGTTGTGAGCTTGGCATGATTCTTTTTGACTATGTTTTATCTTCTGATCCTTTTATTTACACTGCAAAAAATGCATATACAAAAACTAGACAAAAAAAAAACTTTAAATGAGAGTTGTTTTGCTTTTATTTAGCAAAAATATCTGCCAATGGGGTAAGCAAAATTTACTTGATAATATTTCTTAAGCTAAAAATTTGACAATACAAATTTTTTGATAAGTCAGTAATTCTTAGAATAAGGCAAACAGATTTAATGTCATGTTATAAATACCTTTGACTTGCTTAGATTTCATTTTTTGTAAGGTACCTGTTTGTTAGCTTATTTTTGTAGCAGGCATTAAAAAGGAGGTTAACTTTGCTGAACTGTTAGATCTCTGGTATTATTTACTTTTTTTATTTTTTAAAGAAAAACTTTTTTGCTGCCCTTTTTTATCTGTTGCAGAACAAAAAAATAATCTTTACTTTCAAATTTGTTTATTTCCATGCCCTAAAATAAGTGAAGCAAGATAAAAAAAACCAAAAATAGTAAAGTTAATAAAAAAGTAAAGTTAATAAAAAAGTGCATAAAAGTTAATAAAAAATAAAACCAAAGCCACTTCATAATGGTTGGTGGCAGGATTGGCACTCCAGCCACTGTAAAAAACCTCAAACTGTTCAGTGTGGTGCTGAGGTGTCACCCGTTGCACAGCACAGCTGCACTTGGATCTCAATCTGGGTGGTTCACCGCGTGGTAGGTGGGATGACGCGCTGTAATCAGCACATGCTCCCAACCTCCATCTCCACTTCATAACAGTCTTTACCTGTTCAAAGTCTCACTAGTGTTGTGTCTATGTGTGCCTCGTCTATGATACCCAACATTAAGATCTACTCCTATCTGTTTACCTTCTTCTTTCACCTCAGGAACTGGCAATCTTTTTAAATACAATGGTGTTCTCATAAGCACAACTCATCTCTGAACTCTGGTTGAACACAACAGTGGGATAGTATTCTTTTAATTAAAAAGTGCTATTATGGTCTCATGATCTGAAAAAATAGTTAACACTTGTAATGATAAAGTTATTTATGGAATTTCTGTATGTCAAATATAACAGCTAAGCATTCCCTGCCCAGCTATGAGTAAAGCTTCTCAGTAGGTGTGAGAGAACAGTACATGACACAAATCCGAAAGGTTTTTACTTACCATCCTCCATAAATTGTAACAACAACATAAGTGGAGGCATTACATGAAACTATGAGTTCTTTGTCTCCTCAATAGTGTACTAACATCCTGGCATACTGTAGTACCTACTTTGACCTTTTGAGAACATCTTCCTGTTCCGTAGTTCCTTATTCCACTCTGAATGCATTAAAAAAAAAAAAATGTATATATTGTGGTATATGGCCGAGGTCCATGACCGGTCAGGATGCCCCTTCATTATATGCTCAGGGAGAGCCGACATGGATTGTGCAATACCTCTCCCTGGACACTAGATGGCCACCCCCCTGGGTTGGAGCGGTGCCTTGGTTTTCTGCAGGGTTTCATGGGAATTGGAGTTGGGGCAGCCCTGTTGGGTCCCGCAGGCACCGCCAGGGGGGGCTGCAGCTGGAACTCCTGTGCCCTTGTGGGTGGTGTTTTCACCACACCCGGAAATGCAGCTGGAACTCGGAAATCAAGCATCTGGAGCACTTCCAGGTGGACTATAAAAGGTGCCAGCATCCACCACTCAAGGGCCAGAGTCGGGAGGAGGAGGACAAAGCTTGGAGGAGTGGTGATGAAAGAGAAAGTGTGTGGTGTGTTTTTGGTTGTGCTTTTTCACACTTGGGACTGTGTTGTGCCTGTAGGTATTATGGGGAAAACATGCCCCACAGGTGAAGAAAAATAAAAGTCTTTTTATTTTATACGTGCTTCTGGTGTGAATCTGTGTCAGGTCGGGTGCTTATATAGCGCCTTTTTACTATATATATACTGTATATATATATATTGTAATGGTGCCAGCAAGGTTAACAGATTTGGCAAACACTTTCCACAAAAATTTAGCAATCCTAAATTTGCCTTTATGTCTGATACGTGTTTAGGTGGGGGGCATCCATGATAGCCCTCACTTTCCTTTCTTTGGGGTGGTCCTTGTGCATGTACTTTGTGTCCTAAGCATTCCACTTCATACTGTTAAGAAGGCACACTTGTTGATTTTTAAATGAAAGTCTGCATTTGAAAATTTTTGTAAGACTCATCAAGATCAGATCAAATCAAATCCTCAAGATGCACCTAAACAAAAACTACTTCAGAATTCCCTGCACTAGACCTTTCCTTACCCTATGAAATATGGCAGATATGGGTGTAAAAAATTTTGCTCAAACTGCAAAATAGAATACCATTTCTGAATGTTTGTGTTGTGACAAGGGCACTGGGCATCTTTTAAAGGTGGTGTCACCAGGGCACAAGGCAGATGTATCACATCCAGATGATACCTTACAGGATTTCAATTTTTCTTAAGTGATGACAATGTTAGATATAATAGTGATTGAGCCTAACACATTTGTACAACAAATAATCTCATGGCACACCTTGAAACTGATAGAAAATGTGGGTTTACTCATTCTGTCATTTTAAAATATCTCCAATTAGAACCACCAAACCACCCCCCCGAGATTTCAATGTTATTTACCTACTCCTTCACTCTCAATGCCTCCCCAGCATTCCAGTGAGTCATTTTGTCTATGTCAGGTATTGGGCAAATACACAATTTTTAACAGTCCTTGGGCTAAGGACCTGGCAACCTTGGCCTGATATCAGTTATGTCAAGGTGCTGGTTTTGTTTGCACTTACTGTACAGTATATTAAAACATAAGTTAAAAGCCTGAAGGTATAATGTTCAACTTAATGATAACTTCACCTGAAACACCTTACATACAGCAAAATAGGAGTGAAAAAGTTTCAGCTGTGTACATTTTGTTGACAACAACTTGCTTGTCACTTCACAGAGTAGTGAGAAAGAGTAGTGAGACGTTCTTTTTAAAAATGATACCATTCCTTGTGGCACTAACAGAGGAATTCTCTACAGTTTGCGTACCTGAACGGAATTTTGTTCTTAACAACTCGCTTGAGGTTTAAAAATATTGTTTGGCAATAAAACAATACAAATGTTGTCAAATTACTGTGCTGGCAGGATCTCTACTAAACATTAGGTGACATTTATTGGTAGTTTGCCAAAAGTGCTTTGAGCGTGCAAACTGATGAACACAACTATACCTTTTGAAGTGCATTGATTTGTTTTAATTTAATGTTTTTAATTTTGTTTTCATAGCTGGGAGTACCTGATATTGTGAAAATATTTTGTGTCCTGAGTAATATTTTAAATATTTTTCTCCTCTCCTTTCTCTTTCACTTGCACTCTCAAAACAAGTACAGTAGAGTCTCGCTTATCCGACATAAATGGGCCGGCAGAACGTCGGATAAGCGAAATTTTGGATAATGGCAGGTATTAAGAAAAAGCCTATTAAAAGTCAAACTATGTTATAATTTTACACATTACGAACCTAATAATCATGTTTTACAACAAAACAACAGAATAAATTAACTGAAAAAATGAACTTACAGTTACAGAATTGTCTGAAGTTAAATACAGTATGTACTGTACTTAAAAAGTTCAGTCCTGTGATGATTTAAAGACATTTTTGATTTTCGTAGCCTGCTTTCCTGACGAGTGCCGTTTCTTCGCTGTCAAGTCTCCCCATCTTTGCAGCATCGTTATGTCGATTCCTGTAGCTTCTTCTTGTTGCTCAATGTAATTACTTGCAGTTTCTAGAGCCTTAACTCCGTCACTCATATAGTCAACATCCGTACGAGCATATGCTGTTTACGACAACATTGTGACTGCGTGTGTGTGTGTGTTTGTGCTGTGATGTGTGAGTCCCCGTCTTGCACCTGAAAACTCGAAGCTGAATCTCAGTACTTTTAGCAACACCAGCTTTATTAAGCTTGAAACAGCAACAGCGCAGTTATTTGTTGTAGTGAGATCTGCTGCTCTCCTATACACAGACACAGCAGTCAGGCAGGGTCGGGGGGAAAGTAATAATGTGCTCAGCGCATTTATAATGTTCCTTGTTCCTTGTATCACCCATCGACGGCAGGCGCTTATAGCATGTCCACGACCATGCTACAGTGCTGGGAGACTGTGATTGCTTTGGGACGCTCTTCTGCGTGTCGTCCCGTTGGGTGGAATCCCACAAGAGTTTAGAAACTTACTCACACCAGTCATGATTCTTTTCAAAGGTAAAGTGCAGGTTAATTTGCTTTATGTGTTTTTACTTTATATTTTGTATTAATCATTTTTTTATGAATAGTTTTGGGTTGTGGAACGAATCATCTGAGTTTTCATTATTTCTTATGGGGAAATTCGCATTGATATACTGTACGAGTGCTTTGGACTGCGAGCACATTTCCAGAATGAACTATGCTTGCAAACTGAGGTTCCACTGTAATTAGCTACGGCAGAGTCGGGAGCAACAAAAAATAGACTACGCTAACGCTCACAACTTGCAGTTCTTGTTGCTGATTGATGCGTTTTCATTGCCAGAAGCCTTAGAAGGTGCAGGGCCTTTTGGCGGCATCTTGGGGTTTAACTCTTAAACTGCCACATACTTGGGGGTTAATGCATCCCTGGTTGCCAAATACTTTTTTGCTGCGCTTTAAGTAAACGTCACAATTCACAAAGAAAAAGTTACATTTTAATGGAACACTTTTTTCATGCAAAGAGCATCACAATTACTGCAACACTGATCATTTTACATACTGCTAATGAACTGTAAAAACAATTTAAAAAACTACTGGAACAATATGTACAAGGGGTAACTGACGCCATGGACGAAATAACCGAGTCAACTGCGCTTGAACTGGCTGCACACAAGCACACAGAGGTAAGCACTGATGCTGGCAGGCTATAGTGCAGCGGCTCAATCCCAGAGACAGTGAGGCTGAAGTGCTGCAGGGTGTCACACTTGGGTCACAGAATTGCACAGAATCACAGCAGATTGTAGATACAGGAACTTTATTCAAACACTTCAAACAAACATGTCTCTTTCAGAAGTAAATCGAGCTCAGTATGCAGTTAGTTATCGATTAAAAGAATAGGCAAACATCATAGAGGTGCACAACGGGAGAGGGACACGCAACAGGAGCAGAGGATGTCTGGGGGAGGATAGAGAAACAAAGCAATCAGCCAAAAAGGACACTTGCTGTTCAGGCTTTTAAGTAAGCGTTGTGTTGCGCGAGAAGCATATCACGCGACAAAGCAGCCGCAGGTAAGCCCAGCAAGTAAGGGAGCAACGTGAAGGTAGTCTATCAGCATTTTTTAAGAGGGTTGTTTTGAAAAACACTCAGCTGGGGATGCATCACAGTCAATCAGCAGCAAGGAGAAATAAATAATGCTGTAGCTGTCTGGTGCCACTAAGATTCACACCATCGAGAAGACAGCGGTTTATTTATTTTTATGGTGGAGATTCCAGGGACGCACCCAACCTTGGCCAGACCCGCACGCACTCACAAACAGAGACAAAAACAAAGCAAACCGGTAATCAAACAGCAAATAAAGAATGTAATGAAAACAAATGAAATAAATGAAAACAATGATACCACCCCTGTTCCCCTTGCAGCGGTGGCAGATTAAATACAACGAAGCACAAACAAAACACACAGAGTAAATCAATGAAAACGTTCATGAAAAATGGCAACTGATGAAATGTAATGGTGAAAATAGATAGTCCAGAGATCTGCACGTTGAATGGGAATGTAAAGATAGTCCTAACACTAGTTCCTGAAATGGTGAAGACGGGTGGATGGGTTCAAGAGCGCTCCTTTCTTTGCAGGATGGCCATGAATCAACTTACAGTCCTCATGTACACAGGTAGACGGCAGACAATCCAGATGCACAAAACGATCCAGGACAAAACGAATAAGTATAGGTAACCCAACAGAAGGCAGGCAGACAGACAGCCTTGTAAAACAAATTACAAAAACTTTTTTTTTTTCTTTTGGTCACCGGCCCCCTTTTTAAAAGCTGTGCTGACATCCTTTGATCCCAACAGCCCCAGCACCCTCAGCAGAAGACCAATCAGAGCCACTGCAGGGACTGCTGGGAGTTGCAGTTTCAAATTCTGTTGGCTACTTTCACCATCTCAAGCTGCGTTTTCCAATACAGTTGCTTCCTGGTCTCTCTACAGTGCAGTATTGCAACAATAAAAGCCATAAAAATTGCGAAGGATATTTGCAGTTTCCACTAACAATTATTAGATAGGTTCTAAGGAAAAATCCGCAAATGACTGAGGCCGCGAACTCTGAACCGTGACTTTGCGGGGGTCTACTGTATATATTGTGAAAATTAATAATTACATCAGGAGGAAGCACTGAATTGCCTGATAGCAGTGGGCAGAAAAGTCCCAGAGTGGGACTTCTTAGCACACAGTGGTAGAATAAGCCTGTGGCTGAAAATGCTCTAAGAGAATGCCTACTGCCGAGGATGGCGGTGAGCTTTCCTGACGGCATCCAATTTTGCCACCGTCCTCTTTTCCACAACAGCTTCCAGTGTGCCCAGAGTTCATGCTGTAATGGATCATCCTTTCCAGATACGTTTGTTCAGGCATTGTGCTTCTTTTGAACTGAAGTTGCTTTCCTTGGAGACCATAGCTTAGAACGCCACACTGGCTACTGTGGACTGTTAGAACATTTCCAGCAACTTGCTGCATACATCAAAAGACTGAAGTCTCCTTAGGAAATAAATTCTGCTCTGGCCCTTCTTGTACAGCACTATTGTGTTGTCAGACCAGTCCAGCTGCTTGCTTTTGTGAACCCCCATGTACTTGTAGCTCTACAACACCTCCATGTCCCCCCAAAACTGATTGGTGACAGATCTCAGAGGCTGTTTGGCCTGCAGGAAGCCCACCACCAACTCTTTTATCTTGCTGATGCTGAGTTGCAGATTGTAGTCCCTGCACCACAAGACAGACTTCCTGTACTCTGACTCGTCTCATCTCCATTATCAATGCTGCCTATGATAGAGGAGCAATCTGAAAATTTCTGTAGATGGCAAGCACTGGTAATATGCTGGAAGTCTGTTGTGCAGAGAATAAACAGGACATTTTTCCAAGGTGCTACAACATTTCACACCACCATTTCTGACACAAAGTCCCTCAGTCTCACAAACTGTTGTCTGTTGGTCAGGTAGTCCATGATCCAGGAGATTGTGGGGGCATCACAATTCACAGCCTTGAGCTTTTTCTCCCAGTCAAATAGGCAGAATGGTGTTAAAAGCACTGGAAAAAATCAAACAACATTATCCTGACTGTGGAGTTGGGAGAAGGCCCTCTGGAGCATGTAGATGACAGTATCCTCCACACCTATATGCGTCTGATAGACAAACTACAGAGGATCCAGATGTTCATGTTTTTCTATTTTTTAAACTCAACAGATGGACTTGTACAATGCTCAATTATTGGATTAATATCACTTTGTACATAATGTAGTCTTGATTTTCAATCATGAGAAAAATTTTAATTTCACTTATAAAATGCTTTAATTTCTATACATTCTTCAAACAGCCTACAGTGTATGGTACAAAATAGCTTGGATATTCCATTGTGCACCTCAATATTACTTCAGCTTTAATCAGCCACCTTTTGAATGTGAATTCAAAACCATATTTTGAGGTGCTTTGCAACTGTCTTTTTTCATTAAATGCCAACCACGCTCTGTAATTTTCTTTTATTTATGCAAAATGTACAATTTAATTGAATCAATATGTGCTCAACTAGGAGAAAGGTAATGCAATAAAGACATGTGGCACATTGTTTAAATATTATAACTATTTTTAGAAAGTTATTTGGAGAATCATATCAGCTTAGAAGAGTTCAAATACAGAAAATTATGCAGAGGGTCAGAGGAGCACATTTGGTTTTCTTTCCAAATAACATGCTACTTGCTCAGGTGGTTAAATGATCCAGATAATTGCCTATCTTTATGGGCTCATTTTATTTCATTCTAAGCATATCTTTCAAAAATATATGATAAAATAGAAATAAAAGGTAAATCCATTTGTGAAAAAGTAAAAACAAGCTGTTACACTGCATAATAAATATTTAGAGCTGCAAAAAATGTAAGGTGCGATCAGCATGTACAGTGTGTGACTGTTATGAGCATAATTTATTTAAGGATTGCTTCCAGTGTTTCTGCCATTTTACTCTTACTAAGCAAAAAAACAGTTGGTACCAGAATCAGCATTATTGTATGAGAAGTAAAATTAACAGATACAGAGAAGTTTTGTTTATTATGGATAAAGTTGAGGTCTAACAAGAATAAGCAATACTTTAAAGAAGATAACCTTAAAGAGTAGAAAACAGATTGGAATGTTTGCTCATATATAAATTCAAGTTTGTGCTTTTTGTCATGTGAACAAAGTACAATGACAATTTACATTTGCATATCTCCCATAGACTGGTGACAGTATGGACATACTGTAGATCTGTGTCTGGCCACACAGTCTCAAGAAAACAAAGAGCACACCATTGGCCTCAGCACACTATCCTGGGGTTGTCTGTGCCAGGGAGGAGTGTGAAAGAAGTGATGCTCCCATTTTGCATATTCTGGAGTCTGACATTTAGGAAGACTGAAATCCAGTTACAGAGAAGTGCATAAATCCCCAAGTAGGAGCTTGGTGATGATTCAGTAATGTTAAATGCTGAGCTGTAGTCTGCAAACAAGAGTCAGACATAACACATTTTTATTACCCACATATGCTGTACCAGTATGCAGGGCTTAATTTGTAAATGATGTGGTACCTGATCTCATGGGGATGAAAAGAAGGTACAATGATCATGGCAGTTTGGGGACCTGAGCACAGTGCTGTTAATGTGTAATTACATCATCGGCCTTATAAATACATAAAATCAGTCCTGCTTATGTGTATAATTGCTCTCATGAATTAATACATCACTTGAATATCTTGCAGTCTTAAATTGTTCCACTCTCTGTTCTCTGTGCAGCATGGCGGCTTTACTCTCCTTAACCACTTCTGATTCATGTTCATCCCCAGTCCCTCACTCCTGTTCCTTTTATCTTTTAGCCGTCATGTCAGCAAGTACATCTGTTGTGCTAGAACCAGTTTGTTCTTTTCTGTACTGACCTGACCTTAACACCATCCTTCCACAACGACTGGTGTCCAAACTGGCAGATCTGGAACTTCCATCACTCACCTGCAGTTGGATACTGGACTTCCTGACTGGTCACTCCCAGAAGATTAGGCTGGGTCTCCACACAACCACCACTCTCAGCCGCAACACCAGGACGCCACAGGGTTGTGTGCTCAGCCCGCTCCTCTACACTCTCTACACATATGACTGTGTCCCCTCTCACCATAGCAACAAGATCATAAAGTTCGCAGATGATATGACGGTGGACGACTCATCTTGGGCAAGGAGGGTGAGCTGGCATACAGGGACAAGGTGGAGTGGCTGTCAGAGTGGTGCACAGTCAATAACCTGCTCCTCAACACCACAAACATGAAGGAGCTTGTTATTGACTTTAGAAAAAACAAAACTGACATCCAGCCACTCACCATTGGTGGGGCTTGTGTGGAGAGGGTCCCGGTTTTCAGGTTTCTGGGCATTGAGCTGGAGGATGACCTGACCTGGAGTACCAACACCAAGGAGCTGCTGAAGAAGGCGCAGCAGAGACTGTATTTTCTGAGAATCCTCAGAAAGAACCATCTCCCCAAAAATCTGCTCCTTGCCTTTTATCACTGTTCCATCGAGAGTGTGCTTACGTACGGACTGTGTGTGTGGTACGGCAGCTGCACTTCCTCAGAAAAGAAAGTGCTCCACAGGGTCGTCAGGACAGCGGAGAGAACAATTGGTTGTACCCTCCCCATTCTGGAACAAATCTATACCTCCCGATGCCGCAAAAAAGCAATAGACATTTCACAGGATTCATCACATCCCGGACATTGCCTCTTCCAGCTTTTGCCATTGGGTAAGAGATACAGAGCAATGAAAACCAGGACAAACCTCCTTAAAACAGCTTTTATCCAAAAGCAATCATGGTCCAGAACTCAGAATAAAACTGCTCCATGTCATTCTCCCAATGTACAATATAGACCTTAAGTCCATCCATCCATCCATTTTCCAACCCGCTGCATCCAAACACAGGGTCATGGGGGTCTGCTGGAGCCAATCCCAGCCAACACAGGGCACAAGGCAGGAACCAATCCTGGGCAGGGTGCCAACCCACCGCAGGACCTTAAAGTCAACAAGTGCAATTTGTATATTTTGTAAAGTACTTTTATTACTATACATCTGTTATTATTTTCTCTCTTCTTGTCTTTTTAACTCTTATGCCTCACACTGAGTCGACTGCACCTTCAATTTTGTTGTTCCTTTGTAAAAGTGACAATGACAATACAGATCTATCTATCTATCTATCTATCTATCTATCTATCTATCTATCTATC
>JANRMT010062856.1:100601690-100621039 GCA_026402145.1 Polypterus bichir lapradei
ATCTATCTATCTATCTATCTATCTATCTATCTATCTATCTATCTATCCAATTTATTTGATTTATGGTTCCCAGTGTTTTTGATACGCTTTATTCTTTTTCATCTCAACCAATCAAAAAACAGATAGGCATCACCTTAATTAGACTCTTACAAAGTTTTAAATACAATCAGTGTAATAACATTAAAAACAACACTTTCACTTGGATTTGGTGGGCCTAGGGTCAGTTTTATAAAACTTTAGGTATGAAATGTGTGTACACAGGTTTCCATGCAAAACTCGGGATTTATGAAAGAAAACCTACAGGAGAACCTGTGTCTATTTATGGTAAATCTGACACATGCGTACGCAAATTTTGTTTCATATGGAGGTTTTATGGCAAAAGGCATGTACCACACAGAGCTTGCCATCAGGCCATGAAAACCCATTCTGTTTCTGTGTGGTGAGGGTGTACTGGCCCACATAAAAACAGGATTTGCAGCAGTGTCCATTTTTCCTAAAGTAATCAGCGTAATTGGTAGTGCTCATTTGCAATAAGGGCACCTAGCAAGAATGAGCTGCTTTTGTTAACTGTAAGCAGTTACATTTCAATAATGCACAATTCATGTTTAGACTGACACATGTCAGGACTGCTCTGGCATAATTCCAGATAATAAGACATCTCCAACTACAGATGCCATTCCTAGATTGAAATCAGACAGCCAAGATGTGTTTTCTCCTCCACCGTTGCACTCACTTTCTGCTGGTGACGATCAATCCACTTCTTCACCTGAGATCGGACCTTTTTTTTTTTTAATTTTAGGCACCAATTTGCAGGGAACACTTGGGGGTGGGTGGCAGGATTGGCACTCCAGCCACTGTAAAAAAGTGTGGTGCTGAGGTGTCTTTGCACTAGGGTCCCAGTCTGGTTGGTTCGTTGTATAGTGGGGGCAGAAACGCACTGTAGTCAATGCATGCTCCCAACCTCCCCCTCCATCCTCCTCCTCCAGGCATGTGACTAGTAAATCTCATGGAATTCATTGCAGTAGTAACAAGTTGCCATTCAGTAAACTTGCGCTTGTTGGTGACACCCGCACTTAGGCCATCATCTACCTCTAATGAGAGATGACAACTTCTGTCTAGCTCTCTTCAAAGTTTTTGCTTCTCGATTCTTTTCTCTTGTTGTCATTGTCTCACCTTACAGATAAATCTGTTTGTTACAGTATATGCATGAGGTTTATAAGTATGGTCCATACATGGTTTATTCATGATGGAAACCAGGCAGAGTTCAAGGCGCATTGATGTACACACTTTTACAAATATGCATACGCCATGTTTTATAAATCAGATTTATTTTGGGTATACAGATTTCCTAGTTTTTTTTTGCATATGCATATTTTCATACTCAAACCCATGCAATGTTTTATTAACTGGAACCGTGGAGTGCTTTTGGAGGGTTCAGAATCAGAGGATCCCTCTACTGGACCCCAGCTCCAGCCAGCTCTGGCACAAATTAAGCACTTACTAGTATGACATGAAGTGCAAGGAATATGGCATCATCTGTGGACTGGTTGTGATGGTATGCAGACTAGAGCTGGCATAAACTATCTAGAACATTCTGTTTAATGTATTCCAGCACAAGTCTCACTAAGCATTTTATCACAATGCGAAGAAGTTCTAATGGTTGGTAATTATTGTCAGTCCATTCTTATTTTCTTTAATGTTTGTTTTTGAAGCAGGTAGGGAACACATATTCTGTCAGTGACATTAAAAATACAGCATAAAAAAATACAAAACACTTTACATATATTAAAAAAAAATCTAAGTCATATACAATCATGTAATGTCCAATCATAATGTCAACATGTGTTCACCTGAGCATAAGCTGTCTGTGTCAAAGTGAGTTATATGCAGAGGGTGCATTGTTGGCTGGCTATAGAAATAAATCCACTGAACTGAAAACGATGGTTGCTGATGTAGTTTTAAATACAGTTTGGAGAGCCACAACGTATTTTTCAAAACTTCATAAGTTACCTGTTGTACAGAATTTCCAACATATGTCCATCCCTTACACTGTAGACAACACAGACGTGCTCATGCATTTTTAAGTATTTAACACAATAACAACATTGATTATTGCAGCAAGATATTCACTCTATAAAGAGAGAAAGGTGGCATGGAGCTAGATGTTTTTAAACTGTTTCAGATGACTGAGATGCATTGTAACAGTGTGACATACAAAGGCATATGGCTAGATTTGAAAGAAAGACAACTTTACTTTAAATGTTTCAATAAACTGTACACGAACATGCTTTCCAGTTTGCATTATATTGTAAGGGTGAACTGTCATTGCCTCCTTTACAGTAGATTGACAGTGCTGTATTGGTCTCCGAGGGAAACTTCACTTGCTTTAACAGGAACACAGAACAGATTCTAAATTGGCCGATGTGAGTCTGGATCTGTGCATGAGTGGCTCTTCAATGGACTGGTTTCCCATCCAAGGTTGCTTCCTTCCATCTTACTCGGCTTGAACAGACGCCAGCCCTGTAAATCTCAGAAACAGAATTAAGCAGAACTGAGAATAGTGTTAATGTATTATCATATCTGGTGAATCACTCTAAGTGTCTAATTTGGCAATATCTGAATAGACATTTCTTACATGATATTATATAATCCCACATCACTGGCCCAATATGCTGACCCAGCCTTTCCCTTTAATCTTGTGTTCAAAATGTATTTGTGGCTATGGATCAATATTTTTCTAATTTGGACAGGGGTTTAAACAGGTCTTAAAAAGGAAACTCTGGCACTGTATATTTATTTAATTGGCAACTTAGAAAATAAAATGAAAAAAAAAACGATAATAAAGTGTCTACATGGAAAATAATCCTCTTTTCAACTGTTCATCCTCTTGCCTTTTTTCTTTATTTTGACTAGGTTATGATACAATTTTTATATTTAAAGTAGTATAAAAGAGTAGCGTATAAAAGAGTTTGCCAGTATTGAGTTATGCTAATTGCTTGGAAAAATGTCTGTGTAAATTGTGAAACTATTATGTTATTCATTTAAATTATTATTTTTTAATCACAAATTAGCAACTCTATTACAGTAATAGTCATAAATTATGTTTATTACATGCCACTAGAAGCAAGTACATTCTGTTCTTATGAATATGTTTAGAGCATAAGGGTTACCCTAATAAAAAATATCATGCAATGCAAAGTAATAAAATAAACTCAACAGTTTTTTAATTTTAAAAAGGTCAAATTGCCAACTTATGAAAGGGTAGCTTTTACAGTATGCCAAGCAAACGGGAATGCAGGATTTATTGGTGTTGCAGTCCATTAATATTAGATGTATTAGTCCAAGACAGTATGAATTTACAGCGTATTTATATTTCTATGTATGTGGCATGTTGCGGATGGCTGAGGCCCTTTCCTGGCCAGGACGCCCTGACCATGGAAGGACCAGGGGAGAGATTATTTTCAAGACCGTTTCTCTTCCAGACCAACAGAGGACAGCCCCCTCGGCTTCCAGTGGGGCCACGGTTATGAGCATGGAAGCTCAACATTGCTGGTGCCCGTGGCCACCACCATGGGGCGCCTGGACATTTGCAGGGCCCTATTTGGCAGCACTTCTGCCTCACCACAGCCGGAAGAAGCTTGCTGGGCACCTGGACTCCTTCTGGGAGCCCTATAAAAGGAGCCATTCACCACCACTCAATGGCCTGAGTCAGGAGGAAGAGGAACAAGTGCGTCAGGAGGAGTAGAGGCGAAAGCACTGGCTGAGAGAAGGGACTGTGCTGTATGGACTGTGTTTCTTGTAAATAAACCGTGTGCTGTGTGGCAGTTAGTGTCCTGCCAGTCTTTGTCGGGGTTAGGGCACCTTAGGTATCACTGGTGATTTGTGTGTTCTAGTTTACAATTTAGCTAAATAAAATTCTTAAATTTGCACAACACTGTGGGCTTGAAAATAGATGTGTGCTATATGGGAATATATTACGTAGGGTTGAATTTTAGGTGAAAAATAATTTATAAAAAGAGGATCATTAGTTGAAGAAATGTACCATGTGCTTGCAAATTAACAAATATAAGACAAAGAGCATCACTAAAGTTCTTTACTTGACTCACTTGCCCCTTGTTTTCTGCAGCAAGGCAAGGACAGATAGAATCAGTAGATTTTTTTACAGATTTTAAATATTAATGAAAGTAAACATAGATGAATGCACTTAGCTACCTTATGGTATGTCTCTTCCTTAATTACAGAGTTTATACCAAAGCCTGAAATATCCTTTAACTTAAAAAGTCCCACACTTCTCACTATAATCCTCTTTATGTAAAATCTTTGCTTTTCCTTTTGCTGCTCTTCCCATACATTACTTAAAAAGAGAATGCCTCCTACCCAAGCAGATTTTAATATAACTCCCCATTAAACAAATAGATCACATAGTGTCACCATTAGCAATACAACAATGGGGTATAAGCAAAATAGCTATTTATGATTTGATCTGTCTGTAACTGACCTCAGGTTTACAACTTTTAAAACTTTATGGATGTACTCATAAACAATCCTTGTTAAAGAAGTTACACTCTAGACACTAGGGAGTGTGGCATTTAGGGATCTCTGTATTCATAATATATTTGCATCTTTTGAATTATTACCTTCAAAAGTAATCTTCAGGCAACACAATTTTCATTCTACTGTATATACAAAATAGAAATGTTGTTAAAATCACCCAACATCTCTCTAACTTTCTGTATATCCACCAATGAGGTGATGTTGGCTATTGTGGAAAAGGATTTAAACAGTTTTTCCAAAGTATATAAGCATTTTCAAGGCATTATAAATTTTCCACTACTTTCAAATCAGAAATTTTGCTCAATGTGACCTACCCAATTTTCCACACCTCTCACCCATTTCAATTCCAGAGGAATATTGATCAGTCCTGAAGACTCAGATAGCATCTCAACAATATAAAAACAAACATCTTAAAAGTCTCTGCCTTTTAAAGATCCTAGGGTACGGTGAGGAAAGGACTTTTCACTTCATATCTCAGAGAAGGAGTGGAAGGCATGCATAGAATACACTCTAGCTCCATATGCACAACGCACTCAATCATTCAACTTAAAATCTTTTATCAATCACATTTATCTCATTTAAGTTGTCCAAAATATATCCAGTCCAAGATTCAACCTGTGAACATTGTAATCGAGTTCCAGCCTCACTGAGTCACATGTTTTGGGAGTGCATAAATTAACATCATTCTGGACAAAAAGTGTTCAATTCCTATCAGACAGCCTTGGTGTCACAATCACTCCAAACCCATTAACAGCTGTGTTTGGTGTACTCCCAGATAGGTTAAAATGGAAAAGGACAAAATGACTGTAACAGCTTATACCACTCTACTAGCACCTCAGCTTAACTGGAAGAATCCCAACCCACCTTTTATAAGTGAGTGGGAAATGATGTTCTATATTATTTGAAATAGAAAAATATCAAATTATCTCTTAGAAGATCTGTTTAAAAGTATTTTTAAAACATGGCAATGTCTAATTAAGAATATTTTAGAATAAGCATTTATATCAAGGAAAGGACTGTGACGATGTGGGTCGTGCTCCATGCCCCCACTGAGTGTTGGCCATACACTCTTGCTGAGGGGCTCTCCACCCAGCTGCCTGCATTCCAGCCGGCCTCCTCTCGCATGCTCGCTCACTCCAACACTGGCTTTATTCTTTTTTCTTCCTGCGTTCCTCTTCTCTCCACTAACTTCTGTTTTTCTTCTTTGGATCTTTTTTCTTTTTCTTCCCCTCCGCACTCGCGTTTCTCCTACTTATAATGGGAACAAGGCATAGGTGTGGCAATCAGCAGCTCCCGGCATCAATTACGGACACATCAGTGCAGAAACTACATCGAACCGGGAACTGCTCCAGCCATACTACCGCGCCCCCTCCAGCAATTATTTATTTTAAAACTGCCCATTCACTCAGAGCCATGGACCCACTATACCATAAGGTCATTCTCTCTTTTTTGTCATTTTTAAAGAGTTGCTCTTGTTGTTTGCGCTCCTGTCTTTCTCTTGGGTGGAGGTTGAATTCTGTTTTGGTAAGTTTGACTTGATTGTTTGTAATGTGATCTTCATTGTTGTATAAGTTATATTTGATCATGTGGAATGTTATTTTCTTCAAATAAAAATAAAAAACACATTTTTCTAGGAACTTACCCTTTAATGATCCTAGGAAATTATTGGAAAGAGATCTTTCAGTTAAGTTTCAGAAAAGAAATGGAATTCAGCCATTCAGACAATGCACTCTGTGCAAAGCAAACTATGTTTTTTTTTCTAAAAATTATTCATCAATAATACATATTACACATAAAATTATCTAAAATGGACACATGGGTAAAATCCAACCTGTGAGTAATGTTATGAGGTGCCTGTATTGCTAGGTCACATGTTTTGACTATGTCCTATACTTAAAAATATTTCAGAAAAAAATATTTGTATATCTAACAGGTAGCCTGGAATTTTAAATCCCAAGAGTGTGCTATGGAAAATTGGTTGTAATATTCTATCTCACACTCCTTGCATGGCGAATTACTTGGTTCAACTGCAGGAATTCCAACCTACTGTACATAATTCAGACTTTGAGAGTTGTGGATGAGTAGTGATGAGCGAAACACAAAAGTTTTGATTCACATACAGTTTTGTGAAACTGATACAAAAACTCATTTTACTACCAAATTCACTAAAAAGAATGGTTAGTAAAAACCAAGCAATATTACTCTATAAATACTTAATCACACTTCCATGTGTACCTGTGTTTCTTTCCACAGCTGTGTAATGCTGGCAAATTTGGTTGAACATGTAACTAAGAACTTTGCTGTGCTATATTCATGTGACAGTAATTCTTCAACTGTATTATTGGGCTCCTGCATGAATTGTGAATTATTATCACAAGTAATAATTAAAAAAATGTTAAAAATTTTCATTAAATGGTCACAAGGTAATAAAATAAAGAGGTTGTCCACTGTCGATTTTTTTTTTCATTTTTGCATAACCCTTAAATGCTTGGGGGCTATTGGAGTACAGCAAAAAGAACATGGCATATAATCTACTTTCAAATCAATTTTACTTAGGTCTCTTGCAGTACAATAAGATTAAAGATTTCAGTTGCCTACATTGATTGATTGTCATTGATCATGCGCTCAGAGAGTAATTCTAACTTTGTCACTGTAGGCAATGCTTGCAGTAGCAACATAAAATGGATTTGAAAGGTAAACTGTTAATGACTGACTTTTTTCCTTTGTTGCAAAGTCACCTGCACCAAAGCATTACTAGCTTTGTCTATTTTTGTGAGCTAGGACTTTAGGCAGGGGCACCATCACAAAAGCAAAGCATGTGAATCCCACAGGAAAAGATGCATCTTATTCATGCACAACTCTAGAGGATAGGCATTGCACCAGATGAGTTTCTCTGACCATTACCGAAAGGTGGTATGGCCCTTTCAGTTTGATAATTTATTGGGGTGCAAGTGTCACTCTTTGGAACCTTGTAGTGACCTTACAGGGTTTAAAACTCAGACACAAATACCATGTGCACTTTGGGGTCTTGAATAAAATCGGATAGCAGAAATTTAACTGGCGGGAGAAAAGGAGTTCAGATTTACAGAGAGACAGCAGGTAAAGTGGAGTGGTGGCTCTGAGGCTAAGGATCTGTGCTGGTATCCAGAAGGTTGCCAGTTTAAATCCCAATCACTGCCAAAAGTGATCCTACTCTGTTGGGCCCTTGAGCAAGACCCTTAACCTGTAACTACTCCAGGGGCGCTGTACAATGGCTGACCCAACGCTCTGACCACAAGGGGTATGTGAAAACTAACAAATTCCTAATACAAGAAATTGCATAAGGCGAAATAATGAACAAAAAAAAAAACGTTTGGAGCACTGAACAGAAGCAATAGGAATGTGACATGCCACCTCATGTATAGGTAATGTGCTAAAATATACAGTCAGTGAGTGAGTGGCTGAACATTTTGCCATTTCCCATTGTTACCCATGCATGCCAGACAGTCATCTTCCAGGTTCACTTAAAGTAAGAAGTACAACCCCAGAACGAGAGGGGGTGCTGTCAATCAATGGCCTTGTTTCATTATGACCTCACAGTCTCGAGAAACCGCCCCTTGAGGGCAAGAACGCCAATGAATCCTCAACTCTCCCAGTCTGCCTGGTATGAAAGCAGAAAGCTTTTGAAAGGTGGCGTCTCATTTTGGTGCTGACCTTGGTAATGTGCAGACCAAAGACCACATTTTACTGCCAAGCAGTTCTCAGAGAGAATTTGTACCTCACAAACAGCACACTCAAGTGCAACATTTTTATTGATTTTCTTGATTTTTATGTTCAAATTAAATGGGGTTTTGCCCGGTTGGAACCCCAAGATTTTGGCTTTTGCTCTGCCTCTTCATTCGTTTCACTGCACCATGTAATTTTTTATTTTACTTGTCCCCTATTCAGCACTTCAAGTTTAATAAATCTGTTCTGCCTGGTGCTTAAACTTTCACTACATTATTAGGAGTATGAAAATGACTTTGTGCATGGCATTTTCAATATATACTGCAGTTTTAAATCTGTAGCTAGTATTGATTCAATAATTCAGGTGTTAGAATTCAAGTTCAGTTAAGGTTAGCATCTTTTTTTTTTCATTTAATTCTTTGTCTGTTGTACTCCAGGAAATTTGAAGTAGTTAAGGGTTTACAGGGACAAGTCAAAACTAATCTACCAATGAAGAAATAATTGGTGATAAATAATATTCTCAAACTTTCCTCAGAGGTGAGCAGCTTAGGAACTGGGAAATGATCTAGTTTGGTAAATTTGTGCTCCCTCCTCATTCCAGGAGTTTTGAAATAATTATGAGAAGAATTCTAATGAACTTATAAAGTAAATAAACCCTTTCCCTTACTACACACTTCATTGTTTTGTAGGTTCAATTTTAAATGTATAGATTTGATATTTTTGTCCATCAATATAAACCCAATAACCCATAATTACAAAGTCAAACCATGTTTTCAAAGTTTTGCAAATTTAATAAAAATCAAAAAATGAAATCTTTCATTCAAATAAATATTCAAACCCTTAATTTGGTACTTTATCAAACCCCCTTTGGCCGCAATTACAGCTTTATGTCTTCTTGTGTAAGTCTCTACAAGCTTTGCACCAGCTTTGGGCAGTTTATTCCATTATTCCTGGTAGATCCTCTTAAGCTCCTTTAGATTGGATGAGGCATGTTTGTAAAGTGCCATCTATAGGTCTCTCCACAGATGCTCAATGGAGTTTAAGTCTGGACTTTCACTCAAGGACAGTCAGAGACTTGTCCCAAAACCACTACATTGTTGTTTTGACTGCTTTGGGACATTGTCATGCTGAAAGGTGAAATGTCACTCCACCAGTCTGAGGTCAAATGCAATCTGGAGAAGGTTTTCTTCAAGGAACTCTCTGTTTTTGGAAGCACTGATCCTACCTTCAGTTCCAACCAGTCTTCTTGTCCCTGCTGCTGAGAAGCACTGCCGTAGTATGATGCTGCCACCACCATGCTTCACTGCAGGTAAATGAGCAGGGTCTGGTGTTCACCAGACATGGTGCTAGGAGTTCTGCCCAAAGAATTTTTTATCAAAAGCCATCACATGTCTTTTGCTCAAGGGTGACTTCCATCTAGCTACTCTTCAATAAACAGCTGATTGATGAAGTGTTTCTGAGACATCCTTCCAACAAGTTCTTCCATCTCAGCTCTGTTAGATTGACCACTTCATGTTTGGTCACCTCCATAACCAAGGCCCTTCTTGCTCAATTATTTGTACAGCCAACTCTGGAAAGAGCCCTGTTGCTTCTAAATATTTTCCATTTCACAATTATTAAGATTACTGTGCTCCTGGGAACACACAAAGCCTTACAAATAGTTTTAGTACCCTTGCTCTGGTCTATGCACCACCACAATTTGATCATTGAAGTCTACACAGAGTTCCTTGGACTTCATGGCTTGGTTTTTGTTTTGACATGCAGTGTAAATTGTAGGACTTCATATACACAGTCATGTGCCTTTCTAAATGATCAATTCTATTTGCCACAAATGGGCTCCAATCAAGTTCTAGACACATCTATCTGATGGAAAATTAAAGCCTACAGGAATCTACGTCAAAGGGTCTGAATACTTAAAGAAATTGGATATTTCAGTTTATTTTTAACAAGAGCAAACTTTTCTGAAAATATGTCATTACTGCATTATTACAGATTGTTGAGCATGGATTGATGGGCAAAAATGGCAAATTGATCCAGTTAAAATTAAACCTGCAACACTATAAAGTATGCAGAAATTGAAGGGGCCTGAATACTTTCTGTATCCACTGTACTTATGAACTGGAATGAAAACTGAAACTCCTAGTGAAATGGCGAAATGATTGTACAGGAGCAAGTCAGACATGTGGAATAATAAAAAATAAAGGATAGATAGAGACAGTGACAGTAATAATATGTTGGGGGACATCGGTAAAACAATCAGTTATATTACAAAATATAGAAAAAAGAAATGGAAAATTCTAATTGCTTTCAGACAGTAAAATAAAATAAATGCACATATTAATAATAAAAGAAGTGAATTAATAAATAATGCAAATATTTATTTTTTATAATTTGTAAAATTATTTTCTTTATGAAGAAAAAAGATAAATATATAGAAATAAGCAATTCTTAATTTTTTGGTATCACAGACAATGCATATATTTTTTTGTGTCAAGATATAAAATAATTCAGCCAGAATAAAACAACAATGCCATTGACTTGCAACTGGACATTCTGACATCTGTGCTATTCTGCAACTGCCATAGACCAGCACTAAGACCAACCTTTCCAACTACTGAAATATAAACATCATTATGGTTTTCACCAGTTTTTTCATGATTATGCAAATCTTTCTGAGAGCATGGATTTTTGTGGATCCTATCGCCAAGAGATCGATCTATTAATGATAACTGCTTTTCCTTTGGCTGTCTACAAACAGTCAAGAATTTCTTCTTTCTCTCTTTCTCTCCCTAAATATTATCACACACGTGCGCTTGGGAGTCAACCAGAGGGACCAGGAAACACCAATTCCATGCCAGGCTAGGGGGCAGTGGGGTTCACTAAGCCCCTCTCTTTTCTCTCCACGGACTAACCATGAGAAATCCCTCCTGTCCTGGCCGAAGGGAGAGGTCACGTTCTGTCCCAGCCCTGAGGATGTCACTTCCTGTGAACCACCTATAAAAATCCCTGATCCTCCATACTTAAACAGTTCTGTTTTGGACTCTAACCTATACATATTGTATGCAAATTTAAGCCTTTTGCAGCCATGGAAACTATACGGGCAGCTGCCCAAAATCTTCGTTATGTGTCCAGCTATTTCTTTAACACTATATACAAGGGTAAATTAAAAAGTAAAGGCAATTGAAAGTGACACGATTAACCGTAACAAACTGAAGCTGGCACAATACACTAACGTGTTGGCTTATGGGTACTTTGAACACAAATAGCAGTTAGTCTAGTTGAAGCCAAGGTCAATTGAACATGGACGCTCCAATGCAGAATTACGACGGTATGAGTTCAGCAGATTCACATGTGGGAAGGGGGAGTCTGTAGGGGACCGGCATCACTTGCCCTCCAAAAAGCACAGCTGATAGAAAATAATATTAGAACAAGCCAGCTTGTGCACGTACAAGAAGTCTCACTTTACCATGACTGTCTGTGCATGTTTGGTTAAAACGTGCTTGTTCTTCACTTAGTGAAGTGATGATTAAGCTTCTCAAGGTTCTTGTAGTGAAGCTGTGACCGTTTAGCAGTGAACAGGAGCCCCGCATGATTAAAAAGACTCTCGCAGACGCAGGAAGTTTGTGTGCGGTCATGTGACTGCATGGCTACGTCTGATTGGTGAAACAGAGTCATGTGATTATTGTTGCTAAATCTGATTGGTGAAACAGTCATGCAGTAGATCCACTGGTGACTTCTCTCTGGCAAAAAATAGTGTAATGTATAAATGGAAAAAAGTAACGAGTCAAGTGTTGCCCAATGTAGCGGAGTAAGAGTAGTATTTCTTCTTCACAAATGTACTCAAGTAAAAGTAAAAAGTATGGTGCAGTAAAACTACTCTTAGAAGTACATTTTTTTTTTAAAGTTACTCAAGTATATGTAAAGGAGTAAATGTAACTCGTTACCCACATCTGCTTGCTGAACTAGGCCAATCATATTATAACAAGCTCTGGGTCTGGACTTCAGAGGGACATGCTTCTTAGATGAAGGTGGACTATCTGAGGAGATGGGAATAACTGGAGAAACTAGCTGTAAAACAGCTGTGAGCAGGAGGTAAGGGGATCATGGATAGAGCACTTAGAACAGCAGTTTGATCGGGTGTATTTTCCGGCTGCTGAAGCCCATCTGCTATGATGTGTCACCATCAATGGGCCTCGGAGTGGACCCTGCAGAGAGTGTGGCATGGGTTGCCACTGATCCCAGGTGAGGCAAAGCTGGGCAGCATGCATTAAGGGACAGGCAGCTGGGAGCGTGTGGTGCCGCTGAAGAGCTGAGCCGTTAGAGATACAGGATGGAAGATGTCAATGGTCCTTTTTAGGGCCTCTCACCAGTGATTGGCATTAAGAGGCTAATTCCATTCCTCAGTTTCTAGGACTCCCTGGTCAGCACAATATTCTGTTTTTGACGATTCCTTCCATTATTTCCTTGGGTTCCTACAAAACAAATTTTAACTTTGACCAGTGGACCAGGAGGTGTCCATTTTACAACATTGCCATTTTCAGTCCTCCTGTCATCAAACATCAATTATAATCCATCTCATGTATTATTTGACACTTCTCACTAGTCTCTATTGGCTGGCATATTCAGTACAAAGTGAGTGGTACCTCTAGCTGCCATTCACATGTGATATGTCACCCAGCCAAATTAAAAAATTAAATCCAAAACTTCTCTTAACAGTACATGCACAAGTGCAAAGGGATACCAATGTTTAGATGGCAATCCTCACAAGTTGAAAATACTTCACTGTCACAAGAAGGGCTCTGGTAAACAATGCAGTACTATCATGCACTAGTCTTTATCTTGCCACTGAAGTTCAGTTTTGTTCTACCTCAACTTAGGCAGGAAAAGCTATAGAAAAAGCAAAACCATGTATTTAATCAACAGACTTTGCACAAGAAGACTGCATTGCTCAGAGACAAAAAGGAGTAAATAAGACAATTGTTTTTGATTGCAGAAACCATATGGGTGCTTTAAGATCTAGGAAAAATGTGCATGCTGAGCATGTAGTATTTGACAACAACAGTTTTTGAAAATCACTTTATAGGGGTCAGAGGAGTTGCAACAAACCTTTTTCTGGCTTAAAACAAATCTTACAAAAAAGAATCACACTGAGTAATTAAAAACCAAAGCATTGTCACAATGTACACTTAGTCAGAATTAATATCAGAGCTCTTGTACAATTCAATCAATCAAAAGCTTTGCACTTTCAGCCGCCTGTAATCCTCTTTTCTGTGGAAGTGTGAACCTTGAAATCTCCCCAGGCAAGCTAAAGCACAACTGTGTTACAACAGAGCTATTCCATCCATCCATCCATTTTCCAACCCTCTGAATCCAAACACAGTGTCACGGGGGTCTGCTGGAGCCAATCCCAGCCAACACAGGGCACAAGGCAGGAACCAATCCCGGGCAGGGTGCCAACCCACCGCAGGACACACAAAACACACCCACACACCAAGCGCCAATTTAGAATCGCCAATCCACCTAACCTACATGTCTTTGGACTGTGGGAGGAAACCCACACAGACACAGGGAGAACATGCGAAGGCAGCAGCGCTACCACTGCGTCACCATTCCGCAACAGAGCTATTGCTTTTTTTAATTTTTGTTCTATTTATTTAATTTTTTTTCATAATATGCACAAATACAGCAAATATAATGCAAAATGCAAGAAACTCTATAAAATGTGTATCCTCTTCACCTTTTTTTTAACTATTATACTAACAAAAAAAGGTCATCTGCAGGATTATTGGCCACTCAGAACCAAAAAGATGAGATTCTCATTTAACATAATTTACAGTTAAATCAATCAATGCCTAACAAACTACTGTTAGCACTCAGGCAATTTTCAAATATAGATTAGTGGCAACCATTATCCATCTTCCTTACCTAAAATGATGGGCTGTTGATATCTCCCTGTCGTATCTTGAAATGGAAGTTTCTGATTATAAATTCTCATGCTGTGTAGTTGAACGTTGTGTTCATTTTAATACTGAGCAATTTAAATGATTATCAATGTGCGTGAAAGTTGCAGTGGATAGCTAACCAAATTGTGCATAATTTCATATGATATGAATTGTGGTTTGATTGATAAACCAGTGATTTTCATCTTGTGTCACTGTGTGTGGAGGTGAATGATACAAAGAAAGAGACAGAATTATAAAGTGAGTCAAAGACTGTAAAAATCATTTTCATTTCTGGAGTTGCTATCGAAATGTGTGCCAGGCAGTGTTTCCCATGCGTACCTTTAACAATCCTTCAGTATGAGAGTGAGCTCTTTCACACCAGCTTCAATATAGCCCCTTTTTGAAGCTTGCTTTCTGTTAGACTCAGTATGCTTAACAAAGTGAATTAGTTGAGAAGTAGATAGATAGATAGATAGATAGATAGATAGATAGATAGATAGATAGATAGATAGATAGATAGATAGATAGATAGATCTGTATTTGTCCCCAGGGGGAAATTTGGATTTTTACAGAAGTTCATTAAATAAATAAATACATAGGTTGGTAGATAAGTAAGTAAGTAAACAAATGAATAAATATACACACAATTTGGTTTGAACACACACCCAAATGACTAAAAAGTAAGAAACTTAAAAATAAAGAAAGCTTCTGACTGGCAGTCACAGTCAAAGTGAGGCATTATGCAGGTGCATTGCTGTTGGTATGAAGGAGCCCCTGTAGCACTTCTAGACGCTCTTCTGCTGAATAATTCAATGGCTGAAAGTCTTCAGTGTTAGTGTGTCAGAGCAAGAATGTGCAGCATTGATCCTAATGGCATTCGGTTTTGTTTTAATCCACTCCTTTGCTACTACCTCCAGGGGGTCCAGAATGCATTCTATAAATAAGCCTTTCCTTTTAATTAGCTTCATGATTCAGTTGGCCTCTCTTGAAGTAATGTTACCAGCCCAACACACCATGGCATAGAAAATCACACTGGCCATCACAGAGTTGTAGAAGATGTGAAGGATGTCACTTCCCACATTAAAGGAATGCAGTCTCCAAAGGAAAAAGAGCCTGCTCCACCTTTTCTTATAGTTCCTCTTTGATCAGTTCAACCTGTCATTAATGTGGACCCCAAGTACTTGTAGGAGTGGAACACCTCTACATCCACTCCCTGAGTAATGACCGGATATAGAGGCTCTTTGGTGTTGCAAAAGTCAATAACTGCTAATGTTAAGATGCAAACAATTCTCTTCACACCAAGAAACAAAGTTCTCCACTGACTACAATATTTATACTGAGTTAATTCTACCAAACTGATTAACAGCAACAAAAATGGGAATGGAACAAATTAAACTGAGCAAAGGAAAAGGAGAGAATGTGGCAGATGCCATAGTTTAACTTTTAAATTACCACTTCTTACACTATAGCAAGATCGATCACAGCAACAAGACATAAGGTGGAATTCCTGCATCAGCAAGATCTCTCCTAAGCAGAAACTGAATAGCAGACTGCAGTTTCAAGAGGTGTTGTCCAAGCTGTTTTGAAGAAACGCAAGGAAAAGAGCAAAGCTGAGGACCAGAAACACAGTAGTCCAAGGAAACATTAATGGTACATTAAACTGATTTCTCTTCAAACTCTTAAGAGTTCTTGCACTGATCTTAGCTCTGATCTCAAATAAATCATTCAAACCCAAGCACACTGTTTTTCAGTCTGAAGAAGTCTTGGTAGAAGTGGACTAAATGGAAGGTGCTGCCAAAAAGACATTCCTCCAAAGTAGAAACAAAGCCAAAAGACTCACCTACTCATAAAAACGCCAGGACTAGTACGCTAAGCAATGACATCAAGTGGTTTAGACTAAAGACTCAAAATTGGAAGTTTTTGGCTCAAACTGGAGGCCGTTTGTCCATAGACTAGCTGAAGACCACTACATTGATGACAATGTATGAACATGAAACAATGAAGCATGGAGGAGGTTTGTAGCTGCAATTCTGCTAATGGAATTGGTGATCTGGTCAGAATTAATGCAAGTCCTTAATGCTGATAAGTTCATGCAGATTCACATCCATCACACAATACCATTTAGAGGCATATGACCAGTCCCAATTTCATTCTGTAGCTGAAAAACAAGTTCAACAAATGACCAAGGTCATAAAGAACTGTCTTTAGCAAAAAGAAGGATGAAGAGCTCTGAGACACAACGCCATGATCTTAACATTGTTGAGGCTACCTGGAGAGACAGAAACAATGAAGACAGTCAAAGTCTGCAGAAGAAATGTAGGAAGTTCTCAGAGACACCTGGGACCAACTGCCAGACAGTTTTCTTTTTAAAACAGCATGAAAGGCAAATGGTGGTCACACCAAATATTGAATTAGTTTGATTGAGTTTGTTTTTACTGCTCTTCACAGCAAATTTTTGATATTTTGAAATTTTTCATTCTATCATTTTTGTAAGGATTTTTTTACATGAGCCTAAGACTTTTGCATAATGCTATATGTATATATTGTATGTACTGTGGCGACCCAATAACCTTACTCAAATATATTTCATATTTTATTACTGCTGAAGAAAATCAATTCATATTTTCACTCAACCGTCAGTAAACTTGACAGCCTTGCCCCCAGATATCTGTATCTTCAACTGTGTGTTTGTCTGTCAATATGTATTCGGAGTACTGAGTTTGATTCAGCCAGGATGTTGATTTTCTATCAGACTCATTAAGGATCCTGCATGCTTCTAAGTTGTTGTGCAGCCTGATGGATAAACATCTTGAGTTAAATCCAGCAGCATCTGCAGCAGCACAGAGAGCACAGCCTTGCTTACATTGATCATGAGACTAATTCTAATGTTTAGATACCAGACCAGTCATTTTCTTTTAAAGGAAAATTGTATTGCATGAAGAATGCTGTGGTGTAATTGAAACGTTTTTTCAACCTCTCAGCTTTGTTTTCGCAAAGCTGATCATTTGTAAGATTGTATCTCTCTGAGATGTGAGATATGAATGTACATCCTTCAGATTTAAGACCCTCCCAAATCTTTTTTCTTGTTATTATCCTTTAAACTGGGGGCTGTGCAGAAAAAAAGACAGATTTAAAAAGCATTTCAGTATAGTCATACCACCTGCTCATAAATAACACTTTGCTTGATGCTGCACGAATAGCCTAAAATTTGAATTACAAACAAACATCAGTCATTGACTCAGTTGAACTTGTCAAAAACTAAAGGAAAAGAGGCTCTCTGCCTTTTGTTGCATACAAATGTTTCACATAGAACCTGGAATAAAGTTCCAGATCGATACAGTGCTGTGAAAAGGTATTTATTCCCTGTTATGGCTTAACCAGGGTTGTTATTTTTTAATGTGATATTCGTACTGTTTTAGAATTATTATTTCCAAAGTGTTTGTTGATTTATGTAATTTTTATTATTATTGCATTATTTAAATATTTTTCAATTATGCATTGTGCATTTAACTTTTGGTATGTATCATGCTAACCTTCACATTTATGACATAACTGGACTTATTCCTAAATACCATTACTAAGAATAATTAGAACTTGACAGCCCTTACCACTCTTGTATCTCCCCTCTCATGTCTGTCCATATCTTCTAGCTAGCTAACATTTTTTTCTCACCAGAGAGCAAGTGATCAAAATTTGTGTTTTGTTTTTGTTTTGAGCGCCACTTTATCAACCAACAGGATGGTAACTCTACAATAAATGACCATTACATAAAGCCAGTGGTTGTTAAGTACTTCTGCCTTCAAGCAGGCCCTGAATGGATTATATCCTTAATCCTAGGCTACTTCTTTTAAAGAGCGTCATGTTTCACTCTGGCTGTTCACAAGGCACAGCAAAAATTTGGGGGAACTAAAAAGGAACTCAGTATGTATTAGAGTTTGATCCACTCTCACTTTCAGGAGAAAACCAGAAGTCCTCAGACCCAAGACACACCCAGGAAGGTCAATGGAAACAAGCTGAAGAAAACCCTATATCATACAAGAAGATAGATATCACACCCAGACAACGTCAGTCAATGGAACTCTGGTTTTGCGGAAAAGAATGAAACCACAAAGAAAGGGTCCCTAACTCTCTGAATCAGGAAAGACAGGTAAGCCAAAAACCCTACAAGACCCACCATATCCCTTGGAACTATTTAGAGTATTATCTTTCAGAGAAACAGAAAATTTAGTTGCTGTTCTGCAAAGCATCAATCTGAGCTTTTAAAGGAGTTCTTATTATTAATCAGGCCCAGAGCTTTCCACAAGAAACACACCTTTGGACAACTCAGATACAATATTCGCTATGATTCATGGAAGACAGGTTGATACAGTGCTGTGAAAAAGTATTTACCTCTGTTATGGCTCAACCAGGGTTGTTACACTGATTGAGTTTATTTTTTTATTTGATGTTTATGCTATTTTAGAATTTTTATTTGCTATGTTTTTGTTGATTTTTGTAATTTTTATTACTATTGCATTATTTAAAAAAAGTTCAATTATGCATTGTGCACTTAACTTTGGGTATATTCCTTTCCTGTGTTTTGTGGGTGGAACCCCAAGGGAAGACATCACCCTGATGTCACTGCTCAAGGACCGCCCTCAGCCTTTATATTTGAAGCTGGGGAGTTGGTTGTCCAGTGGTTTACTGATATTCAAAGAGTAGTTACAATGAGTATTGTTTTCCTTGTGTCTGAATTCCTGATTCTGGTCTTTGATCGTTTGGCTGTTGTATTTAGATTTGTTTGCTGTAGGTTGCCTTTTTAGCAATTCCTGCTGCCTTATTTTTCACCTTTTGCTATTTTTGCTACATTTTTAATTGATCTATACTAATAAACGGCAAAGCCCTCACTGACTCACTCACTCACTCACTCACTCACTGACTGACTGACTGACTGACTGACTGACTGACTGACTCATCACTAATTCTCCAACTTCCCGTGTAGGTAGAAGGCTGAAATTTGGCAGGTTCATTCCTTACAGCTTCCTTACAAAAGTTGGGCAGGTTTCATTTCGAAATTCTACGCGTAATGGTCATAACTGGAAGTTGTTTTTCTCCATTTACTGTAATGGAGTTCAGCTGGAGGGGCGGAGTTTCGTATGACATCATCAC
>JANRMT010062856.1:100621439-100673269 GCA_026402145.1 Polypterus bichir lapradei
GGGACAGACTTTGTAGAACTTTTAGGAGGCCTCACGTACTTTTCACTATGTTTGCATGCTCTAATCACAAAGCCACCTTTCTGACATTCTCTGTTTTTGTATATTTGTGAAAATAAATGGCTTCAGATCTTTAGAGAAAATATAACATTAGTTCAAAGGAGTTCAGAGTAATCATATAACAACATTTCTAAATTGCTACTTAATAAGTTAATAAAGTTATCTGATTCAGTTGAATGAACATAGACAGCCCTGATGGCAGTTAGCCCTGCTGAATCTAAACTTGACTATATTTTAACCCTTTCCATCAGAGTCAAGTACAACGTTATAGTCACCCCTTGGTTTCTGAAAGAACAATAGGTTTCACTCAAAGGAAATTCCAGTAGAGAAGAGAACATACCAATCAGTGATGAAACAGTGGTGAAACATCCCAAGAAAGGTCAGCCTGCCAAAACTACCCCAAGGGCAGTGTGTTGACTCATTCAAGAAGTCACAGAAGATCCCAGAAGAACATCCAAGTAACTAAAGCTCTGATTAACCTCAGCTTAGATCAGTGTTCATGCAAAAATGTGATTAATGGGAGAGCAGCAAAGTAGAAACCTCTGCTATCCAAAAGTAACATCAGTGCTCATCTTGCATTTGCAAAGGCACACCTGGATGATCCCGAGCTTTTTGTAATAATGTTCTGTTGAAAGATGAGTCAAAAGCTGACCTCTTTAGACAGCACAGGTTACACTGTGTCTGACATTTGCCAATAAGAACATCAGATATCTACAATAAAACATGTGGGTGGTAGTGTGATGGTGTGGGAATGCTTAGCTGCCTCAAGACCAGGAAGCCATGCCATTATTGAAGGAACTAGTGTAACAAAAACGCTATCTTGGCGCCCGACCCGACACAGATGGACACGGAGGCACACGTAAAATAAAACAATTATTTTTCTTCAGCTGTAGGGGACGTCTTCCCCATGTCCCCCAGCCACAGCACAGTCCCCAAAACACCAACAAATACAACCACACTGATTCTTCCTCAACTCCTCCCAGACAGCATCGTCCACCTCCTCTCGACTCTGGCGCCTTGATTATTGGCTGCAGGCTTCTTTCATAGCGCACCTGGAAGTGCTCCAGGTGGTAATTGGCCTAATTAGGCTGCACTTCCGGGTGTGGCTGCGTTACAGCCCACACGGGCTCAGGAAGCCTTGCAACTCCCCCTGGTGGTGACCATGGAGCCCAACAAGATTGAGCTCCAGTGTAACATAATTGTGGCCTTGACGTAATGTGCATCCCATGGCTGCTCCCCCAGATCCAGTGCCAAAGGGGCGTCCTGGCCAGGCATGGGTCCCAGCTGTCCGCCACACTAGGAATACTGCACTTTACTAGAATGTTCTTTATCAGAATGCTCAATCATCTGTCCATAACCTGAAGAATAACATCAGGGCAATGAACCAAAATACCAAAGAACATCTACAACTGAATAGGTCAGAAGAAACAAAATTCAAGTTTTGAAATGGCCTAGTCATAATTCTAAGTTGAATTCAACAGAGATGCCATGGCAGTTCACACTTCAACACCTACCTATGTGTCTGAATTAAAACAGTTCTGCAAAGAGGGGTGGGTTAAAATTTCTCAACTGTGATGTATAACACAGATTTCAAATTATAAGAAGCAGTGTTTAAATTATGGTTGTTACTCATAAAGGTGCTAGAACCAAGTATTAAAACTTTGGGGGGATTACTTTTCTACATGGGTAATTGGTTTGTTGGATAAGCTTGTTCTTTAAATAGGAAAGTAGTGATAAAAAACTGTATTGCATGCTCACTCCAGCTCCCTTTCACTAATACAGTACAACTTTGATTATATGTCAGGGGTCAGGACCGAGGCCCTAAAGGATAAGACAAAAGATGGATAACAGAACAGCTACTTTAAAAATAATATACAGTAGATTAGTTTAGTGAATAGTCATATTTATTTACAAAACAAAACTATATTAACAAAATACTATATAGTATTAACAAAATTAAATCATTCATATAATATTGTAACGACCAAAGTCAAAGTAAACTTTATTGTCATCTCAACCATATACAAGTATACAGATAGACGAAATTGCAAAGCTCAATATCCACAGTGTAACATGACGTGCAAATAATAAATTAAAAATTAAAATTTAAATTTTTAAAAATTAGAAATTAAAAATGAAAACACGAACAAGACAAGACATTGTGCAAAGATAGGACAAAGAAGTAGCAGCAATATTGATGTGTAAGATATGTAATATAATAAATAAATAAATAAATAAATAAATAAATAAATAAATAATAGATATAGATAATACAGAGATTATCAGTGTATGATAATTGTTGTTTAAGACGTGTGTAAACAATGACATGTCAGAATGTTTCACAGCAGAAGGATATCAGGAGTGTCAAAATACTTAAAGGTCAGTATGAGATTTTCAGTTCTTTTCTACATGCACACTCATCTTTGCAGGACAGTGGTTTTCATGTATAAAAGTTCTGTTTTTAAAGGAGGTTGAGGCTGTGTGGAAGGTCCCAGGGGGCAGCCTGGTGTTAAGGAGTCTAACAGCTTGGGGGTAAAAACTCTCCTGCAGCCTGGCAGATTTGGCTTTGATGCTGCAATATCTTCTCTTGGATGGCAGAAGTGTGAAAAGTCCATATGAGGGGTTTAAGGGGTCCTGCACAATGCTGCAGGCCTTGCGGACACTGCGTTTGTAAAATATGTCCTGTAGTGAAGGGGGAGGCACCCCAATAATGTTCTCTGCTGTCTTCACTATCCTTTGCAGGTGCTTGCGGTTGGATATGTTGCAGTTGCCATACCAGACAGTGATGCAGCTGGTCAGGACACTCTCCATGGTGCCTCTGTAGAACATGGTGAGGATGGAAGGGGGAAGACGTGCTCACTTCAGCTGCCTCAGGAAGTGCAGTCTCTGCTGGGCTTTCTTGATTAGTGATGAGGAGTTATGTGTCCACGTAAGTTCCTCAGTTATGTGCACACCGAAGAACTTGGTACTCCTAACAATCTCCACATCTAAACCGTTGATGCTGAGTGGGATGTGGGCAGGACATGATTTTCTGAAGTCCACGATTATCTCTTTTGTCTTGTCAACATTGAGAGAGAGATTGTTGTCTTCACACCATGCGGACAGCTGTTTCACCTCATCTCTGTATGCTCTTTCATCATCCCTGCTTATCAGTCCCAGCACCGTCGTATCATCCAGCGTAATAAGCAAACATAACTCAGAGGTACTGGAGTTTTCTAAGATTTACTTGGAGTCTTCATTCCTTAACAAATGGCTGTTGCAGTTTTCCTGATGTGAAAGACCAAACAAAGCCTAGACCAGGAGTTGTGCTGAATACTCTGTTAGATATAGTCTGATCTTGTAGATATTGTACAGAGTGAATCTGCAAGACTGACAGACTATAGCAACAAGGTTCCTGAAGGACAGCTGGTCATCAGTCCTATCCCCTAGACTGAGAACCAACTTGGTGAGTGTTAGCGATAATGAGCCAAGCTGAACAGAGATGGGTTCTGAATAGATGGACGAGCAGGGTTAAGAAGATGGTCTGTCCTTGCCAGGCTGAGCTGGAGATGGTGTCCCTTCATTTAGGGTGAAATATCAGTGAGACATGTAGTAATTCTAGCTGACACCATGTGGTTCTCTGGAGGGAACCATAGGTACAACCGCATATCATCAGCATAGCATGGTTAAGAAAAAACATTGGTCTCAATGTTAGGGTCTAGTGAGGAGGTGTATAGAGAGAAAAGGAGAGAGCCCAGCACTCTTGATATCTCTCCAGAGATAGAGGGTGCACTCTTGATATCTCTCCATGCCAGGACACATCGTAGGATCTGCCCAAGAGGTTATAACTAACATTGCATTATTCAAAGTTAAAAAATATATATTTTTTCTAGGTTATTTTTGAAAGTAAGTACAGAAGGAAGGGATACATAAACAGAAGAACACAAAGTGGCAAACTAAAACATTGAAAACATTGCACATGGCAGGACTCTGAGTTGTATTGGAAGTCTGATGTATATAGGCAGTACAGTCCCCTGCGGCACTCCTGTGTTGCTGACCACAATGTCAGACTTGAAGTTCCTAAGATGCACATACTGAGGTCTGTCTTTAAGATAGTCTACGATCCATGCTACCAGGTATGAATCTACTCCCATCTCTGCCAGTTTGTCCCTAAGAAAGTAAAAAAAAAACAAAAAAAACAGCAACAACAACTAAAACATCATGTAGAAAAAGCTGACTCTCCTAATAAGATCAGATCACCTAACATCTCACCAGAAAATGTCCAGCCTTCTTTATTTAACATGCACCTATCTGAGTGCTGCATCACACCAGGCACATGGAAGCATGACCTACACAATACCTGAACACACATGAACTCTGCAGTGATAATGTGTGGCATCATCATATTATAAACATGAAACATGGCCTGGTAAACATGAGTAAGCAAACCAAAGAAAGTACAAGGCTATTACTTAAAATTTGTCCAACAAGGTTGTAGAACCAATGGCCAGTATGCACCGGACTCACTGTCTTGTCACTTAGGACATCAGATATCTCTGGCTCTTAATGTCCAGTGAAAACATGGCCTCCATAAACCCAGTGCCTTCTTGCAGTCCTTGATTCCTCTCCATGCCTCTTTTTTTAGTTATATCTTCAATGGCTTGGAGGCTGTCTGCTTCTATTGCAGCAATTCCCAATGCCTTCTACCAACCTAGGGAAACCAGTAAACATTCTAAAATGCCCTGTGGCATGTCTCTTAATATGGCAACCTTGAATAATCTTTTAGGAAAACAATTTTGCTAACCATTACTAATGCTCACCAATATACCACCTATAAACTGATCCTTGGTTTAGAAAGGATTTTGCAGTCATTGGGGTTTTCACTTTTATTTTATTTCAATATAGTCACTTAAAAGCCTTTCTTATGACCAGCATTTTCTTGGTGACTGTCCCACCCCCACCCCATTCAAGCCAGGCAATCTGTCATTATGAATTTCTAAATGAAGGGAAAATAGGTTTATAAAGTTAAGTCTTTAAGTACCTCAAGGGGATAAGTAACAGCAACAATTCCAAGTACTTTTGTATTAGAATCAACTACAATATTTTTACTCCAAATCAATTTTTCTATTACATGTCAGACCCTTTACAAAAATTGAAGTAAAGCAGCCCTGAGGAACAGATTTGGGATCTCAAATGAGATTAAAGTTTTGCATGTAGTAATGATGGGGAAATCAAAGAGTGGTCATGTAGAGAACTGGAAAATATGATAGAATTCAAATTCCATTCTGAAGAAAAGAAACAGCACCTAGTCTCAACTGTATCCAATAATGAAAAGGAAAGGAAACAACAGAACCCAGTCCATGCTCAACTTTAAACTGCACCCAAGACTGGGAATCAGTGACTAGATGGGTCTGAGACAATATTCACTCCTTATTAAAGATTCAAATCTCATGCTGTACAACCTACATCAAAGACAGAAAAAGGCATCCAGCTGAGATCAATGAATGAAAGTGCGTCCATTCCTGGGTGACACTGAAACTACATTAAGTCATGCATAATGATTTAGAAATTAATTCAGTCTTGTGCAAGTCGCATTGAGCCAAGGGCAATTACTGAAGCTGCCTTTGGTTCTGGATGTGAGAAAAGCAGCAGTCTTTTGCTGAAATGCATATGGTGTCATTAGTGTTCACATGCCACAATCTTCTGTAAATCACAGGACACAAATCATTTTTTTTATAATGCCAGGCATAAATAAGATTTTAAAAGGCAGAATAATCATTAGTGACAGCACCACAACACTGTGGAATGATCTGCAGCCAAGGCTCAAGACCCATTGCTGTATATTGTCTTATTTCAAGTAGAGCTGCTTCAATGACTTTTCATGCAGTATAATGTGGGACATTATCACTGTGACTTTATGTGGCTGTAATATCCACTTGAAGTTCATGTAATCTTGGATGAATTTCCAATGACCATCTATACTGTTACTGGTCTGGTGAACTTTAGAAACTCCTCTTCTCAAAACATCTGCAGTCTGCTTAGGACTTTCTATCCCTCTGCTCGTCCCCTTGAAACTAACCACTATACTGACCAAGCAACATCCAAACAGTGATGTTTTCATTATACAGTGGAACCTCGGTTTGCGAGCATAATTCGTTCCGGAAACGTGCTCGCAGTCCAAAGCACTCGTATATCAAAGTGAATTTCCCCATAAGAAATAATGGAAACTCAGATGATTCGTTCTACAACCAACACTATTCATATAAAATTGATTAATACAAAATATAAAGTAAAAATACATAAAACAAATTAACCTGCACTTTACCTTTAAAAAGAATCATGGCTGGTGTGAGTGAGTTTCTAAACTTGCGGACATGCTATAAGCGCCTGCCGTTGATGGGTGATACAAGGAACATTATAAAAATCCCGCTACAATAAATAACCGCGCTGAATAAAGCTGGTGTTATTAAAGTACTGAGACTCAGCTTTGTGTTTTGGGGCGCAAGACGGGGACTCGCACTTCACAGCACACACACACACACACACAGAGTCACAATGCTGTAGTAAACAGTATACGCTCGTACGGATGTTGACTATATGAGTGAGGCACGCAGACTCAGACGGAGAATAGGAGACAATTGCCTTCAAGAGAAGAGAGAGAGAGAGACGCGAGAGAGAGAGACGCGTGTGCGAGCGTGCAAGATAAGAAGAGAGAGAGAGACGCGCGCGCCAGCGAGCGAGTTAAGGAGATAGAGAGACGCGCGCGAGTGAGAGAGATAAGGAGAGTGAGAGATGCGCGTGTGAGCGAGCGGGATAAGGAGAGACACATGCAAGAGAGAGAGAAGAACCATCAGCTCAGTTGTGATCACATGATGCTCAGCAGACAAAGTGTATCCATACTACTCGTATTGCAAGACATCGCTCGTTTATCAAGTCAAAATTTGTTAAAAAATTTAGCTCGTCTTGCAAAACACTCGTAAACCAAGTTACTCGCAAACCGAGGTTCCACTGGTACTGCTAATTATTTAAACACCCAGGGTACTAATTGTAGTGCTAGGCTTTCTGGGTTCTACTTTAAAATTTTGTTCTATGCTGCATTTTAACATTGTATTTTCTATTTTTTTTTGTATTGTAATCTCCTTGTCTGCTAGATAAGCAATTTTGTAGACACTTTTATCCAAAGCAATTAGCAAAAGAAGTCTACATATTAGAATATATATATATATATAATTACATTTTAATATTTAATGTCTTATACTGATTTCTGTTTTACATATCTGAAATTATATTTAGAGAGGTTAGGAGCACGCAGTGAAACAGCACATTGCCGCACCCACCACATGACAAACCACCTCAGGATCCCAGATTAGGATCCGAGTGCAACCATGCAACGGGTGACACCTCAGCACCACACCACGCTAGTTCAGATGGAATGGAACAATGTGAGGGTTTTTCTGGTGGCTGGAGTGGTTAAGATGAAGACTAATTCTAAATTTATTTTTCCATTAAATGGAAATTTCATAATAGGGTCAAAAATCCAAGTCAAGTTCAGATTGAAATTCTATGATGTGCAAAATAACATGAAAAGTTGATTTTAGCATCTGTATATGTGTATATGTGTGCATGGAAAATTGATTTTCAAGACTTAAAAATTTAAATGTTTATTTGAATAGGTATACATTTTTTGTGTTGTGTAAAGTTCCTGGATGACTGCATCCCATTAAATACATAAAAATTTAGAACAAGAGGTTTCCAGATATCTGCCCTGAACACCAAGAGCTACAAACATTAATATCTTCCAAAAAAAATGGACCTATCTTCTTCAAACAAGATGCATTGTGTTTGCTTTGCTACAGGCTCCAGGAGAACTGTTTTGTTCCAGTTTGGTGTTGTACTTATCCAAATATCCATCAAAAGCAGTTTGACCTATGTCCAATGATAACTGCCACAGAAATTGTTTAATTTAACTGGCATGTTTGCACTCTGCTCTGTTTAATCACAAGACCAGGCCTGATTTGCAATATGTTTGCAAAAGTATTTTTTTGGAGATATAATGTATTTAAATATAAATGTATGTTCACACAGATGCACACCCATGCACACTAAAAACATGTATAAGTGAAAATAGCTGACACCTTGTTTGTGACACTACAGCACATGCTTGATGATAAATAGAAAGAAATGAACTCACAAATACACACACATACCACATTGATCTGTAAAGGTCGACTGGCACAGAGGCATTAAGTCAATCCTGTACCCATCTATTTGTCTATGCAGATCCTTTATTTAATTTCACCAAATCTGTTTAGTTTCAAATTAAGTGTTATTTAAGTTGTTTATTTGATTCAATTTCCTGTTCATTTTACTCTATTTGCATTCATAAAAATATTATTTAATTTCATGTTCTTAATTCTATATTATTGCGCAGTAAAAATGGTTGTATTGTATTCTAAAATCTTCTGTTGAGTGAATTCATGCAATTTCACTAAAATATAATTTACTGTACATTGAGGTACTGTTCAGACCATTCCATAGCAATTTGTTTTAATTACCTATCAGTTTCTCTGAGTGTATGCTTTTCTATTATTCCGGGCTAAACAGCAAATGTTATGTTAATGATTTTTGTTTTCTCACAATTCTTTAATATAATTTAACCATTTAGGTCTGCTTACTTTTTTACAATCTGTATTTCCCTACATGCTGCTACACATGGTCAGTCTTTAAATTGCCATTTCTGGTGAACCCCATTTTGTTACAGAAGCAGAATGTTGGAAAAGAGCGCTAAAATAATGTATTTTATTAAAATATGAGGTTTTAACCCAGCCACAGGGGATGCACAAACCAGTGTGCCCCAAGCCCAGATAAATGGGGAGGGTTACATCAATATGCGGACAACAATTTTTTAGATAATCCGCTGTGGCAACCCCTAACGGGAGCAGCCGAAAGAAGAAGAAGAGGATTAAAATATGAGGTTTTATTGAACAAATATAATGTGAAGGAGGGACAAAGAATGGCAGCAAAATGAACAAACATGAAAGGTCCTGGTTAAAACTAAATCAACAATAGTGTTTAAACCCTGTTGTAAAGATGAGATGGCTCATTTGCCTACTCACTCTCAAAACGTCCATCTCAGAGCTCCGTCTATTAACATCAGTGCCTGTGAATTAACTTTCTAGGACACTTAAACTGGAGTTAGATTGTCCTCTAATGGATAACCATCCTCATTTGGACTGCTTGCAGATCTTGCTGATTTGCATAAGACGGCACTCAACTGGTGGTCAACCAATATTATTTAATCAACGTCCTTTTAAACATAGGAGGTATACTGCCACCTACTGTAGCTGTGCTTGGTTCCAGTCATGAATGTAGTAATAACAATGGCTGGGCTTATCTGAAAAAATATATAGCAGAGTGATGTTGTTGTTGACTAATCACTTTTGCTTTGGAAAAATCATCTGACAATGAAACAATGTTTACCTTGCAGAATTACAGACTTGAAAATATCTTTACTAAACAATTGGTAAACTATAGTGGTAGCTCTTGCAAAATAGATAGTTGAATGATCAGACTCTCTTTGTTTTTAATATTTGGCATGGCATAGTTGAGGAAAACAGTATGGTAATAATGTTCTACAAATTGCTAAAACCATCCTCTACAGGCTGCAAAGACTGTATACCTTTGTTTGTCATGTACTAATTCTTATGCATTCAGCCTAAACCATATTCCCTTACTGGTCAAGGTGTGTGGCCGAAAAGACTTGAAGATTAATTTGTGCTATACTCCATTCCGGCATTTAAAGTAAGCATACTGATTACCCACACCCATAGAGTCTCAATTGCAATGACCTGTACACTTTGTGACCAAAATACAGCCAATTTGACCTATGGTGAAATGGCCAGTCCCAGATGGAGCCATAGCTTGGTGCGTAACTGCATGTATGTATGTATATAATGTGGCGGATGGCCGGGAGCCCTACATTGGAAGGACTGGTGGAAGGAGTGTTTCCTGAGCATTGCCTTCCCTGAAGCACTAGAGGGCAGCCCCCCTGGAGTATGGGGGCACCACAGGTTTGGAACATGGAAGCTCAACCCTTATATATATATACTATACTTATAATATATATATTATACTGTTTATATATGTGTGTGTGTGTATGTACTGTATATCTGAAGTAAACTCTGTGCTGTTTACTGTTAAAGGCTTTGTGTAAATTGCGCTGAAATTGAACATTTATGAACACTTGGATTTAGGCTGAACATCACTGTGAAAACACAATAAATTCCTTGAGAAATGTGGTAATTTTGATGCTTGCTTCCCAACTAAGAAGAGACAGAATGCATTTTTAGAGTAGCAATAACACCACTGCACATTTACCTAAACATCATCAATCTTTCCTTGATGTTTTCAGGAGAGGCTCACAGCTTTTCAATAAGTCTGAGGTCTTAATATATAGTATTTAGAGAGAACAGCATGGTTTCACTGGGAATTCAATAATGTAAGTTTTAATACTTTTCCTTAGAAAGTACTAAGAGCACAAATTACCATTTTCAGAATTGTTGATTTAAAATGTTATTTTCTTAATCCCAATTCAAACTGTAGGTTCCAAATAATTCACTGTGACAACTACAATTTAGGATAGTTTATCCTTTTCACTGACTGGCAGGTAGAAGACTATAATGACTGATGAGCCTACCTGTAAATTCAGAAGAAAGTGCAGACCTTTAGGTTCTATCTGAATAATTTCTCAATAGCAACTCCAAAGATTTAACCTGCTTCATTTAGAACATGAAATTAATGGTAGGGCAAAAAAAATAAAAAAAAGCTTTTCAGAGGAAAAAGTACTGCACATCCTTCCTTTGCTAAACCCATGTTTATTGACAATGAGGAATATGTTAATTAATCAAATCATTCAATGTCCCATTTAATCTAGTATGGATAACATTTGATGCCTTGCTTATACAAGTAGCATTTTATTGGAATATGTTTTGATACTTTGCTTAAATCTGTCTGCTTACCATTCTTATGACAAGTTGTTGGCAGCCAGGGGGCTTATAAGGCAAAAGTAGAACAGGATAAAGGCAAATCGGGGATGGGCTCAGCACATTAAAAGAGGAGTTCCTTTGAGCAAATTGTGATCCCCTTCCAAGTATCAGTGTGGAGAAATTGCTGCTAGGAGTAATAAGCAATACAAAAAAATTAGATAACTCTGAGTATAGTGAAATAAGAAGGAAAAAAAGCCAGAAAAGTCTCATATTGGTGGATGGAACTGAAAATTACACACACAGAGCCCCACTGCATTTTTTGGAGGGCAGGTAAAACTACAGTAACTAAGGCTTTTGGAACGTAGGGATAGACAGCATCATCAAAGTTAGTTTTGACAGGAAAGCCCAGAACTCTCAGAGGTTATTTCAGAGGCGAGGGATTCGGAGAATTAATCTGAAAGTAACTCTAATCCCGTCTGTAGGTCATTGAGTTTGGAGTGAGAGAACACATGGGGCAATGACTTCAGTTACAGGAAGGTAGCATGTCCAAAGTGCAGAGTAAGAACAAAAGAGAGAGAGAGAGAGTTTAGAAGGTGGACTCCAGACTTGAGTGGAGCTTGAGGCACAATAGTGTTGGACAATAAGCAGCCCCACCTGACAGACAAAGATGTAAATATGTGCAGCTAGGCCCAGTGAGAAAGCTAGGTTTTATTGTACACTTTTTATATTTTTTTTGTTCTTCTGCTACTCATCCTTTTCAATTGTGCTCTTGGTAACCAAACCTACAAAAAGTATTCACTTTTTTGGACGTTTTCACATTTTATTATATCACAATGGATTTAGTCTGGATTTTTTTGACACTGATCAACAAAAAAAATATTCTTTAATATCAAAGTGAAAACAGATCTCTGTTAAATGGTCTAAATTAATTACGACTATAAAACACAAAATAATTCACCCCCTTCAAGTCAGTATTTATAAGATACACCTTTGGTAGCCATGAAAGCCTCTAGTCTCAGTGCACAGGTCTCTCTCTATCATTTGTCCACATCTGGATGCTATAATTTTTATCCATTCTTCTTTGTGAAACCTTTCGGGTTCTGTCAGGTTGCATGGGGATCATAAGTGAAGAGACCTTTTCAGGTCTAGATACAAATTCCCAATTGTATTGAGATATGGAGTCAGCTATTCTAGGACATTAGCTTTGTTGTTTTTGAGCTACTCCCTTGGCACTGGCTTTATGCTCGTAGTTGTTGTCTTGCTGTAAAACAAATCTTTTCCCAAGATTCAAGTTCCTTGCAGACTGTGTTAGGTTTTTTCCCTGTATTTTGCTGAATTTATTTTATCCTCTACCATCAAATACCTTCCAGGGCCTACTGCAGAGAAGCATTCCAATAGCTTGATGCGACCATCACTGTGCTTTACAGTGGGGATGGTGTTTTTTTTTTTAATAATGTGTATTCTTTGGCTTACGCCAAATATTTCATTTAGTCTGAATGGCCAAAAAGCTCAATATCTATCTCATCAGACCATACAATCTTCCTACAGGTGACTTCAGAGACTCCCACGTGTCTTCTGGCAAACTCTAATTGAGATGTAATGTGAGTTTTTTTGAACAGCTTTTTCTTCGCCACTTTCCCATAAAGTTGAGACTGGTGAAGCACCTGGGAAACAGTCGTTGCCTTGTCACTCTCTCCATCACTAGTCTTCTTCATGCCTTATCACTCAGTTTTTGCAGATGGCCTAATCCAGGCAGATTTATATTGTTTCCATTTCCATTAATTGATTTAACTGGACTGCAAGGAATATTCAGTAACTTCAATATTTTTCTTGCCTCCATCCCCTGACTTGTGCTTTTCCATCATCTTTTCACTGAGTTCCTTAGAGTATTTATTTGACTTAATTGTGTAGTATAGGCCACAATACTGACTCATGACAAGCTAGACTATCCACATAAGGTCTATTTAAACTAAAATAAACCACTTGACTACAGACAGGTAATCTTCATTGAACTATTTACAAGGGGAGAACCAAAAAGGTTGAAGATTTTGGTGAAATAACTGCAATATTTTTTTTTACCTGTTGAACTTCAAAGCTCCAATTATTAGCATTTCTCAACATAACCAACACCTAATGTCAATGCATTTCTTCATGCGATTAATCATTTTTCAAACACACTGCTAACATCTTCTTTTTTCTAGTTATTATAACTCTTGTTTGACTGCTTCAACAACCTTTTCTTGGTCTTGAAAACTGCTTTCCATTCAGCAGTTGATTGATTGGAAACAGCCAGAAGTCACAATGCGTCAGGTCTTGGGAACAGGGAGTAGCCTCAACCAGGTTAATGCTAGAGTCAGGGCATTTCTTGGTCAACACCATGGACTGTTGTCTGATCTCAGAATCCATCTGGTAGAAAACTACCCCTCACCTTCAGTAACCATTTTCATTAACTTTGTTGATTTTCCATCAGCAAAATCAATGAGAACCTTCTGGCAGAATATGACTCGATGCCCCTTTTGTTCTGAGCTGAGGAGGTGAAGCAGCCATCTGGCAGATTTCATTTTGTAATCCAACTGCTCAGGCAGAATCCAGATCAGCCTCTTGAATTTGATTTGGGGCTCCTTGTTGATTGCTTCCTTGACAGAAGCAACTGTTTCATCTTCCATTGAAATTCATGGGTGTCCTCTGCGTGGGTCATCTTCTATTAGAAATTTCCGGTCAAGAACTGCTGAAACCACTTGCGGATGTTGAGGAGGTTTGGTACTTCATTCCCCACAACAGGAGTAAGGTGCAAATGTGTAATGTGCTTTTATTTATAAACAAAAGTCAAACAGGCACTGTCAAAGTTCAGAAGTGCAGTTTTCAATAAATCCATCCATAACAATGAATGCCTGGTCAGCCAATCTCCACATTAACCTCTTGAGCCACTCATGCACATGTCCATGTGCACCTGGCATGGAGCCCAAGTGCTTCCTATTTATTTATATAAAAAAACTGTACATTACCATGGACCTTTCTTACGCTATTCCGTGTTAGGTGATTTTGGAACTCATTGAATAACTCCTTAGCTGAGTAACTAAACCAAAAGTGGCAGAGCAAGATGGCACATTTATCTTTCTTGGAGAAAGTCACTATTTCACGAACATCACTTTCATTTGCGCCTGTATTTTTTTCCCAGGAAGATGAAAATGCTGGAAATTCTATTTAAAGGATGAAACTTGATGACTTCAGTGTGTCATATTAAAGGGGCTGAATATTTATAAAATCATTTATTTCATGTTTTGTATTTATAAGTCATTTAGACATCTTTGTAGAAATCTGTTTTTATTTTCACATTAAAGAGATTTTCCTGCTGATCAGTGTCAAAAAAGCCAAATATAAATCCACTGCATTACAATGTTGCATAACAATAAAATATGAAAACCTCCAAGAGAATGAATATAGGCACTTTTGATAAGCACCATAAATACAGTATACCAGTACATTTTATAAAGATATTTTTTGTTGGTACTCTTTAATTCAGGTTCAGGACAGTGAACAGAGGTTCTCTCATCATATTCTCTTGGCCCTTGTACTTTCATTTTTTTTCTTATCAAACCCACCATCTTCCATTACTCTCGCATATCTTCATCATGATGTCTGTTCAGTTGAGTCTCACATTTTTATCATACTGTTACTTTCCCCCTTTTGTTAGAATGAACTTTCTCTTGGTCTTGTCATTAGGCATCTTTCATTAACCTCTGCAAAATCCTTTTCAGTAATGCACTATCCTTTTGTGCTTTAATGTACTGTGCCACTTTATCAATCATATTGTCATATTTGCCTCCTTTAAATTTTAATTTACTTATAAACAAAACACATTTTAGATAAGTAGCAACTATATCGATATTAAGATTACCAACCACCACCTAAAGTATCAAAGTCGAATGAAAAAACTTCCAAGCTAGGCTTAAAAGTTTTGAACTACGTATTCCACAACTCAGTATAAAGGCATTCCAATCATAAAACAACTCTCACCTAAAGGTTCTGCTCATATTTTAGAGGTAACATTGTTGAAACAAGCAAAGAACTCTAAAATATTGAAATACAATTGTGATTAAAAGATTAAAATGTGATTCAAGTAGAAGAGCATAAACAGGGAAGGTGTTCATATTCCTGTTCTTTTGAAATAACAACCTCATCAATAAACAGAGAACACATCTTAACTGCTATATTATAGACTTCACAGTGCAGTTCAATATATTTCTACTTAAAGTCTAAGTCCAAACATATTAGTGAATAAACTGAACTAAAACAGTTTTAAGAATTTAATACTAACTTTGTGCCAATGTCTACAAACAAATTTAGGTATTTCTGGGTTTAGCTGTTCTAAACACACTTCAAGTTAGAATATTAGAACAATCTAGACGAGAACAAACCATTCAGCCCAATAAAGCTTGCCAGTCCTATTTACCTAATTCTAAAAAAACATCAAGTCTATTGTCATGCACGTGCGATTAGGGGGCCGCTTAAGGACCTAAACTGTAGCGTGACGGTGCATGCCAGAAGGGATTGGCGGGGTACTAACCTCTCTCTCTTTATTTCTGCAGAAAGAAAGATGCACCACCGCCATGAATCTGCCACGTCTACCTGATCACGCATCACCACTTCCGCCCTTCCTCTGTCAACCTCTGATGACGTCATCAATCCCAGAATCCATCTCGGTTCCTTCCCAGCATTCATCTCGATTTATTTCCGGTCCCTTACCATAAATGCTCCCCCTCACTGCCATTCTGGCAGTCTCTGTTAGATGCAATTATCTTGTATAAATCTACTTGGACTCATACGGGGCCAGAAAACCCCAAACCTTGCTGAGTTGTTTGTCATTTTTCTACACTATTTATAAAAGTCCCTAAAATATTATTGTTTACCATATTACATGGCAGCTTATGCCACATGTCTATGGTTATCTGTGTAAAGAAAAACTTCATAATGTTAGTGTGAAATTTACCCTTAACAAGTTTCCAACTGTGTCCCTGCGTTCTTGATGAACTCATTTTAAAATAACTGTTTTGATCCACTGTACTAATTCCCTTCATAATTTTAAACACTTCAGTCATGTCTCTTTTTAATCTTCTTTTGCTGATAAGGCTGAAAAGGCTCAGCTCTTTTAATCTTTCCACATTTTTTGCTCCCTATAGCCTTGGAATCAGCCTAGTTGTTCTTCTCTGGAATTTCTTCTATGCTGCTATGTCTTTTTTGTAGCTAGGAGACCAAAACTGCACACAATACTTCAGAAGAGGTCTCAACAATGCATTATAAAGCTTTAGCATACCCTCATTGGACTTTTACTCCTTACATCAGGCTATATAAGCTAATATTCTGTTAGCCTTCTTAATGGCTTTTGAAAATTGTCTGGCAGTTGATAGTGTTTAGTCCACTATGACCCCTACATTTTTTTCCTAAGGTGTACTTTCAATTTTCAGGTCATTTGTTCCAACATGGACAATGACAACTGGATCGGCCCCTTCTCTAGCGAAGAGGCTATCAACCTTTTCAGGGAGGTTTCCCACCTTTGTACCTGGAGGAGCAAACCTGCCCTTCAATCTCCCTAATGACTGAATCCCCAAGTATCACTACCTCTCTCTTTCTGGAAATAGTTTTTGAGGTGGCCCGCTGGGGCTTTTCATGCCTACCTACCACCTCAGAATCTTCAGGGACACTGTCCCACTCCTCAATAACCTGAAAACGGTTTGACACTTACAATTCAGGGGATGATGCCCCCTGACAGTGTGCACCCTTTACTTTGTATCTTTTGACCATGACCCACCTATATCTACCCGTCTGATCTAGAATCTCCTCCTGCACCACCTTAGGGGTGTACGCTATCTATCTAAAGGACACTGGGCCAGGTTGGCCAATTATCTACTACAATGCAGGCCAGCCAACACATCCTCCAGTTCAGCAACCTTCAGATTGAGGTGCTGGATAAGCTGGATCTCCTGCAGATGTGGCCTCTCAAACCATCCTCTAAAAAATCCAACATTCAACAGGACTTGTATTGTACTGACCTCGTTATTAAAATTTGACTTTGGATTACTAAAACTGCTCAACTTTTATTCATTTATTAAAATGAAATGATTTAACTTAAATGGCAAAACTAAAAAAAAAAGTTAAAAAAAAATAGTTTAAGGGACTGCTACTTTTATTTTACACCTTCTGTCACCTTAAGCACCTGTGATATTCTCTCCCTCGATTACCTGCTGTTTGTTTTTGTATTGGGTTAACATAACTTTTCTTTGTCTGTTCTTCTAACTTTGCACTTGTCTTACTTTTTATTTAAAAGCTCTCCACTCACACCATTTGTACTCCTTCGTATTAATGAACCTTTGCATTGTCGCCCTCTTAACTGCTTTATTTTCATGACTGCTAAGAACTGTTCAATCTAGAAAAAATGTGTTACTGAATATCCACTGCTAGTTAATTTCTTAATGTCTTGTGTGCTGTTACAGCCACTTGTACCCGATAGCACCTAAACACTGGCTGTCTGCCAATGTGCAGCGAAGTCTATCTTTTTACCATTTTGAAGTCAGATGCTGTCTTTTTCCCAGTAAAGAATCATTGTTTCTATTGCTTATAACTGTTTGTTACTACTAAGCAAGTTATTTACCTACAGAGATGCCTGTATACTACTGCAGCCTAATGCCCTGCCTTGCCAACACTAGTTTGAATACAAATAACAAGTACAAGTAACTTTTCCAAGCATTCCCCCCAGACACTCAGCTGCTTTCACTCCTGTGTGAGTGAAAAAAAGCAAAAAAAGTCTTCTAAAGGGAAAAGCTTAAAAAATTCCCACACAGCTTCTTAGTGGAAACAAAAAAACAAAGTTTTTAGGAGAAAAAGGTATTTTTGAATTAACTCTCATATCAAAGAAAACACAAAAACTCTCAGCCCCTTCTGTTTCTTTTGCAAGGATAATGTCAGCACATCAGTATGTCTCAGTCTCCAATAAGTACGTCCTTTGAGTTCTTTATTCCTACTCAAGTGAGTTAAACTTAGAAGCTTCAAAACTCAGGAACCAGGTGTACTTCAGTAAAACATGGCAGTGACAAATCACAGTAGGACAGCATTCCCTCAGGCAGACAGGAATCACTAGAATTCAATCACAATGTCTTCATAAGATGGCCTCTGGCACAACCTGCTAAGTCCTGAAAGAGAAAAAGAAATATCTGACATGACCTGTCCTCATCTGTAGTACAACAAGAAAAATGGGCCACCTGAAATACAAGTGAGTGTCTCTTAAAGGTTTTATTTCTCCTGGTATGCTAGAGATCAAACAATTTCTACATATTTATTTTCCAAATATAACTTCTGAGTTTAGGTTTTTTGACCTAGTTGAAGACAAGAACTACCCAGTTAAGTTGGAAGATGTTCCTTTAGCAGACATTAAATTAGATGAAGTGTTGGGCAGCCTGACAAAAGAGTGTGTGCTGTACTTTTTAATTTGGACAAACCAGGCAAATGTATTGCCTTTTTGCTTACAGTATTTAATCTTAAATAAAAAATATGTCTTAAAATTCCTATTATAAATCATAACTAAATTAAAATAGAAAAAATAATCATCAAGTGAAAAAAGTAAAGAAAAAGAGAAGGAAAAATGAGTTCATTATCAGGGGCAGAGGTGACGTCAATCAACAGCTGAATCATGTAGCTATTTATTATTACCAGCTGTCCTCCTCATAGTTCTATTAAGTAGCACTACTTAACAAAAACATTAGTGACAAAAGATATACTCAGTAGCCACTTAATTAAGTAAACATATCTTGTACCTCCAGAACAGCCTGAATCATACAAGGCATGGATTAAGCTAGAAACATTTCTGAGGGTTTTTGTCAATGCTGATTTGTAGGTTTCTGGCAATACTTTAAAACTATGAACCTCCTGTTCCAGCTCCACCAGAAGATGCTTTACTCGAATAAGATGTGGGAATGGATCAGGACATTGTATTAAACTGAATTAACTGTCAAGTCTGTGGCACCATCTTGAGGTGATGCACACTTTGGGACATGATGCACTGCAAGTAGTCATTTGAAATACAGTACAGTAGACTGAGGCAATAAAGTGATGCACATAATATAGTCAGCAATAATGCTAAGATACATTATGACATTCAAATGATGCTCAGTTGGTATTAAAATGTCTAATGTGTGCCAAGGTTCCATTCCCCACACACATGCCCAATCACCAACAGCCTGTATTGTTGATACAAAGCAGAATGGACTTGTGGTACTTCCATCAGTTGTGACATTGCAATTTTCATGTCAGAGTCCATATCAAAGTTTATGATAGCAGGCATCACTTTTCCAATCTTCAATCATCTGTTTTGTTTGTGAACATCTACAATTTGTAGCCTCATCTTGTTGTTCTTAGCCAATGGACATAGAACCTTGTATGGTCAGTTTTTACTGTAGCCATCCACCACCAGAACCACTGCATTTTACATTCAAAAATACCTTTCTGTGCACTACTCCTGTTAAGAGCTTTTCTTTGAGTATTTTTGAGTTTTCTGTTATCTTGAAAGAGTCTGCATATTCTCCAAAGTCACTCTGCTATTTTACTCTAGAACCTGTAATACATGAAAATCATATGAGGACTGCTGTTTCTGAAATTATAGAATCATCACATCTGGCACCAACAATAATACCATAGTCAAAAATGCTTAGATCATGTGTCTTGCACATTTTGATGTATGATCAAACAACTGAAGCTCTTGACCATGTGTGTATGCTGTATAGTATACTTTAACACATTACACTGTTTGGAGGAGGAGGATATTTGTATTAATAACCAGGTGTTCCTAATAAAGAACCTACTGATTGTATACATTGGAGCTTGTCAGCAGATGGACATCATAAGTGACAGAGAAGTATTGTATTTGGGTGCACCCTCATCCCATTGCAACTGTCCTTCTCTCCCAGTGCCCTAGACTGTTCTGAAGGTACAAACAAATAGGGGCTATTTTTCCATACAGTACTTGATTTTAGAGGTATGTAAGAAGGTGGAATAAAAAGAGAATGTGAACGAAATTTAGAGATAGCTATACAGGAGAACAGTGACATTTGAAGACAGCTATAATGGAGAATTTAAAATATGGCTAAGTTGAATATTGGCTGCATGCACAGGTTTGTTGTTTTGAAGGCATGTTCTCTGGACATAACACCAGGAAAGGCTCAAGATGAAAAAGTGAAACTGTTTTCAGAAACATTTGCAGATTTATTAAAAAACACAGACTGAAATCCATTCATTTAAGAATTTAGACCATTCACTTAGTAAATTGTAGAAGCCCCTTTGGAAGCAGTTACAGCTTTAAGTCTTCTTATGTGAGTCTATAAGCTTTGCATATCTGGATTTGGCCATTTTCTCTCATTCTTTCTGGAATGATTCTGTAAACTGCCATCTTCACATATCTCCACAGATGTTCTATGGGGTTTAAGTTTAGAGTTTAGCTGAGCCACATTTGGGGATGTACATTGTGGTAAATAAGTTGAGGAAACAACTCAAAAAGTGTTGGGGAATTGCCCCATATATTGCTTGACAGCAAAGTTGGTCCAAATAAATGAAAAAAACATCCAAATATTAGACAGACATAAGAGGTGAACTGCTGGCTTTTATAGGGAAGACAAAATGGCTGCAGGAAATGATGAAAAGGGAATGACGTCATCAGAGAGGGACCAGAAGTGACGTCATCAATGAGGGACCGGCAGTGACGTCATCACCATGAGCCGGAAGTTACGTCATCAATGAGGGGACCGGAAGTGACATCATCGCCAGGAGCCGGAAGTGGCGTCATCAGTGAGGGACCGGAAAGTGACATCATCTCCAGAAGCCGCAAGTGAAGTGAATGATGAAGTCGTGGATGTTCCATTCTCTGAATTACTGTTTATATTGTGAGTATTTTCAATTGTCTTCTTTAGTTCTATAAGGTCAGAGAGAGAGGCATTAGTACCATGAAACAAACCCTTATCATTTGTTATCTCGCTCACCTTAGGACTTGTTGACTGCTTCCTAAGCGTGCGTGTGTGACATGACCCCCCCTCAGCCCAGACCCATTGGGTCAGGCTGCCTGTACCGAGAGGTCGAAGGTTCGGGAGAGAGCATCAGCGTTGGCCTGAAGAGCACCTCGACGATAAGTGACCTGAAATCTGAAAGGTTGTAATTCAAGAAACCATCTGGTGACACGGGGATTAGACTCTCGATTCAGAGCCATCCACTGTAAAGCGGCATGGTCCGTAACAAGAGTAAATTACCGTCCCAACAGATAATAACGAAGCTGAGTTACAGCCCACTTAATCGCCAAAGCTTCCCGTTCCACCGCTGCATATCTGGTCTCCCTGTCCAACAGTTTCCGGCTCAGGAACAAAATGGGGTGTTCAGCACCATTGATGCATTGGCTCAACACGGCACCCAATCCTGTGTCCGATTCATCGGTCTGGAGAATAAAAGGATTAGAGAAGTTAAGAGATTTTAACACAGGTGCTGATGTTAGGGCCGATTTCAAGTCACAAAATGCGGCTTCAGTATTGTCATCCCATACCACTTTTAAAGGAGCACTTTTCTTTGTAAGATTAGTAAGAGGCGTAGCCATCTCAGAAAATCGAGGAACAAAACGACGATAGTAACTCGCTAATCCTAAGAAAGCTTGTACTTGCCTCTTCGTTATCAGATGGGGCCAATTGACAATGGCATCAATCTTAGAACACTGTGGTTAAACCATCCCCCCACCTACTAGGTAGCCTAAATATTTAGCCTCGTTTAAGCCAAAGAAACATTTCTTTGGATTAATCCATAAGCCTGCTTGTGCTAGTGTTTAGAGGACAGCCAACACAATGTGTATATGTTCCTTCCATGTGCTGGAATAGATGACCACATCATCCAAATAGGTAGCACTATATGAATTGTGGGGTCTTAACAGTGTATCCACCAGACGCTGAAAAGTCGCCGGAGCCCCGTGCAACCCAAATGGAAGGACTTTATACTGCCAGTGTCCACTAGGGGTACTAAAAGCGTTTTTTTCCTTAGCGGAGGCCGTTAAGGGAATTTGCCAGTACCCTTTTGTCATATCTAAAGTAGTTAAAAACTGTGCATTACCCAAACGCTCGAGGAAATCATCAACTCTAGGCATAGGGTAAGCGTCAAATTTAGGGACCTGATTGAGTCGTCGGAAATTATTACAAAATCTCCATGATCCATCAGGTTTAGGAACTAAGACGATTGGACTGGACCAAGGACTATAGCTCTCTTCAATAATATCCATGTCCAGCATTCGCCTAATTTCCAGCTCTACTTCAGTTTTCTTCGCCTCGGGAAGTCTGTATGGCCGTTCTCGGACAATAACACCTGGATCTGTAACTATGTCGTATTCAATCAGCGTAGTGCGACCCGGTTGCTCACTTACGACGATAGAATCCTCTAATTCCTGTCATTGTTTCCAAGACAAATTAATCCCAAAATTAATTGGTTGATAAGCAGCGAAAAGAGAGCGTGGCTGACCGGAGTTAGGTTCCTAATCCATTTCCTTACACGGTTTCAGCAGATTTATATGACAGACACGCTCGCTCGGTCGACGATTCGGTTGTCTAACTAAATAGTCAACGAGCCCTTTTTGTTCTATGATCTCGTAAGGTCCTTGCCAATGTGCTAATAATTTGGAATGAGAAGTCGGAATGAGCACCATCACACAATCACCCGGGCGGAATTCCCGGATGGTGGTGTTACGATTATAATATCGCGACTGCGCTGCTTGAGCCTTTTCCATATGTTCTTTTAAAATAGGCCTGATTCTGTTTAAACGATCGCGTAATTGCACGATATATTCCAGTACATTAGAGGATGGGAGAACCTCCTCCTCCCAACCTTCTTTTAGCATATCCAATAACCCGCGTGATTGTCTTCCATAAAGGAGTTCAAAAGGAGAAAAGCCTGTGGAGGTTTGGGGAACTTCCCGATAAGCGAAGAGCACGAGTGGAAGCAACTGATCCCAGTTTCTCCCATCCGTGTTAACTACTTTGCGTAACATCTGCTTAAGGGTCTGATTAAAGCGTTCAACCAGGCCATCAGTTTGGGGGTGATAAACTGACGTTTTCAGATGTTTAATGTTCAGTAACTTCGCAACCTCCCTGAACGTCCCCAAAGTGAAAGGAGTTCCTTGGTTGGTTAAAACCTCTTTGGTAATCCTCACACGTGCGAATATCCCTACTAGTTCCCGTGCAATATTTTTAGAAGTAGCTGAACGCAATGGGACAGCTTCAGGAAATCGCGTGGCATAGTCTACCAAAACGAGAATATATTTATGACCTCATAGTGAAGGTTCAATGGGTCCTACGAGATCAATACCAACTCTTTCGAAAGGAATATCAATAAGGGGAAGAGGAATAAGAGGAGCACGGTCCCTTCTAGGAATCTGACGAATCTGACACTCCGGACAAGAAGTACAGAAACGTCGGACCTCCTCGTTTACTCCTGGCCAATAAAATCTGAACTTAATCCGTTCTAATGTTTTGTCGGTCCCTAAATGGGCTCCGAGTAAATGAGAATGTGCTAATTCACACACTTGACGACGATAAGTGCGTTGTATTAACAATAAGGTTCTTATTTCACCTTCATGTTCAGCCACGCGATATAATAAATCATTTTTGATTACAAAGTAAGGCATCTGTGGTATGGGATCAATAGACATTTGTCCGTTTACTGAAACAACTGCATTTCTAGCAAATTTTAAGGAATCATCATTCCATTGCTCTCGTTTAAAGGAAGAAGGGGTAATTTTAAATTGAGAAGCCAATTCAGTTATGGGATCCTGTGCTACCTTAAGGGGCGGAGTTTCAGTTACCTCAGGTCCTTCGGAAGGTGGGTTGCCTCCCGTAGTGCCTGACGTACCTTCATCTCCATTATCAATACTATCTATACTAGGATTCTGAGAGCTATTACACGGCGTGGAAGCAGTCGAATATTTTCTTTATGTTCCATTACCAAGCCCTCATTTATTAATGGGAGAGTACGGTCTGTACCGTGTTTCATTTCTGACCAGTCGAGCCTGAGTATCACTACATAGGGTGGATTCGTCATTACGGCTACTATCATAGATCGCATGATATTATCCACCGAGATCACACAAGAGGCGGCCTGGTAATATTTAATGTCACCATGTATACACCTGAGACTAATTTTATGCATTAGCCATTGTTACGGTAAGACAAAACGGCAAGCAACAATAGAAGTGTTACTCCCGGAATCATACATAGCGGTAACTTTAACTCCATTCAGAATTACTGCTCCCGTATACGGTAAAGACAAGGGATTGATCACAGCACAGTACCTCTCTACTCTTCTTAGAGAACAGTCCATCGGCTTCGGAGTCGGGCAGGCAGTAAACAGGTGTCCTACCCCTTCACACTTGAAACAGCGCGGAGGATAGACTGGTTTTTCTTTCTTCCGGGTAGAGGTGTCGGGAATCGATCGGGCAGGCTCATTAGAAGGTACACGAACCTGTTGGGGTGGGCGAGAGTACCGTTCTGATCCTTCGGTTTTGCAGATTGCCCAGTGACGCTTCACTATTTTAACGAGGTCGTCCATGTTTGCTACCTCTTGTTTGCGGACCTGCTGGGCGACCTTTTCTGGGAATCCGTTGATAAGGTTTCTATGGTGACTATTTCAGCCATCCGTTGGGCACTATTGACGTCTGGCCTTAGCCAGCGTCCTACTTTGCCCCAAACTTCGTACACTTGTGTACGGATGGGTCGCGTTTGATCAAATTTCCACTCCCTCCATTCTGTCGCCTGCTGATCTGCGGATATGCCGTAGCGTTTAAATATCTCCTTTTTAAGGGTGTCATAATTGGCAGCCTGCTCCTCTGTTAGATCATAGTAGGCCCTCTGCGCTTCCCCCTTTAAGTAAGGCGCCAGAATGTAGGCCCACTCCGATTGCGGCCAGGCATTGCGTTTAGCGTTCCTTTCAAATACCAGGAAGTATGTTTCGACGTCATCGTCTGTGGTAAGGTAAGTTAATGGAGAAGGTACTGACCGTGATGTCTCTACCCGTACTGCTGCTGCTGCACGTGCCTCCGATTCTGCAAGTCGGGTCCTGGTGTCTCCAAGTTGGATTTTTACCTGTTGTAGTTCAGCAACCAGAGTGTTCAATACGTCATTCAGATCCTGTCCCTCGCTCATCCTTGGACAATCAAATTAATCCTGCCAACTACGCCAATTGTGATAAATAAGTTGACGAAACAACTCAAAAAGTGTTGGGGAATTGCCCCGTATATTGCTTGACAGCAAAGTTGGTCCAAATAAATGAAAAAAACATCCAAATATTAGACAAACATAAGTGGTGAACTGGTGGCTTTTATAGGGAAGACAAAATGGCTGCAGGAAATGATGAAAAGGAAAATGACGTCATCAGAGGGGGACCGGAAATGACGTCATCAATGGGGGACCGGAAGTGATGACATCGCCAGGAACCGGAAGTGGCGTCATCACTGAGGGACCGGAAGTGGCGTCATCAATGAGGGGCCAGAAAGTGACGTCATCTCCAGGAGCCGGAAGTGAAGTGAATGATGAAGTGGTGGATGTTTCATTCTCTGAATTACTGTTTATATTGTGAGTATTTTCAATTGTCTTCTTTAGTTCTATAAGGTCAGAGAGAGAGGCATTAGTACCATGAAACAAACCCTTATCATTTGTTATCTCGATCACCTTAGGACTTGTTGACTGCTTCCTAAACGCGCGTGTGTGACAACATATACTTCAGGTAATTGTCAAGCTGAGAGGTGAACCATTGCTCCAGTCTGAGGTCACATGTACTCTGGAGCAGGATTTTTTCATGGACTCCTCTGCATATTTGGCTGCATTCATTCATCCCTCAATTCTGACCAGTCTCCCTGTATCTGCCACTGAGAAGCACACCCACAGCATGATGCTTTCACCACCATGCTTCACCACAGGAAAGTTATTAGGCAGGTGCTGAGCAGTGCTTGGTCTTCACTAGACATAGTCCTTGGAGTTATGTCCAAAGAGATTCTTTCTCCTCATGCTTTCAGAGTCATTTAAACTGTCATATGCCTTTAACTCAAATGTGGCTTTCAACTAGCCACCCTACTATAATTTCCCAATTGATGAAAGATTGCTGAAACTTGTTGTTCTTCCAACAGGTTCTCCCATCTTAGCAGTGGACTTCTGAAGCTCTGTTAGAGTGACCATTATGTTCTTAATCGCCTCACTAACCAAGACCCTTCTTTCCAAGTTAGTCAGTTTACCAAGAAAGTCTACTATACTAAAAGTCCTGGTGGTTCCAAACCTCTTCCATCTCACACTTATTGAGGCTATTGTACTCCTGTGAAAACTCAAAGCTCTAGAAATGGTTTTACAATTGCCATTATCTATGTCACCACATGAGGTCTATGCAGAGTTCCTTGGACTTCATGGCTTAGTTTTTCTCTTAGCATGCAGTGAAACGTAGGACTTCATGTTCACAGATGTGTGTCTTATGAAACAATGTTCTATTAATTCACATTGCCACAGGTGGAAATCCAGCTACGTTTTTGTAGTAATGCGCCTGCCAGGTATTGCCACTCTAAAGAAACAGTTCTGAACCTAGTGTAAACCAACTTACACGTAGAACAATAAAAGCACTTACCTTTTAAATAACATTAATACGTAATAAAGTTACAAACCTTTCTAAAAACATATGCTCACATTGTCCATATATAGGTTAATGAGTGTAGATTGATGGGGTGAAATTGCAAATTAATCAATTTCAAATTAAATCTAAAACACAATAAAGTGTGCAGAAAGTGAAAGACTCTAAACTTTCTGAATCCACTGTATATATTGTGATGTATCGGCTGGAAAGCGCTGCTTTAGTTTCAAAGAAAACTCACTTTCTCACAAACAGTAATCAGAGATGTGGGATCAACTGCTTCAACCTGCAACTCTCAGATCTCACAGAAATAAACATTAAAAATGTCTCTCTTACTAATACCTTTGCTTTTTCCCATTGTGTCCCTGTCTTTCTCCAGCTGGGTAGCTCTGAGAAGATACTTTTGAATTTTATTAAGTCAGTAAAGACTGTAACGGAGTCAGGTTTTATTGAAGATTAGTTGAGTTTTCTTTTCTGTTTTATTTGCTGCTGAAGGACTCTAAATCTGCTTCTACTTCTTAAAGAATAAAGTTTGCTTTTAAAAAGAACTGTTTATTAATTATATTTGTGCAACTCAGAAGCAAAAATTTGACAATATAAATAGCATATATAAGAACATTTGAAGAAAGTGATACCTATGATGAAAAAAATAATCTAGTAACCTTTCCATGGTGCCTCAGAATGTAAAATATCAAAAACTGCACAACAAAAGACAACTATAAAAAGGGACTCAATTCTTTTTAAGCAATGGCACTTAAAATAAAAACATGAAAGAGAAGCAAAACAAAATGTCCACCTTCACTGACCACAGTCAGTCTTCAAATATTTTTTATATAGATTTTTTATTCTGTTTTTTGTTTTCTTTGCTTCGGTTTCAGAAAAAGATTACTGGCAGAGTTTCTTCACACGCTTGTCTGGCCAAGGATCATTATTTTAAACTGATACACTATGTGGGCAGATGATGATAAGGGGTGGTTACTGAAGCATCTACTGACATATATCACCTCTTTCCCTGACACCGAGGCCTTTTTTTATCTTTGTCTCCAGGATTTTTATTTGATGTTGTTTGTTTTTCCTAGTAGCTGTGTCTCATTGGTTTCCTGAAAATTAGTGCACAGAGTGATCATTCTTTTACTAGTGCTAAAGCCAGCCGACAGCATATTAGGTTACATCTGGCTCTCTCTATGCAGTTTCAGTCTCAATTTTGCAAAAACTTCACAGATGAGCTATTAGGACTAATTCTAATTCTAAGACTGCAGGAAATGAGCCATGTTAAAACCTGAAAGGATTAAATCTCATAAATTAAACCAGACTGATACTGAAACATAAGGTAGATATAAGATATTATTTGAAAAAGATGGGCACACGTACAGAATTGTTTTATATTGATCATAATTACAAGCAGATAAAATTCCATACAAATAAGTCAAACTTATCAAAGCAAAGCAAAATTCAACCTCCACACAAGAGAAAGAGAGGCGAGCCAGCAGCCAAAGCTACTCTATAATAGGAACAAGAAAGGAAGGGTACCCTTTTCCCTGAAATGGAAGCTTATTCTAAAATGTTATTGATTAGATTCTGTCATATTAAATGAAAAAATTGTTGAACAGATCTTGTAAGTGAGAATTTGACTTTTTCCAGTTTCAAATACTATAGAACATCAGTTATCCACTAACTTAAAAGTGGTGGGGTGGGATTCTTCCATTTAAGCTAGATAAGTCTATGTGCAGGTAGTGAGGTAAAGGCAGTTACAGTTTGTTTGTCCTTCTCCACTTTAAGTCCATCTGGGAGTACATCAAACACAGCTGTTAATGGGTTAGGAGTGATTGTGACATCAGGGCTGTCTAATAGCCATGAAAAGATTTTTGTTAATTTGGTGCACACCCAGAACATGTGGCCCAGTGAGACTGGAGTGAGATTGCAAGATTCACAGGTTGAATTTTGCCCAGGAAACATTTTGGAGAATTTTAAATGAGATAAATGTGCTTGATAAAAGATTTAAAGTTAAATGATTGAATGCTTTGTACATATAGTGCTAGAGTGTATTCCATGTATGGCTACCGTCCTCTCCTTTTCTGAAATATTTAGTGGCAGATCCTTTCCCCAATGTACTCTGGGGTCTTTGAAAGGAAGGGATTTTAAAATAGTTTTATAAATTGTAGAGACCTTATCTGAGCCTTCAGGACTGATCAGTATTTCATCAGGATAGAACAAGGTGGGAAGGGAGGAAAATTGGTCAATTTTTATTTAGCAAAGTTTCTAACTTAAAAGTAGTGGAAGAATTGTTTTGATAAGAAGTTGAAGTTGAAGCATAATTGTTAGTAGGATGTGAAGACATTATCTACATACAAGTCTCTAAGTATTTTAATCCCAGACATTTTCCATACATTAAATAGTGTATATGTTTGAGATTGTGGTAAAAGGTGATTGTCGTGTAGAGGTGCAAAAGAGAAAACCTTCTCTGTCTTAAAATGCTTTCTACATTGGTTTCATATTCTGGACTATTAAGAGTATTGACTGTAGTTTGTATTAACAGGGGGACACAGCAGGGAATATTAAGAACTAGAGCAAGATTTTATTTCTATTGCAGACCAGGCTTGTATATATTCATTGATTTGTGTCAATGTCCAGGTAGTGCTGTGCTCCCTTCTGCCTATGGTCGTTGTAGAATTGCCCTATGGAATGCATGGATGTTTTGAATTCCAAATAAATGAAGCTATGATTGAGTCTAATTTCTTAAAAAATGATTTGTTACTGTATTAGTGGATGCTTTGAAAAAGAAAGGCTTAGAAAGGATAGTCATGTTAACAACGTTGATTCTCCCTGCTGATGTAAGATGGAGGGTAGACCATCTATTCCCGTCTTGTTTAATTTTTTTAATGCATACTGCAAAGTTTTTGGTGAAAAGGAGCTTTAAAATTACTTGCGATATTTACCCCTAGATATTTAAACTGATCTGCTAAGATTAATGGGAAGCTGTCCAGTCCGATATTGTGCGATAGAAAATTCAATGGAAAAAGCGCACTTTTATTCAAATTGATTTTGAGTCCAGATATCTTTTGAAAATCTGCTAATGCTTTAAAGACTTCTGGCACAGAATTTTGTGGGTCAGATATATACAGTACCATGTCATCTGAATATAGTGATATTTTCAGTTCAAGTTCTTCTCTGAGAATCATCTTTATCTCTGATGAATTTAGAGTGCATACAGGCAATTATTCAATGGCGATTACAAAGAAAAAAGGGCAAAGGTGATAAGGGGCATCCTTGTCGAGCACCTCATTCTAGTTTGATGTAGTCTGAAATAATGTTTTTAATACAAACTGAGGTTTCTGGACTAATATAAAGTAGTTTGATCCATGCACATATGTTTGGGCTGAACTTAATTTTGTACATTTTGATGAATAGGTAGTCCCCTTCAACCATATCAGATGCTTTTTCTACATCTAAAGATATGGGTGAATATATTATATTTAACAAATGTTGAAGATTAGAAGTTAAGTGTCTGCCTTTAATAAATCTGGTTTGGTTTTGTGATATTTTAGAAGGAAACACATTCTCAGTCCTTCTGGTTAAAACTTTGGAGAGTATCATGTCATTATTCAGAAGACAGATTGGTCTATATGAGGCACATTGTAGTAAGTCCTTATATTTTAGGAAAGATGGTAATTAATACCTGGTGAAATGTTTCAGGTAGACTTTTGTTGTCTTTAGCTTCTATAAACATTGCTAATAATAGTGAAGCTAACTTATTTGAAAATTTTTAATAAAACTCCATTGGGTAGCCATCAGGGTCAGCTGCTTTTCCCACTTTCTAGTAATTCTGAAAGTGTCAGAGGTTTATCAATTTCCACAGCACTAAAACTATCTAGCTGTGGTATCTTTAATGAATCAAGAAACTCATTAGATTGTGTCTTGTCTTCTTTAAACTGAGTAGAATGTAAGGACTTACAGTACTCTCTAAATGTGTAAGTTATATTTTTATGGTCAATAATTTTTGTTAATAATAATTGTAGTTGTTAACTGCTGTTATTGCATTACAGACTTCCTGCTTGTGTATTTGTTAGGCTAAGATCTTATTGGTTTTCTCTCCATGTTCATAATAATGAAAATAAGATGTTCAATCTCTTTAGTAGTTAAAATCACTAAAGCAAAACCTGTCTTTTCCTATAAAGTGCCTCGTTTGGAGACCTGGCATACTCTAAATCTATTCTGGTAATTTCACTAATTAACTCAGATTCATTCTTGGTTTCCCAATTTATTTTTTTGAGAAAGATATGAAATAATCTGTCCTCTTAAAAATGCTTTCAGAGTTTCCCAGAGTATAGCCGCTGAGACTTCTGAGGATACATTTGTTTCAAGAAAATAATCAATCTGCTTGGATATGAATTCTGTACAGTTCTCAATAGCTACTGACAGGGGTTTAAGACACCAGCTATGAGATGAGGTTGTAGGACGCAGTAATTTAAGCTCCATGAACAGATGGGCATGGTCAAGGATAACTATAGCATCATACTTACGAAATTTGATAATGGGCAAAAAAATATTTTCTATTAGGAAATAATCAGTTTCTGAGTAATAATAATGTATGGGTGAAAAGAAGGAGTATGCTGTTAGGCTAGGGTTTAAAAATCTCCATGGGTCTGATAAGTTATGATCCATTACAAACTGTGTAATTATCCTTGCAGTATTAATATTATTGCCATTGTAGCTAAGGATCGATCCAGGTCTGGATTTAAAATACAATTAAAGTCTCCAGCATTTATAATGTTGTGAGTGTTCACATTAGGGATGGATGCAAATACATTTTGGAAGAAAGCTCTGTTATCCACGTTAGGTGCATAGATGTTAATCAAAATCATTTTAGTATTAGATAAATTGCCTATCATCATAACAGATGATGAACCACTGAGTTGGAGTGAAAAATTTGGCCAGACCACTCTCTTTGCAACCAAAACTAGTCCTTGCTTAATAAGCGAGTCTCCTGTAAAAATACCATCTTGGCATTTAGACTTGTTAAATGTGAGTGTACTTTCTTTTGTTTTTAATGATTGAGACCCTTGACATTCCAGCTCACTATTTTGTCATAGAAATATTTCTTCTGAACCTTTGTTGACATTTTGTAGTCCCGGGTTAAGATAGTACATTGACACATATGATAGCTTTGCCATTGATTTCCTATTGCAAAGTTACACTTATAGTGCCACTAATGGTTTAGTTCTAAAAAATAAATAGCATTGCTCTCTTTCTCTCCGCCCAACAATGTGCCTCTGCAAAGTCCTGGGTCCTCATGCATAACACCGTGCGTAGAATTCGCACTATAACATGACATAAGCACAAAAGTCGAAATGTGCTTAAGCACAGAAAAATCTAGATGCAGGAATCTGTGTGTACTCCAACTTCCATGTGCTTCCGCTCCATAAATCCCGGTCAGTGTAAAAAGTAACGCTCGTGCACGTACCTTCTGTCCCGCCCCTAACTCCTTCCAGAATTACGCCTCTATGAATATGCAAATTAATATAAATCGCCCTTAAGCTCAGCCTTCTGTGAAAAGACAATGGAAAAAGCAAGAGGGAAAATGGAAGAATTTCAGCAAATACCAAATGAAGGTAAGGAAAAACGTACTATATGTTGGTTTAAACAGTGGTATAAACAACAAAAGGAAGCTGATCGCCTGACATAGTCGCACAGTGCCCAAAATAAAAAAGAAGTTGTCACATATCAAAGTCGCTGTGAAAAGGCGAGTTGTAGCCCAAAAAGAAAGAAAAAGGCACACAGTAGGAAAAAGCACGAAATGTCAACTTCAATCTCGAAATTTCCACTTTAATTATGTAGTTTATTTTGTCATTAAAGTAGAACATCATAAACCTAATCTTAAAATCGTTTAATTAACCAGTTTCTCAAATCACATCGTAATTAAAGTAGCATGTTAAATGCTTTGTTTTGTATTTGATCTGTGCTCTATGTGTGTGAATCACTACGTGCTTCCGCTTTCTCTTTCTCCGACAAGACACAGAATCCATTGCATTCATGATATTACAGCTCTCCGAATAATTAAAATACTGAGATGTATACGTGATATCTTTTTCATGATGATAGGAGTTAAAGCATGTTATTAAACAGGGGAATATGGTGCCTTATTGTGCGCAACCTTCGATTAAATTATTGTAGCAGTACTGTCTCTTTCAAACATACTAATCTCCAATTCCTGTCCTTACTTTTCTTTCTCCACATACCCAGTCACCACACAATCAGCTCTGTAATAGATGTTAAGCCATCTGTAAGCTTACAACGACGATTCTTGAAAACTTTTAAGTAACATTGAAATATCTTTGTAGTACAAGTTTAATTATTCTATCCATCTATCCTTCCAGTGTCGCGTCAGCCCCAGAAAGAATACAGCACAAGGTAGGATCAATCCGTGAACTAGCTAGCGCTGCAGAACTGTGTCCTCACATGTTTAATTATTAACAATACAGATTATTTAAATGAAGTTTAAGTTTTATCTATATAATATAATCAACAAATTTTGCTGCATTTCATCTTAAAAATGATATCGTCATCATATGTAAATACGCGCTTTATGAAGTGGCACAGGTTGTGCAATATTATAATTGTAGTGCAAGTTTACAGTGGGGTAATTGTACTTATAAGTACAAACAGTTCTACAAGGAGCACTTGCTGTGGCAACCCTTAAAGGGAGCAGCTGAAAGAAGAAAAAGAAGAAGAAGATGGTGCAGTGAGAATAACAACGCTAAAGTAGTTATGGTATTTGAAATACTATGGCTATTTCCTGGACCATTATATTGTTACAGGTTAATTACAATCAGATGCATTATACTAATAAACAATATGCGATTAATTTCAGTGAATTTATAAAGTCGCGTCAGGAAAATAAAGGAAAACCACACAGTAACAGTAGCACTGCTTTGTAGCTGGGTAGCGCCAGTATGCAAAACCGAGTGGAGAACTTGTGTACGACATGGTATGAGGTACCGTGGAAAAGTGCTTGGCTTTATGCCAAGTGTAGGTTTTATACATCGCGATTTGAACATGGAAACATTCTTACACAACATTTCTGTGCGTATGCACCGTTTATGCATGAGGCCCCTGGTCCTCGTGACATGCCAAGAGACAGAGCATGCCTAGATCGAAACAACCCCCCAGCAGCAATGTAGAGAAGATTAAAACTGAGATGTCTTGTGAAGATACTGTTCAAATACAACAAATTAAGGATAAGATCTTAAACAGTAGAAACAGTACAAATATATTAAACCAAGTGTATTATAAAACAAAAAAACACTGTACAAACACTGTAAAAAACACTGTAACACTGGTTACTTATTTAAAGTTTAACAAAAAGTCAATTTCTGGTTACTTTGTGGGAGCCAAAGTATGCATATAATTAATCGAAGAATTAAAAATATATATATATTATATATTATAACTGAAGCTTAAAAGAAAAGGAACGGTCAAAAAGGAAATAAAATATAAAATAAAGAAAATATAATATGCAGCTCTTTATCTGCTTTATCCAGAGAACTAAAATGTAAAACTGATCTTCAATAACCACTTTCAGTTGGCAGGGTACAAGAGGTTGTATCTGATTTTAGCTCTACGTAGGCGCTGTTTAATGCTGTAGAATGCAGTGCATTTAGCAGCTGTTGCAGGGGAGAAATTTGGGAAAATATGAAGGCAGTTATTTTCAAATATAATCTCATCTTTTTTTCTGAATAGGGACACGAAATTTATTTTGGCCTATAGTTTAGTAAAACAAACAATTAGGCTTTTCAGTTTGGAGGCATTCAATCCCCATATACAATAGGCTACTGAGATCTTGATGTCTGATTTAAAGTCCTTCCCAGTTATTTTAGAAAATAGCTCAGCTATGAATTTCACTATGTTAGGGTAGGGCTTTTATTTGTCTTAGGGTCAATGCATAGATCAGACCTTTTTTCATTTTTGTTTTTTAATAAATGACACTGTCATGAATGTCCAGTCATATTGTGAAGGTTGACATTTTGATGAGGGCAAACTTATTCACAGTAGTAACACTAGGGCATCACAAAAGTCGAGGACAAGGGAGATTTCTTCAATCGCTAACTGCACAATGTATGTTTGCATATACATTTATATTGCAGGAATTCTGAAAGATGTTCTTATATTAAATTTTTATTTGCTGCCAAATGTGCTTCATATTGATACAGAATACAGTGGAACCTCGGTTTGCGAGCATAATTCGTTCCGGAAACGTGCTCGCAATCCAAAGCACTTGTATATCAAAGCGAATTTCCCCATAAGAAATAATGGAAACTCAGATGATTCATTCCACAACCCAAAACTATTCATATAAAAATGATTAATACAAAATATAAAGTAAAATACATAATACAAATTAACCTGCACTTTACCTTTAAAAAGAATCATGGCTGGTGTGAGTTTCTAAACTCATGTGGGATTCCACCCAACGGGACGACACACAGAAGAGTGTCCCAAAGCAATCGCAGTCTCCCAGCGCTGTAGCAGTTCGCCGTATAAGCGCATCCAAAAAGATTGCAGACATGCTATAAGCGCCTGTCGTCAATGGGTCATACAAGGAACATTATAAAGATCCCGCTACAATAAATAACAGCGCTGTTGCTGTTTCAAGCTGAAGAAAGCTGGTGTTAAAGTACTGAGACTCAGCTTCGTGTTTTGGGGAGCAAGATGGGGACTCGCACTTCACAGCGCACACACACACACAGTCACAATGCTGTAGTAAAAAGTATACGCTCGTACGGATGTTGACTATATGAGTGAGGCACACAGACTCAGATGGAGAATAGGAGACGATTGCCAGAGAGAGAGAGAGAGACGGGCAAGCGAGATAAGGAGAGAGAGAGAGAGACGCGCTGGGCGATTCAGCGAGCGAGATAAGGAGAGAGAGAGAGAGAGAGACGCGCTGGGCGAGCGAGCGAGCGAGATAAGGAGAGAGAGAGAGAGAGATGCGCTGGGCGATTGAGCGAGCAAGATAGAGAGAGAGAGAGAGAGACGCGCCGAGCGAGCAAGCGAGATAAGGAGAGAGAGAGAAGAATCATCAGCTCAGTTGTGATCACATGACGCTCAGCAGACAAAGTGTATCCATACTACTCGTATTGCAAGACATCGCTCGTTTATCAAGTCAAAATTTATTAAAAATTTTTGCTCGTCTTGCAAAACACTCGTAAACCAAGTTACTTGTAAACCGAGGTTCCACTGTACTTGCTTTAGGGATTTGAAATATGACATTCACAAAGTATTATATTTTCATTTTTTAAAGTGAATAATGTCATTAATATTTAATTATGCAGTGCACAAATTCATGTATTGGTCTACTATAGATTGCCTTTCAGCATCTTTTAGTTTCTTTATAGCAGATGCACTTTTTTATTGAGTTATTAGAGATCAACTATTATTTCTTGATCAACTGTTGAAAAGATCACCACAGTCTCTGTTACTGTACATCTTCTTGTAATTCAAATAATTAAATAAAACAACTATTTGAAGCAGTCCCATAATGCACCATCAGTCACAACAGGTTCATGTTTAAATTCACAGGTACTCAATTTGTAGATATAGCACCCTCCAATGTGCTTTTTGAGCCAATAGATGCTATCGATGATCAGTTCCCAGGACTACTCATATCTTATTAGTGCATGTGTAATCGTGTTTTGCCAAAGCCCACATTAAGTAAATAAGACAATCTTTGTGTTCATGGAACTGAATGATCCTCGATTGAAAAACAAGGCTTATTCAAGCAGGGCTTACTCAGCTAAGTCTCGTTTCAGAAGCGCACTTTGAGAAATAAAGAAATGGACTTGCTAACTATTAGGTTTTATCTTAAATCTCAGGTTGCCAGAAAGTGAATTGTACTGATCTTTATAATGTCAAATAAGTAAGCCACAGGTCATGACCTCTGACACCACACCCATTAACAATGGGCCACTGCTTCATGGCAACAAAGCCACAAAAAAGGCAGCTCCAGTGAAAAAACAAAATGGTGTCGGAAAGGTTGCAAAAATAATAAAATGACCTTAAAAGAAATTCAAAACAAAACATCATATGTTGGATTAGAATTCTTTAGATATCATAATGTTAAAATGATATGAAACTTTTATGTATGACTACAAGGAGAAACAAGAAAAACTAAATAAGAATACTAATCACAACAGGTATACTTTAGAAAGATAAAGTGAAACCACATTGAGAGGACTAAAAAGCAAAGCAGAACCTATTTTAGATGGTTGATGCATGTAGATTTAGAAAACAAGAGTGAAGAGACAGACATTTATTTATAATTTAAAATGAGGTTTGAACCTCGGACCAGTTCCTCACTTTGTGAAAACAGCATGTTCTTGAAGTTTCTAGCTGTCTTCATATTTGGTGACTATAATCTGATCTAGATGAAGATTCAGGGTTAATTGGTGCCTCAATCCCTGAAATTCCTTTAAAGTCTTTGATAAGTCTGGCCTAGGTTATTTTTCAAATAACAAAAATACTTTAAATGTATTTTTGGGTGTCCATGAATATAAACCCCTATTTATTACTCGATGGGTTGCTGGACAATTTTGTTTTTTTGCAACATCTAACTTAAAGTATGTCAATGGCATATACTGCACACATTATGGGTCAGGTGATACTGCAACAGGTATTGTATACATTTATGTTTGATATTGTTTAGCAGGTGTACCTTATTGCACTTTTAATAGGTGAATAATAATTTAATCAATAGCAGTATCCTCTATTTTTTTAGTAATTATAGATTATTTTAAGGTAAGTTCAATAGACTTAGCACAGTGGAGGAGAAACCCAGTTATGACAAAGAACTATACTGAAGGGGCAACATTAATTTTTATAACATGTGGACGCTAGAGGTGCTGTTTGCCCCATTAAACCCACCAGATAGATGTCCAGGACACACGTTTAAAAGCACCAAGAATAATTTCTTTAATAATTTTCTTAAATAAAGTGCACAAAGCACCGCACACTCCACAATTCTCCAATCAATAATACAATAAACACAATCCTCCACTCCCAGCAGCTCCGTTACACACCCTCCCAACTCCGGCTCTCTTTGCTGGGTCTTTGTGGTGTTATGGGTCCACAGCTCGCTCAGCAAAGGCCAGCAGTTTTTAAATAAATAATCACCGCGCTTGCAGCGGCTTAGTGAGGGGGCGTGGTGGCCGTAGCAAGCCGCAGGGTGAGGTGAGGGACTGCCCACATCCGTGATTGTTCATGTGGCTGATGTGCTGCAGCTGCTGTGGCCCCCTCTCAATATAAAGAAGCGCGAGTCGGTTAGGAAAACGAACAAAAAAGAGTAAAAAGAACAAAATGGAAAGGGAGAAAGGACAGAGGTTACAGGAAGCGAGCGAGCAAGTCGGTGCTGGAGAGAGAGAGAGAGAGACATGGTGCGAGTGGGCAAGCGAGCGAACGAGTGCTCGCAAGCAGCTGCGTGGAAGCCTGGGTGTTAGGCCGACACCCAGGAGTCATAGTAGAAGTCGCTCCCGCTGAGCGATCATGTAGCGGGAGTGACCAAAGAAGGAGAGACTGTCCACGTAAGGCCGGGGCAGTGGCGGGAGTCAGGAGGCTTGGTGGTGAAGTCCTTGATATGGGCATCCTGGAAATCAAGGTTCCAAGTCTCAGGCCTGGGATGAGTGCCACACCGAAGCCAGGATCGGGAGGTCTCCAGACCTGTGTGTGTGTGTGTGTGTGTGTGTGTGGAAAAGGACAGCTGCTGAGAGAGCGTTTTGCCTGCTGTAAAGCCCAACCGGGAGAAGCAGGTGAGACGCTAGTGTAGAAGAGCACCGGGCTTATTGATTTTAGAAGACTGCTTCCAGCGATGTTTTAACCTCGGGTTTTAAAGGCTTGTTCTATTTATTCATTGACTTTTAAACCTCCACATTTCTTTTATTGGATTATTTATTTATTGAATAGTTTTGAAGCACTGCACTTTGTGGACACTTTGTTTTTGTTTTGTTTTGATTGTTTTAATAAAAGCACTTATGCACCTTTTTACATCATCCCCTTGCTTTGTTATTGACTCACTGTCTAGTTCATCGGTGACATTACCGACGGTGTTTGTGTTCAAGGGCTCCCAAACAGCGATGGGAGCATAGAGCAGAACCCGCATCGTCACAGTCTTGATCAGTCCTTTAAATAGTCCATGACCCAGAAGCACTCCATCTCCGGGTCAAACGCCACATCATCTTTCCTCAGGTAGCCCGGAAGTACTGCAGGCTTCCGTCCTCGTGCCTCCGAAGTACTTCCGGGTCGTAATGACAGTAGGAGTCCCCAGGTTCTTTGTGAGCTCCCCCTGGCGGCACCCACGGCACCCAACAGGGCTGAAGAAACGGACTCTATGTCCCATGCTGCCCTGAGGGATTCCGGGGAAACATTTCCATCCAGGGGAGCTGCCATCTAGCGTCCCAGGGGATGCAATGCCCTGAAAAGGCTGCTCTTCCTCCTTCTTTCTGTTGAGGGACGTCCCGGCCAAACATTACATATCACATAAATAAAATAATTATTAATTTAATTGAGGCTTCCTCAATTAAACATGTGCCTTCTCATTTTCGATGATTTTTTTCAAGGACTTCCTTACAGAGATTATATTACAGTTTTTCTTTTTTGATACTTGTATAATGTGCACTCTATAAACTACCAGTAAGCCCTTGTTGCTATGCCTCCATTACAGGTGCAGCTGAACAAAGACATACAAATCCTCCATCTAATGCTGATTGATTAGCTTTCACCCACCAAAATGTCCTTACTTCAAACAGTGTACTTTCATTGTTGTTGCATGCTTGTGATCAAAAGATGAACATTTTCTGTCATTTTCTCCTGTATGATTTAAGTTAAAAGTATTCATCCTTAATTTACAGCAGCAGAAAGGAAGCTGTTAGACCTGAACATGAAACCTGAATTCTCTGTGAAACTGGCAACTCATTTCATTCAATTATCAAATTAAAATAAAAAGGTTATGTCAAATCCAAGCGAAGATATGTGTACATGCTGCCATTTTGTAATGTAAAGCAGTATAATCACATTTGTACACAAAGATTAGAAGACCCTAGTGTTTAGTTATATTTTTTTACATTTTTCTCTATAGTGAGATATTTTATTTCAATAAAATGACATACAACTTTCCTGTCAATAGTCCAAAGACTCACTGCAGTGCTTTCAGCAAAAATTCATTGATCTTTTGGGTATTAGATGCTATTGTGTCATGAACAGTGAAAAGGTGCACATCTACTATGAAAGGTTTCAGTGCTACTTTTAGATCATTTGCAGCTTCTTTTGTTCTTTCATATGTGTCATTTTCCACAGTATGGCTGAAACATCTCCCAGTTCATAAGATCGAAATTTATAATTAATTTCAAAAGTAAAGTATAGGACAGAAAAAAATGGAAAGTGATTCTTCACACTGAAATTATTGAATGCTTACTTTTTCATACCTTTGGCCTTAGTGATTAATCACTAGCAGGAATGAATTACAGTCACTGCAGTTGTTGAAATCCTGTTTTTCATTCAGTTGTTTTCATTTTATGTAATGCTTTAAATGATGTGAAGAGTATGCCAAAGGGTCACCTGCATGTAAATAATGCAATATTGCTGTAACAAGCAAATAGACTGTTAAAGAGGATACATCATGTTGTATAGTGTCTCCCAGTGTGAGTTTTTTTTCCTGCATCTAAACACATGCTGGTCAGGAGTTGATTTATGATTCTAAACTGAACCTGTATGACTGTTTAAAGGTGTGTGAGTTGCAATGGTCTGGCACCCAGTCTACGGCTCATTTATGTTTTGCATTCAGTGCTGCACACACGCTAGACTACCTGATTAACATGAACTGGATACCCAGGCAGTGAACAAAGACTAAAAGTTTAAAAGTTGGAGACACCCTTTGTAGTAGCTCTCTCAACGCACTATAAGGCCTATCCGCCTAAGTGCACAGTCAGGCATACTCATGCCATAAAATTGCCTCCACCATGTTTTACAGATGATGTGGTATGCATCGGATCATGAGCCATTCCTTCTCTTCTACATACTCTTCTCTTTCCAGCATTCTGGTACACATTGATCTTAGTTTCCTTTATCCAAAGAAAATTGTTCCAGAACTGGACAGACATTTAAAAAATGTTTTCTGGTACAGTCTAATTTGCCCTTCCTATGCTTGAGGTTTAGCAGTGGTTTGCAGTTTGCGCTAAACCCTCTGTCTCTACTTTCATGAAGTCTTCTCTTGATTGTAGACTTTGGCAATGACAGGTCTACCTTCCGGAGAAGGTTCTTGGTTTATCTAAATGTTGTGAAGGGGTTTTTCTTCACCAAAGAAAAAATTCTGCCATCATTCAGCACAGTTAACTTCCATGATTGTCCAGGCTTTCTGGAGTTGCTGAGCTCACCAGTGCATTCCTTCTTTTTAACAATGTATCAAATGGTTAATTGGCCACGCCTCATGTTTCTGCTGACTCTCTAAAAAAACTTTGATACACCTGCTATGCTAATGGACAACACCTAATGGCATTTTGTCATCTTTGTGCGATCGCCCTTCAGTAATGCCCACTTTATTATGTTATGCCTCTTTATGTTCATTATTCATTATGCTAACAGCTGATAGCTCTTTTGTATTTTGCCAGCTTTTTGTTGTATGCTTTTCAACAACTCCTCCTTATTGCTATTCGTCCACTTAGTCTTTGGCATTGGCTTTCAGGGTGTCATTTTTGGTGGAGTAATTACATGGAATACTCAATGGATATCAGCGCATTCCAGTGTTTTGACTATCTACAGCTCATATAAAAATATCCAGTAAATATTCATGTAGATATATTTCCAAAATATTGTCACGCTTGAGTCACAGATTTGCACAGAAACAGAGGAGGTTGTAGGGACAGAAACTTTATTCAAACACTGCAAACAAACATATGTCTCTTTCAAAAGTTTAAACATGCTCCTTGACAGGTGAGACAATTCCGTCTCACAATTAAAAGTATGCAAATATATCTTCCTCTTCAAAGGAGTGCGTGTCAGGAGCAGGGAATGTCAGGGAGAGAGAGAGAAGCAAAACAATTCAAAACTGACAGGTGCTGTTCAGGCTTTTAAGTATGCGGAATACCGCGCGGGAAGCTTATCGCACGACAGAGCAGCCACAAGTAGCCCAGCAAGTAAGGGAGCAATGTGAAGGTAGTCTGTAAGCATTTTTAGGAGGGGTTTTCCCAAGAGCGTCTGTATCCTCTAGGGGTGCGATCAGCCCCCCAGCTCACAATATATACTTTCAGTGGTGTAGCTAGAGTTTTTGTTGCCTGGGGCAGTCTTTGAGTTTGCTGCCCCAACCACCTTACAACATAAACATAATAAATATCATACAAAAAATGAAAACCACAAAAATGTAACTACATTTTAAATTATTAATTAAAATCATAATTTAATTGCAATGAGTTATTTCAATAATGTCCCTTCATTCTCTTTTAATAATTCTTCCCTCTTCTTTTGCTTTTTTCTAAAAGCAGCACTGCTCTCTTTTGTTTGCTTCATCTTGAGATTGAGAGAATAATAAAATATTAATAACAAGATAGAAGGGTTTGTCAGTTTTGATTTAAGTTGATGGAAAGAGTCTTTGGTCCGAGTAAGTTGGCAAACTGGTCAAGATTCACATTTGTAACATACAACTTTGCAACATATTATTTGTAACAGTTTTTAAACATTACAAATGATGTAACTTTGACATAGATAACAGACATTAGCTTGCCAAAGCCCTATCAAACAAAACTGTCAAAAAAGTCTACAAAGTCTACTACTAAAGTTTATTAAAAAGTGCTGCCCAGGGCAGAATGCCCCCTCTGCCTCCCAGCTCTGCCAGTGCATGCTCTATGCTCATTTCACATATTTGTGGCAGTCATTATACTGAGCCCTTTGCTTTACAGATGCCAAAGAAAAGTAAATATAAATCAGACTGTTCACAAAAAGAATCACAGTATTCTTTTGGCATGATATACCCCATTCAGTATTCTTTTTTTCTTGAAATGTATTACATTTAAAATTGAAATCCTCAGAGAACTCTTTCAATTTCCTTAATGATATCTCCCAAGATTTGAGTGAAGCACTCATCAATTTTGCAGAATTTCCACATTTTACCCCTTCAAGAATTCTAAAATTTTATCTTATTGCACTGTCCTCAGAATGCAATAATTTGTTCTTGAGGGTTTTACATTGTTTTCTAAGGCAGTCATACTTTCATCCTTTTCTATTCGAGCTGTTACTATGTAATTTTTAACATCAAACCAGTGTTTTTCATTGTTTACCAAATAGTGAGTTGGTAAAGATCATCAGTGTGTCTTGAGGAGGTTCCCCTTAAAAACTCTGCTTTATTTCAGTATGGTCTTCTCACCTGGATCTAGTTGTACCTCTACAATCTTTGGATGTTTGGCTGTTTGAGACATGTCCACCAGATAGTTTATTCTCCACTAGCAGCCTTGAACCAGGTGGCCATGATCTTGACTGGATTAGCAATTTTAACATTGAAATTGTTAAGACCTAACAGAAGTATTTCCTTCACTTGGGAGATGCTGTTATTTTTTGATGTGTTCTTTCATAATAATTCTCATATTTGTACTTTTTGGGTATAGTCTATTTCACTTATTAAGAGTATTATTTTATAATTAGTTGTATTGATGTTGTTATGTTGTCTCCTATGTTCTTAGCAAAGGCCCTCTATTACCACTGTATAATCCTCAGAAGCTTTAAATTGTGTTCAACATTTGGAATTCTAGAGCAAAAACTTTTTTTAGAAGGTCAGGACTTTGTGTGCTTTTCAACTATGAGTTTGTGTCTTGCTTTTGGTTTCTCTGTTCTTTTTGAACTTTTGTTCCTGATCCTTTTCAGTGCCTTTGACCATGAATGTACCATGTCTACTTAACTTTTACTTACTTCTTCCTTCTGACATTTGCATACTGGTAGAAGGGTAGGCTCCAAAATTATGTTTTTGGTGGAAAGTTCTCAATACACAGGAATGAAAATATCTTTATTAACAAAAATGCTTAATGAAGGGATGCATGCAAAGGCAAAACAAAGTACAGGTAGAAATAATAAACAACAAGCCTTAAGCCTGTCAAGCCATTTGCAGCAGAAAATTGTTTTACTCTGCTTCATAAATTAAAAGATAGTGGTTGAGGAGGTAGCCTTAGGATAACTCTTTATGACGAACTACAAACTGCTTCTAAAAATTTAGGCAAATTTACATTCTTTGAAGCATTCTTATTAGATATTAAAACAGATTACAGCACAGTTTTAGTTCCAATCAAAAAACCCACCAGGGCTATATTCATTCTTCATGACTGGATCTGACAGTCTTTTATCTGATTTAGCTATAAATTATGAACATGTAGAGATGATGGGGGATTTTAATATCCACATAGATGTGGAAACTGACACTTTTAGCAAATGTTTTACTAATCTGCTAAACACAGTAGGGCTTTGCCAGGTTGTCAATGACCAGACTTACCATCATAGTCACATATATTATATCTAATTATTACTTACAAAGCAGAGATTCAGCATCTAAATATCACATCATTAAATGAAGTCAGTTCTGATCATTACATTTGATTTTGTTTTGTCCTTACCAATAAAAGAGCAAAACAAGGACAGTGTGACTAATGGATTGCACCTCTGCATCAAAATCTGAAAATATTTTGAGAAACTCAAGCATGATTATGTCAAACAATTTAGATCAGCTTAAGTCTATGTATAATGTGTCTTTGAAAGAAACTTTGGATATACTATTGTGGCTCCCCAAAAAACAGAAGTGATTAAATTTCACAGAAACACATCCTGGTTTAATGAGAAAATAGAGTGCTGAACACTCAATTGTAGGTGTATAGCAACAAAGCTGCCATACAGTACTGCATAGGCAGAGAGTATTGAAACATATAAAAAAGCTCTATTTGTGCCCCACTCTGACTACTATTCTAGATTAATAGATGGCAATAGAAGTAATTCTTGTGTACTGTTTATAACTCAAAATGGGAATTTTGATCAGCATTGTAAAATATCTGCCAACATTAGTAGTGCTAGACTCACATATACTTAATAATTATAGACTTCCTTAATATGTACCTGTTTTTCTGAAATATTTGAAAAGGTAGATGCCACACAGCTCAAGTTTCAATTTACACATCAAAACTGATTTTAGAAAATGGCTTCCACACTGGTCATGATATAGAAACAGCACTAACCCATGTTGTACATGACATTCTGATATCCTCTGATGAGGAAAATACATTAAACTCTATGTACTTTTGTGGATTTAGTTAAAATTTATGGAAAGGATTTCAGTTTGTATAGAAATGTGCTGACAAGACTCTTTTATTATATATTCAGAAGCTAAATATGTTGTCTCGCAGGGCTCAGTACTCGTACTATTACTGTTTTCATTTTACATGCTTCCATGGGGAAATATCATTAGAAAACAAAACATTATATTTTCACGTATGCAGATGATAACCATCTATACCTTTTTTTAACCAAATGTCATTTTCTCCTATAATGTTCTTCATTGTGTCAGTGAATTAAAACAGTAGATGGATGAAAACTACTTATCTCTTAACTATAGAAAAAACCAGAAATGACATTTACTATGGGGAGTGCTGCAGAGCACAACTATTTTCGCCTGATGATTGCTAGAATAAAATCCAGGGATTTCCACAACCTGGATATGTTAGCAAGATTGATGAATAGATTAAGTATTAGTTTTACTGAATCAGCATGCAACTTAGGCATTATCTTTGGTGCCAGTATGTATTTTAAAACACAAATTACAAAACTATATCAAACTGTTTTTTTAAGTTTGAAAATTTTAAAAATTAAGATGGTTTGGATTATACTGAGAAATTAATTCATGTATTTATTTCTAGTAGGACTGACTACTGCACTGGCCTTTGTAACTTTTCTTTATGCAGCTTTTAGATAATTCAAAATCCTGCTGCAAGAATTGTTAGAAGAACTAGAAAGTACAAATACATAACTCCAGTTCTTAAGTCTTCATACTGGCTTACAACTAAGCTTAGAGATGATTTCAAAATCCTACTTCTGACATATAAAGCCTTAAGTGCCCATGGCACTGCCTACCTATTTGAACTAATCATTACATACAAACCAAAGCATCAATTAAGATTTCAATATGCTAGTCAACTAAACATTCTAAAAATTAATAAAATGCCAGTGGGAGAGTGGGCTTTCAGAAGCTGGGTCCCAAAACTATGGAATGATCTGCCTTATATAAGAGATGCCCTTTCAATTTCAGTTTTTAAATCCAGGTTGAAGACTCACTACTTTAGTTTAGCTTACCCTGACTAGAGCTGCTGATTAGCTCCACAGATTACATCTCTGTTTCTATGTCATTTGTGCAAAAACATAAGGAAGATAATCATTAAGAACCATTATTACTCTCCTTTGTTCCATTTCTCTTCTCAGTGTGCTGGTGTGGCATTTGCTGCTTTACTTCCAAGGTGTTTTGCTACTGTCCATTGAAAGACATCTGAGATACTGGAAATCTTGAAATAACATTAAATGGCTTAACATGAACTCTTCTGTAGAATGATCAAGAGGGGGTGGGTGGAAACTTGACCAAGGTCTCCAAGAATTTGACTGTGTCTGACTTTGTCTATTATTGCTGACCAGGAACTATCCAGAGGTTTACATTCTTTGATGATTGGAGCTTTCACTTCCTTTTCCTATTAACTGATTATTGTTCAGCAAAACTTTAATGGACATATATTGTTATGTTCCATTTTTATTAATCTGCTATATGTATTCATTCTATTCAATTTTGTTACATTTGTAATTGCATTTACCTGTGAACTTGCACCAGCACACTGAGCTTGCATTCAGTAAAGAGCACTAAACATAAATAAGCTGAATTGAACTGAGTGGTCCAGTGGGGTACCTTTCCCACTTTCTCACCACATTACCATAACAAAGCACTTCATTTCTCACCTTAACCATCACTCTCTCTCTCTCTCTCTCTTTAACACAGCTCTGCAGGTTTAACACTTTTTGACTGAATTAAATTAGCTTCTGCTGCCAAATCGTTTCCAGAGTCAGATGAAGCCTGCATTATAAGCTAGGATGATAGAGGATTCGGTGAAAATTTGTTGAATCCTTGTTGCTAAAATTTAGAAAAGAGCAAAAGATAGTCAGTACATAGTCATTTTCATTCCTCTCCTTTAAGGTATTTTAATGTCCAAATACTTTCAAAGTTTAAATGTCAGAGTAAACCTCCTTGGCACATGAGTGCACTTACAGTAACACATCATTCCCCATGCACATTACAGCAGCAATGCCTATACCAACATAATAGTGAGGGGAACTGATCAGCCTGATTACTGTTTCCAAGTAAATATGAACTAGAAGGCATATAATGCAGATCCCAAATAAAAATAATATTTATGAGACTAGAGCAAGTGTTACAATACAAAGCAATAAAAAATAGGACATGAAGGTTGGAGATAGCTATTTTTTAAGTATTCATAATTAAAATGACAGCTTTAATCAAGTATTCTTAATTCTGACAAACAGAATCAAATGAGGCCTTAACATTTGTACCCTTATGGCTTATTCAAATTAATGCAATCTGCTTTCTGGTATTTTAATTATGCCACAACCACCTGCTTCATATTTGTGTAAGAGATGACAGCTCTTAATTTGATTGACAACTCCAAGGTATTCTGCACAATATAAAGCAGTTTAAAAATTCTTACAAGATTTTTCGTTAATCTTCCTTTCTAGAAGATTATATGAAAGCATATCTATTGTGCAATCAAAACATGTTTCTTTCTCAAGTTCTTTCTCAGTAATAATTTGTTACCGTTATACTTCCTTATTTGGATGAATTGCAAAAGTAAGGCACATGAGCATGAGGATTGCAGTTTAGGATACAGATTTATATTAAGGAGACATGTTTATTTAAGTGGAAGTCACTGTTCACCCCAGCTTTAAATTGTCTAAAAGTCTAGCAAGGTAGAGAGCAGTGGGCTCTGGAATCTGAATGATATCAGAGCTTTGTACCACTTACAAGAGTAATACATCACTGTCAGCACATCCTCAGAAATGTCTAATAAAGGCTCCCCAAGTCCCTCCAGTGTTTCTCTATTTATCTAAATACAAAAAATACAACCAGCTGTGGGCTGTCCATTTTTTCAAGTAAACATATGTCAGAATCTATCATCCAGCTTTCTTCGCACATTCTATATAAAATATATATTATAACTGTTTACATGTTCTTGAACTAATATTGTAATTCATAAATTATATATTTTTTTAAATATTTGATTAATGGGGCACCTCACAATTGCAGTAGCTAAAATTGTTGCCTTAGAGAAGTGTTGGAATCCTGACCTGGTTACCATGTTTGAGGATTCTGTATTCTGTTCTTGGCACTGTGAGTTTTTCTCCAGGTACTCTGAACTTGTCTGATTCCTACCTTTCGTCAAATGCTGCTGGCATAGGCTGTGCCCTCCCGATAATTATGAACCAAATTAAGTGAAGTTCAAACATGGGTTTGAATATATATCTGTATATATATATATATATTTAATATCCAGCATCTGTCTGTCTGTCTGTCTGCCTGTCTATTTTTCACAAGAGAACTACTTAACAGATTTAGATATTTTCTGTAATTTTCTTGAAAATTCCGGTTGATTTTATGACTTCTTTCATCGCACTAAGTATCATAGTTCGCTTGCAGTACCAATTTATTTGCACAAATCTGAGAGCGAGGCTGCGGGCCGAGGAAAGGGACGGGGCCCTCCTCACTCAAGCTCCAGCATCCGTTTGAGTCAGTCTACCTCTTGCCACTTGTTGGAGCGTACCTTGCCTCTGCTTAGCTAGCGAAACCAGTTTGTTCAACAGATATTATCATCTACAGATTGTTAAGGAGTAACGTTTGATGTTTTTGAGAGAGAGATTAGAGCTACGTGTGTTTTTGAGGGTAAATCTGTTGGCAGAGATATCACGGCCATGTGCTTTTTCCACCATGCGGGGGACGCTCTACCGTCAGAGCTGAACACGATCAGATACAGTGCCAATGTTTGACATTACAGCGTACCTACCTTACGCTTGACCAGAATTACATTTTTTTTTTGTTTTTATTGATTTTTAGTTTGTCCTGTTTCACTACTACATAGGTGGAGCAGTGGGGGACAACTGGTATATATGTGTGTATATATATATACACACGTAGATATATATTGTCACACACGTGTGCTTAGGAGGCAGACAACAAGCCCGGAGGTGAGTGATATATTGCCAATGGGGGGTTGAATTTTGTTACTGATATCTCTCTCTCTCTACCTTTACAGAACCAAAGAGGACAAATAATAAAACACAATCACCATCAACAATACCAATACTCGAAAAGGGCTCTGCAACAACAGCTCCTACAGATTCATTGGCACTTCCATCTCCCGCAGATGACATCACTTCCGGTCCCTCAGTGATGATATCACTTTCTGGCCAATATTGATGATGTCACTTCTGGCTAATCCTGATGACATCACTTCCGGTCCCGCTATAATGATGTCACTTCTGGTCTCAGCCAACTTCCTGCCACATCATTTCCTGTAGCCATTTTGTCCTCTGTATAAAAACGAGCCTCACGCCATGGTTAAGGTCGAATGTTTGATGTATTTTTTTCATTACAATTTGACCAATTTTGAGAACTGAGATTATACAGGGCAAAACCCCAAACCTTTGCAACGTGTTGTGAACGTTATTAATCACAATATGCACATACAGTATATATATACGATGTCCAGTACAGTTTAAATATTTAAATAGTAGGATTAAATTCAAAGTCTAAACAAAAACTTATGATTACTAAACAAGCGGGTTTCAAGCACTACACTAAATATCTGTCTCCTATGTTTTTTTAATGGATTTCTCAAGAATAGTAAGTATTCAATTGTCTTTTTCTTATATAAACAAAGTTCACATGCCATTTGAAATGCAGTGCAGGCATAAATACTTGAACATCATGTCTTCAGTCTCATGCTTAACTATATGTAATGTCATGGAAACAAATTGGTGGTGCCTATGAGAAGACAGAAAAACAGACAAAGACAAAAAAGATAATATATAAATATGCAAATCATTTATAATATACATAGTTTGTAAATGGCAAGGAAAGAAGCTGATTAAAGGACCAAGAAATGGACAAAGCTAAATTATTGTCCAAAATATAATTGTAAATTGCATTCAAAAACTGAACACTGATTTCTTAAATCCCGACTCACCAGCTCTCTCTTCTTGACACAGAGAAACTTATTGTTTGTTATTCAGTATCTTAGACAATGAAAGGGTCTGTGACACTGACTTGCTAGTGAAGACCACATCCCCTAGCAATAGACCACCACATTTAGGCAACTAAACCACAAAATTACAGTGTCCATGAAAAGCAAGATTACAGAAGTTAATATTGAGAAACATTTTTAAGACCCTTAAAACAGCCTTGTTTCCACAAAATAACTAAATGAATTATTTCCTGGGTTACCAAATAAATTGTGAGGACAGTTAATGGATAACAAAGGTAATGAAAAGGCAATTGTGATATTTATAGTGTGCTAATTTTAATAGAAAAGATTAGTAGAAAACCAAAAGCTGTATTTTTCATTTATAGATCTGGAAAAGCCCTCCAATAGATTTCCTGATGAATGTCATGTTTTGGTGTCTACAGAAAAGGAATACTTTTTAAAAGCTGGTATGACTGGTAGAAGTGATGAATAAGGCATCAATAACAACAGTCAGAAGTTCATTTGGAGACATACAACTTTTTAATGTCCAAGTAAGTTTACACCAGGGTTGAGAACTTAGCCTTTTCCTCTGTGTTCCTATAGTGGATGTGTTTATTGTGGGTACTGGGGGTGGTGAATTCTGGTGAAGTCAGGAGAATTGTAGAGAAGGTTATGAAGTGCCTGGCAACCTTGAAACAGAGAAGACTGAAAGAAAATGCTGGGAAATGGCAGGTCATGGTTAGTAGCAGGTTATGAAGGGAAGGAATGTTAATGCAAGATCAAGTTAATTTACACCTGAAGAAGATCCAGAAGTTGAATACCAGGGGTCAGTTACAACTGTGAAGTGAGAAAATAAAAGTAGTCTGGAGTAAACTGTGGCAGTTTCCAATGGTGGCATGTGATAAAAGGATGCTAAGTATAAGGAGAAGTAAAGATCAGTTAACGGTAACATTAAAAAGGCTGGTGTCGACATAGAGTGTAGAGTCAAGAGAAGACGAAAAAGTTGAATGAACCCGAATGAGAATGCTGAAGTGTGCTTTGGATGTCTCACTGAGGGACTGAATAAGAAATTAGAAGGTTAGGAGAAGAGCAAAAGTGGGAAAGTTAAAGCACTATTCATTTTGAACAAAACTGTTTTATGGATGCTTTCACTTTACATGAATACAATGTCCATTTTTGTACGTGAAGTTAAAAGATCATTTAAAATTTACAATAAAAAGGAAAGAAAGAAAATGCCTTAATTTTAAAATTGATACATAAAAAGCTTTTGTAATCTATGACACTGAAAATGTATTATTCAGAGAAATGTTTACAATAAAAAGGGCTGGGGATAAAACTCTCTACAGTTACAGTGGTATGAAAAACTATTTGCCCCCTTCCTCATTTCTTATTTTTTTGCATGTTTGTCACACAAAATGTTTCTGATCATCAAACACATTTAACCATTAGTCAAATATAACACAAGTAAACACAAAATGCAGTTTATAAATGATGGTTTTTATTATTTAGGGAGAAAAAAAAATCCAAACCTACATGGCCCTGTGTGAAAAAGTAATTGCCTCCTGAACCTAATAACTGGTTGGGCCACCCTTAGCAGCAATAACTGCAATCAAGCATTTGCCATAACTTGCAATGAGTCTTTTACAGCGCTCTGGAGGAATTTTGGCCCACTCATCTTTGCAGAATTGTTGTAATTCAGCTTTATTTGAGGGTTTTCTAGCATGAACCGCCTTTTTAAGGTCATGCCATAGCATCTCAATTGAATTCAGGTCAGGACTTTGACTAGGCCACTTCAAAGTCTTCATTTTGTTTTTCTTCAGCCATTCAGAGGTGGATTTGC
>JANRMT010062856.1:100678269-100697486 GCA_026402145.1 Polypterus bichir lapradei
AATGCATTTTTTCGATTGTCCTTCTGCTCAATTGTGAGGTTTTTCGGCACCATTTTGGCACAGACATTTCACATGTGCAAATGTTCAGTCAAAATTTGATGAGCGGTAAATCTGTTCAAATTTAATTGTTCTCTCAACATTCTTAATGTTAAACGACGGTCTGATCTCACAAGAGTGTTCACACGTTCGATGTTTTCAATGGTTTTCGAAGTTGAAGGCCTCCCTGAAAAACTTGAGCTCGGGATAAAGAATGTTCCCCATAGGAACATGTTTTAACTTTTCAAATGTCACACTTTCCGATTCTCCAAGCTTAACACAAAATTTAATGGCACAATGTTACTCCAAATTCCGCTGTTCCATTTTGCGTGACGCACAACCAAAAACACAACTTCGCTAATAGCAGTCACAAAAATCACGTAGTTAACGGAAGGAGTTGAAACTCGCACTGAGCTATGGGAGGGTACTGTTACACGTGCTCTATCAAGGACAACAGCGCAGCGTTGCCAGATCGCTTACAGTGTTGCCAATCTCATTACTTTTCTGTCACACCTCGTATATATATATATATATATATATATACTGTACATACCCACACACCCTCCTCGAGCCACCACCTTATGGTGGTGGAGGGGTTTGCGTTTCCCAATGATCCTAGGAGCGCTGTTGTTGGGGGCTTCATGCCCCTGGTAGGGTCACCCAAGGCAAACTGGTCCTAGGCGAGAGACGTGACAAAGAGCGGTTCAGTAAACCTCCTATGATACATACAAACATTGGATGGCATGACGGGGTCACTGGGGCCCCCTCTGGAGCCAGGCCGGGAGGTCGGGCTCGATGGGGAACGCCTGGTGGCCGGACATGCAACCATGGGGCTCGGCCGAGCACAGACCGAAGAGGCATTGTGGGTCCCCCTTCCCGTGGGCTCATCACCTGTAGAAGGGTCCAAGGAGGTTGGGTGCACTGTGAGTCGGGTGGTGGCCGAAGGCGGGGACCTTGGCGGTCCGATCCTCGGCTACAGAAGTTGGCTCTTGGGATGTGGAATGTCACCTTTCTGAAGGGGAAGGAGCCTGAGCTAGTGCGCGAGGTTGAGAAGTTCCAGCTAGATATAGTCGGGCTCACCTCGATCCAGAGCATGAACTCTGGAACCAGTCTCCTTGAGAGGGTCTGGACTCTCTACCACTCTAGAGTTGCCCCCAGTGAGAGGCACAGAGCGGGTGTGGGCATACTCATTGCCCCCCAACTTGGAGCCTGTTCATTGGGGTTCACCCCAGTAGACGAGAGGGTAGCCTCCATCAGCCTTCGGGTGGGGGGACGGGTCCTAACTGTTGTTTGTGCGCATGTGCTGAACAGCAGTCTGGAGTACCCACCCTTTTTGGAGTCCCTGGAGGGTGTGCTAGAGGGCACACCTGCTGAGGACTCCCTTGTTCTGCTGGGAGACTTCAATGCTCACGTGGGCAATGACAGTGAGACCTGGAAGGGTGTGATTGGGAGGAATGGCTCCCCCGATCTTAACCAAAGTGGTGTTTTGTTATTGGACTTCTGTGCTCATCATGGCTTGTCCATATGTGCACCTGGCACCAGGACACCCTAGGCCTCAGTTTGATGATTGACTTTGTAGTTGTTTCATCAGACTTGCAGCCACATATTCTAGACACTCGGGCAAAGAGGGGGAGGAGCTGTCAACTGATCACCACCTGGTGGTGAGTTGGCTTTGATGGTGTGGGACAATGCAGCTCAGGCCTGGTAGGCCCAAACATATTGTGAGGGTCTGCTGGGAACATCTGGCAGAGTCCCCTGTCAGAAGCAGCTTCAACTCCTACCTCTGGCAGAACTTCGACCACGTCCCGAGGGAGATGGGGGACATCGAGTCTGAATGGGCCATGTTCTGTGCCCTATTGTTGAGGCGGCTGACTGGAGCTGTGGCGGTAAGGTGGTCAGGGCCTGTCGTGGTGGCAATCCCCGAACCTGTTGGTGGACACCGGAGGTGAGGGATGCCGTCAAGCTGAAGATAGAGTCCTACAGGACCCTTTTGTCCTGTGGGACTTCAGAGGCGTCTAACAGGTACCGGCAACCAAGCGGAATGCGGCTTCACTGGTTTCGGAGGCAAAAACTTGGGCATGGGAGGAGTTTGGGGAGGTCATGGAGAACGACTTCCAGATGGCTTTGAGGAGATTCTGGTCCACCATATGGTGTCTCAGGAGGGGGAAGCAGTGCAGTGTCAACACTGCATATGGTGGGGATGGTGCGCTGCTGACCTTGACTCGGGATGTTGTGGGTCAGTGGGGGGAGTACTTCGAAGACCTCCTCAATCCTACTAACATGTCTTCCAATGAGGAAGCAGAGCCTTGGGACTCGGAGGTGCACTCTCCCATTTCTGGGACTGAGGTCACCGAGGTGGTCAAAAAACTCCTTGGTAGCAGGGCCCTGGGGGTGGATGAGATACGCCCGGAGTTCCTCAAGGCTCTGGATGTTGTAGGACTGTCTTGGTTGACATGCCTCTGCAACATCGCATGGACATCAGGGACAGTGCCTCTGAATTAGCAGACCGTGGTGGTGGTCCCCCTCTTTAAGAAAGGGGACCGGAGGGTGTGTTCCAACTACAGAGGGATCACACTCCTCAGCCTCCCTGGAAAAGTCTATTCGGGGGTCCTGGAGAGGAAGGTCCATCAGATAGTCGAACCTCGGATTCAAGAGGAACAGTGTGGTTTTTGTCCTAGTCACGGAACAGTGGACCAGCTCTACAACCTTGGCAGAGTCCTGGAGGGTGCAGGGGAGTTTGCTCAACCAGTCTAAATGTGTTTTGCGCACTTGGAAAAGGTGTTCGACCGTGTTCCTCGGGGAATCCTGCGGGGGGTGCTCTAGGAGTATGGGGTACCAGACCCCCTGATAAGGGCTGTTCGGTCCCTGCACAACCGGTGTCAGAGCTTGGTCCGCATTGCCGGCAGAAAGTCGAACCCGTTTCCGGTGAGAGTTGGACTCCGCCAGGGCTGCCCTTTGTCACTGATTCTGTTCATAACTTTTATCGACAGAATTTCTAGGCGCAGCCAGGGCATTGAGGGGGGCCGGTTTGGTGGACTCAGGATTGGGTCACTGCTTTTTGCACATGATAGTGTGCTGTTTGCTTCATCAGGCCGTGATCTTCAGCTGTCTCTGGATCGGGGTCTTGTTCACAAGTGAGGGAAGAATAGAGCGGTAGATCGACAGGCGGATCGATGTGGAATCCACTGTAATGCGGGCTCTGCATTGGTCGGTTGTGGAGAAAAAGGAGCTGAGCCGAAAGGCAAAGCTTTCAATTTACCAGTCGATCTACGTTCCTACCCTCACCTATGGTCATGAGTTATGGGTAGTGACCAAAAGAATGAGATCGCGAATACAAGCGGCTGAAATGAGTTTCCTCCACAGGGTGTCTTGGCTTTCCTTTAAAGATAGGGTGTCAGAGTAGTTAGATAAGGTGACTCGGGCATCTGATCAGGATGCCTCCTGGATGCCTCGCTGGTGAGGTGTTCCGGGCATATCTAACTGGGAGGAGGTCCTGGGTAAGAACACCTCAGAATGCCCCTGGAAGAGCTAGTAGAAATGGCCAGGGAGAGGGAAGTCTGGGCATCTCTGCTCTAGCTGCTGCCCCCGCGACCCGATCTCGGATAAGCAGAAGAGGATGGATGGATATACACACACACACATATGTATATAGATATATATACATGTACATATACATATATAAAGCTGCATTCAATTCAGTTATTTTACATATCATGACATAACAAACTTTCATCTACTCCTCATAAATTATTAAATATTAATTAAATCTAATCTCAGGTGACAAACAACACATAACAGATTTCACTTTGTCATTATTTTTCAATACAAAAATGACATGGCAGGCAGGAGCCATATGTGAAAAGTAAGTACACTGCATGATTAGGCCTGTCATGATAATGAAAATTTTATTGATGATTAACCTTCATAAAAATAATTTTGATTGACGACTTAACTGTCTTCTTAACTATCAAAAGTCAAGGTCATGGATTTGTTTAATACGGACATGGTATATATTCAAAAGGCTGAAGTTTCCAAAATCCATTACAGCTAGTAAGACGAGCAGTTTTGTATCTTACTGGTAAAACAGATAAGGTGCATGGCTGGAATAAAGTGAACTGAATGTTACCATTTTTTGCAGAATAAGCTGGTTGTGTATACTTTGGGAAGTACAATTTTGAATGTGAAGCATTCTCTTCTTCCCTTCCTTAGCTAATGGATGTGCACACTCTTTGTCTTTCCATCTCTGTACCACTCTCTGTCCCTCCCTAGTAGCACCACAAATGTGAAGTGGGCTTGTAACACATGGCTGATTCTGCCTGTTTGTTTCTTTTTAGCCATTCAGCCTCATTGCAACATGTGAAAGAAGGTAGTAAAGTAAAAAGAAATCTGAAACGTGGTATGGAGTTAACCATATTAAATTAAGACTTATATAAAGTATTCCAGATCATAATTTATGTTCACTTGTCAAGCATTAAGTTATTCTATCTATCTATCTTAAGTGACCTGTTTAAGGAATAGCTACACAGGCATTTTAAGAATAACCTAATTGAAGACAGATTAACTCATGGATTCAGGGACTGGAAGAGCATGTGAAAATCATCTAAAGTCAAATTTACCCTCCCCCCATTCTGAAATCTTTGTGCTACTACTGCTTTACACATGTATTCAAGCAGAGTTTATGAAGAATTACATTTATTTTCTTGTCTCTGGATAATTGCATCAATTGTCTTTTTGTGCATGTTACAAATTATCAGCAATGTACACTTGCTCTGTATTTTTCCTAAGTTTGATAAACTCGGTAAATTTCCGAAATGAATAAGAATTCTGTGTTCTATACTGTATGAATAAAGATGCTTAGGACTGTTCCATCAGATAACTGTATTACAAATATGTTTATGCTTCTCTCCTTGCAAGGTTAAGTAAAGATCCGTGTCTCCTAACTCAGCCTTGGTGGAGTTTTTTTTTTAAGGTGCAGTGAGAATCCTCGACAGTTTCCTGAAAAATTGACACCTCAATTGATTTCCCTTGATGTAACTGATTGAAACAACCCTAATAATTTATATTCAGTTTGCAAATAAAATCCCTTGATGTTTGAATGTAAAATTGTGAATTCAAATGCTTATGTAAATGATCATGGTCAGATAGAATAATTTTATCAGTTTTAAAGAAAAATAATTGAAGTCAGGAAAAGATGTAATAGTTGTGACAGCCCCATAAATGATAAAGCATTTGCAGAAACACCTTTCACAGGAATAAATTGAAGTAGTCATGTAACAAACCCAGACACCAGTTTGTTATGACACAGAGTCTCTGGAATTATTGTGAGTAACAGAAAAGACCAGAAGATAATAATATGAGTTAGAATTGTATTCTGTGCCAAGCAAACCCAGAAGATCAAAATAACAAGAGCAACCATGATAGAAATCAAAACCAAAACATTTCTGAGCAAAAATATCCAGTTTCATAGGAAATGTTCAGTGGAAGTCAGCAAGCAATCTAAGAGTACGAATAAATGCCCATGAATGCTCTTTGGGGCCATAACCCCTCCAATCCACCAGTTATTCAACTGTGTGTGTTTCTTTGAGTCCAAAATCTTTTGAACATCAATCTTCAGATGGCCCTCAACAGTTCTCTCTGTCCGTTTGTCTAGATGAGAAGGAAGAGCCAAGTTTATATGTGGCTGGAGAAACATGCTGAAGAATGGACAATGGTCCAGTAAATCTCAGACCCAACTTGTGCAATGGATGTTACAGCTCACAAGCCACACTTTCTGTCTAACTCAAGACATGGGATTAACACATCGCCGTCTGTCTGCATTGGACATTGGACAGCATTCACCTGTGCCAACTGCATCCTCAATACTAACCAGTTATGGCCTAATGAAGATTACAAAAAAGGACAGTGCAGGGAGCAAAGATGTTTCAGTACATCTCAAAATTGGTGACTTAAACCAAAAATATAAGCCAAACATAATCATAACAATCTGAAGAGGACTGGGCCAGAAGCACAGGAGTGAAAGCAAACGAATACCACAGTGAACTGCTGGTGTCAAGAAAGTGTCAAAAAAAGTCAGCTCCAGCCCAGCTAATTGTCAATAAGTGCTTTGCCTCTAGAGATAACAGATACGGTTGAAGATAAAAAACAATTGCAAAACAAAAGCAAGACAATGGGAATAAATTGGATAGTGATGAAAAACAAAAAGAAAAATGAAAAGGGAGTTGACACACTGCAGCAATCCTAACACCCATGACAGCACAAGCCAATGACATAATGATATTGGTGGCCATGTTTGGTTTCCTGAATATAGTACAAAAAAGGGAAACAACAACACTAACATTTATTTCTATAACAAATTTTCATACACAGAATGTAGCTCAAAGAGAAATACAAAAATAATAAAAAAAAAAAAAAAACCATAAAAGTAGCATAAAGTGTGCTGACCAGGTGACATAACTTACACAGGACAATTTATTTCAGTGAAAATCTCTCAAAGAACATCTCAAACTTACCTCAGAGGGGCACAACTGAAGATTATGAAAATTCCAGCCTACAAGTCAAATTCTGAAGAAAAAGATAACTTTATTTTTATAAAAAGACAACAGCTTGTTGAATCAAGTGAGTTCACAAAAACTTATAAATTATTACATTATAAAAGTCTTTATTTCCTCCTTAAATATATCCTAATTTGAACATTTCCTCCAGCAACAGTCTAACTTATTTTCCGATCCACTTGTACCTTTGCTGAAGTTTCTAAATGCACAATGCGTTCATGATTTTAAAACACATGCACACTTAGAGGCTCATTGCACTTTTTCTATTGGGAAACATAAGATTCACACTTTTTTTATTTAAGTTTCTTTTTAAAGATTATCAGCAGATGCTGACTTCTCCCACCACATTGCTGCTCATTCTTTACACTCGCCAATTAGGCTGAACATCTCACTAAATTCCAGAAGTGACTAATCAGTCTTCTCAGTTCTGCAACTCCAACAGAGGATGACACATCCTATAACAGGTGGCAGCAAACTTTTACTTTAATGTTTTAGCTTTGTAAACTGTTTTCCATCAGAAGGAAGGTCATTAAAAATAGCACTAACCCACTTTATGGGACAATACTGCCGTTTATTGTTAGCATGCTTTGTCATTTTATACATTATACTGTATATTGTATATCAAGACCAGTTCTATAGTGTATCTGAATTAAACTTGTAGGCAGTTTTGCTAGAAATAAACAAAAATATTAGACAGGTTATTATCATTTTATGTTACACAGTAAAAAAATGATTTCTTTACAATTACAAGGCATTTGCCATTTATTTTTCAACTAGGACTAAACAGTAGGAAGCCACTGAAGTTGGGATATAAGCATAAGTGTCACAAAATTTTAGCCCTACCTTCTACTTAAACATGAAATATTACTAAAAGAGAATTATACTTGTTACATTTGTCAGTCAGTCATTATCCAACCCTCTATATCCTAACACAGGGTCACGAGGGTCTGCTGGACAATGCACCTAACCCACATGTCTTTGGACTGTGGGAGGAAACCAGAGCACCCGGAGGAAACCCACGCAGACACGGGGTAAAAACATGCAAACTTCACGCAGGGAGGACCCGGTTTCCTTACTGCGAGGCAGCAGCGCTAACACTGCACCACCGTGCCACCCTGTTACATTTGTGTAGTATACAATTTGCACAGTGCTTGGCATTACAGTTTTACAATTGCAAAGAGAAAATGCTGGGGAAATTGCTGGGACCCAATGTAAACTTAACACATGGTCATAGCAGCTTTTCTTTGGGTGCTCTGGTTTCTTCTCATATACCTAAGGTGAACATATTAGATAGGGTCATCAGATTTTCCAGGCCAAAACACAGGACAGAGAAGGACATGAATTTTTGAAGGATGAGCTGTACTGGAAGGAGGAATGGCAAGGTGGTGTTCAGATTAGTTTTGGAACCTGCAGTTGCTACATTTTCAGCAAAGCATTACTAACCTTTTGTGATGACCTAATTTTAGCTCTTATCCCTTACTAGTGGATGAACAATCCCAGGTTTGCTGAATTGAGCACCGCAGAGAAGACCAGATTAAAAGGTGACGTTGCAATAAATACTTAGCCACTACAAGAATTACTATAGAAATCAGAGAGAATTGTTATTTGTCTCAACACACCTTAGAAATTGATACTAGATGGCATATCTCCTCTTTATCATGCAAAGGCAGAAGTAAAATGATACATCAGTGTAAATTTGAGCTTTAGATAGAAGGTCATTTTCTTTGCTTCAAAGATTATTTGAACGGATAAAGTGAGTAAACAAACTAAAAATGTGACATGTTTGTCAGAGCCAAATTCTCCAGTGAGTATTTCCACTTTACAAGTGTATCTATCACAACAGGATAGCTCCCATCCTGCAGCACTTCAAAGAAACACCAAAGGAAAAAAAATAATCGTCCATGGAATCTGCTGACACACATATGTTATTAATTTCCATTCTCCTGTTGCCACAAACAAAAGGTTGTTACTGTTGTGATAGGTAAGCCTCCAAATGTCCCTGTAGCATGGAATTGATGTACCAAAAAGAAATGATTTATTGTGCCTTTGTGTACTTAACATAGGTAACAAAGGGATGAAAAAAGAAATTAGCAATAAAATAAACAAAACAAAACTGTACAGAACCACTATTTCAAATGTTCAGCCCTATCAGTTTGAATCGATGTCTTCTCTCCTTTCCATATATCCATTCATCCATCCATCTTCTGAACCTGCTTATTCAGAGGAGGCTCGTGGAGAAGCTGGAGCCTATTCCAGGACACATAGGAGCAGAGCAGGAACAATTCCATCACAGGCTGCCCTACTTTCCTATGTCTTATAATTCTATAAAAGAATTCTTGCAGTTTCTTCCTTGAAAGTCTTGGGACCTCAGTGTCCAGTAGTCCTTAATGTCAAATAAGCAATAAGTGTTTCTTCTCCTAATGCAAGGATTTAAAGCAAAGCAGATGAAATGCAATTGTTCTTAGCTTGCCATCAATATTGCACACATTATTAAAAAACCAGTAATGGCGTAATGCATGATAACATGCAGTGAATACACTTGACTTATACTTTTCATCCTCTTTCTCTGTATGTTTAGCATTCGTTTGCTCAGAGGTTGGTGCACTTGCCACTTCCTGGGCAGCTCTTCTTTTCTTCACCCTAGCGGCCCGCTGCTTCTCTTCTTTCGTCGGCATCTTTTCGAGTTAAAACTGATGAAGTCAGTGTTTGTGTTGCAATTACTTAGTATGTTTTCTTTAATTTTTCACTTAAGCTGGCACTTAAGTCTTCAATCTGCCTCAAGAATGATTAGCGAATGTGGCAGGGAATGAGAAAGGCGCCCATACGCATGTGCCACACGGCCGCCCTGCTGTGAACCGCCGAAAGTTGATTCTACAATAAAATAAAATAAAAATAAAGTAATAAAAATCATCACCCTGAAAGCTGATAGTAGACGTCACGTAGTTTATGTGTACCAAATTTCAAGTCAATAGGTGAAACGGTTTCATCTGCTTTGCTTTAAAGTAGATGTCACGTAGTTTATGTGTACCAAATTTCAAGTCAATAGGTGAAACGGTTTGCGAGATACAGGTGATTTAAAATCCTGGACAGACAAACGAACAGCCACGGTAGCGTATTATATAAGAAGATGCCTGAATTAGCATAAGTCATTCTAATTCTGGGTTTTCATAAGAAATGTAACAATTTACTTCATAAGATAGAAATCCATAATAAATAAGAATTGTTGCCTCAGATATTCATAATATTAAAATGAGTGCTTCAATTTAAATGTTTAAAGTCAAAATATTCTCAATTGCAATAGAAATTTGTCATTTTTCACCCTGTGATACAGGTCCATAGAGGGCTATATCCCTAGCAAAGGATTAAACATCAAAAATAACATCATATTCGTAATCACTGACCTTGAAAAAGTCTAAATAGATACCCCACATGCTTATGTTTGAAATTTGTAAATTTAACCTTCTGGGAGTGATGGTTAGAGGGCTGGGACCACTACTAAAGAAGCAAATATCAAAAATATTATCATATTCATAATCAGAAACCTCAAAATAACATAAACCAACACTCCACATGCCTATATTACCAGTCCTCATTTTTTTCAAAAATTTGTGAAAAGGAGTAACTTTGACTTCCCTATGGGTGAATCTCCAAAAGTGTGACATCTTGCATAACTAGACATCAAGACATGTCGGACAGTATATCATATGTCATATTTGAGTCGGAGACACTGGACAAATCAAACAAATGAAGTGTTTTCAAAAGTATATCTTATGAACACAATTCAGTCAATTTAAAAAAAAAACTGTAGCAATATGGAAACAATTATTAAAAGAATTTCCATGTACTGTAAGCATGATCGGTGAGGTGTATTTAAAGTACGGGCAGTATCACTGTATTATTGTTTTATTCACAGTTAAAGTTTGTTTAACTGCAAATCAAATGGGACAGATTTATAATACGAATAAATCTCGACATTTATATAGTGCTTTTCTCACTACTCAAAACATTTTGCATAGAGAGTGGGGAGGCACTTCAAACACCACCAATACACAACATCCACCTGGATGATGCAACAGCAGTCATTATTGCGTCTGTATGCCCAAGACACATTAGCTGTTGGGTACTTAAGTGGTGAGAGAGATAACCAATCAGAGAGAGAGGGGATGATAGTGGTTGGGGGGGTTTAGAATGACTAGGCCATGGTAGGCAATTTAGCCAGCACATCAGAAAACACTCTGCTCTTTACAAATGGGGCCACGGGATCTTTAATGACCACAGAGAGTCAGGACCTCAGTTTTACATCTCATCCAAAAGACAGCATCATTTTACAACACAGTGCCCCTGTCACTGCACTGGGACATTGGGATCCACACACATACCACAGGGTTAGCACCCTATGTTGGCACCTCCAACACTTCTTCCAGAAGCAACCCTTATATATATATATATATATATATAAAATGGGATGCCAAACAGGCACATATAATTGATTTTCAGAATATCAAAGTCATTTGTTTGTTGTTTTAGAGTAATCAATTCAGCCATTGGCATAGAGATCTATCCCAGAACTATCCTGGAATGCTCAAAACATGTCACGCTAGCCTCACAAAACAAGTGCTAGGAAAAAAAAAGTTTGCTGAATGCTGCAAGGTGAATTTTCAGGAAATAGCTCAGTGAACAAGGTCACTAACAGGACTAGCAAATTAGGATGAAGCATGAGCTACTGCCCCAGTTAAGCCCTTACTATAATCTGGGCATGAACATACCAATAGATTTATATTTGGACATAATTCTTACATTAACTTTAATGTACTGTACATACATAAAATGCTTTACATCTCTCTCTCTCATTTCTCCTAGGGCACGAAGCAGAAAATGGCCGACAGTGGGGTAACTCGCGTCGAAATCGTAGTGGAAGAACTTCAGGCACTCGACGGACAGATTCAGAAACTCCTGTCCCGACGGAGATACCTTAGGGATCTGAAGGCCCGGCTGTTGGATAAACCGTCCGCACCATCTATAACCGGCGAAACATCAACCCCACGTTGTGCCGACCTCACCCCCGCGTCGCTGATGACCTCGGTGGATTTCAGCTATGCAGGCGGGGGGTCAAGGCCAGAGCACCTCCATCGGCACAGGCGAGCATCCTATCCCAAAACCGGTTTGACCCTCTCCGCGTCCCCAGCTCGCTTTCAGCCCCTGGTGATGTAATAGTGGTAGGTGATTCTATTGTTAGGAACCTTAATGTCGCATGCCCTAATGCAAAATCGTTTGTTTCTTGTTTTCCCGGTGCTCGTGTCCGAGATGTGATGAGACGTGCACCAGCAGTCTACGAGAAACACAAGGAGAGGGCAATTGGAGCAATCGTTTTGCATGCCGGCGTAAACGACATAAGGCAGCGACAATCAGAAATCCTGAAGGCTGATTTCGCAGCTTTGATTAAAGACACGAAGGAGAGGACGCAATCGGCAAAGATCTTCGTTTCGGGTCCACTACCTCTCGTCAGACGATCCAACGAGTACTACAGTCGGCTGCTAGGATTGAACAACTGGCTACAGGGTTTCTGCAAGAAGAAGGATGTCGGTTTCATCAACAATTGGAATCTCTTTTTGGAAAGGCCGCGTTTCTTCAAGCGTGATGGCCTGCATCCGAACAGTTTCGGCGCCCGGGTCCTCTCCGAAAACATAGCGAAGGTAATTCGTTTATCTTGACTATCTATCTCTACTCTTAACCCCTACAGAAATGATACTGTTGTGCCAGGACATAAGTGTTTAATAGAATCTTCCGTTAAAGTGCACAACATTAGTACTGTAATAAGCAATCTCAATGCACGTAGAAAATCTAGGAAATACGGCATTAACTCCAATAATCTAATTAAAATTACCATTTTAGAGGAACAATGTATCAAAACTATTAAAACAGATCACAGATTAAACAAAAAATACACACAGAGCGGCGCTAATAAAAATAACTTAGTCCCTATTCCAAATATCAATAACGCACATAGTATTCATCTCTGCACCTCCGAAACATTAAATATGGCACTATTAAATGTTAGAGCTTTAACTAACAAAACGTTTTTTATCAACGATCTTATTAGTGATAAAAAAATAGATTTTATTGCACTAAGTGAAACGTGGCTTAACTCAAACGGCGCGGCGGTTTTAATCGAATCTGCGCCTCCGGATTACAGTTTTACTCGTGCAGACCGCCAGGGGAAAAAGGGGGGCGGATTGGCTAACATTTACTCGAGCCGGTTAAAATGTAAAGATGTCAGTTTTGGTAAGTTCAAGTCCTTTGAATATCTCGCCGTTGTTATCCAAGGAGATGCTCAAGTTCTAGTATTATCCGTGTATAGACCTCCAAAATGCAACGCGTCTTTTATTGAGGAATTCTCTGACTTAATGTCAATTTTAATTACTAACTATGACACACTCCTAATAGTTGGCGACTTTAATTTTCATATAGATAATCAGTGTGATCTAAAAGTAAAAGAATTTATGAACCTCCTGGATTCATTTGATTTGAGGCAGCTCGTAAATCAGCCTACACATAAAGCAGGTCATACGTTAGACTTAGTGATTACTAAAGGACTGAAAGTTGAGGTAAAGCAGATCATTGATATTGGTCTATCGGACCATTTTCTTCTACTTTTTAATATAGAAATAATGATAAAAAACACACATGAGAAGCATATTGTTAAAAAACGCTTCTTTGACTCAGCAGCAGCTTTAAAACTTACAAACATTCTAAGCAATCAGTCCGTTTATAGTGCCAACTATAATAGCGAGGATAATGTAAATAGTAAGGTGGAAAAATTTAATACTAAAGTGAGAGCTGCTGTTGACATAGTTGCACCTGAAAAGACAGTAAAAAAATCCTCTAGTATTGTTATACCATGGAAGACCCAAAGAGTGTCGGACTTAAAGAGAACATGCCGCAGAGCTGAACGTAAATGGAGGAAGACTAAACTAACTATCCACTATGAAATATTAAAAGTCAAAATAACAGAATACAATAACACTGTCCGTCTTGAGAGACGCTGTTATTTCTCCAAGATTATAAATGACAATGCTAGTAATCCCAGAGTCTTATTTTCTACAATTGATCACCTACTAAACCCAGGTAACTCACAGGAATGCCTCCTAAGTACTTGCAATAACACCTGTGAGGCTATCGCTGTATTTTTCAATCAAAAAATTAATGATATTAGAAATAACATAGTATATCCCTCAAACACTAAGGATCCTCCTAAACCCCAGCATCCTGTTATAAACCAATTAAACTCTTTCACTAGGATAGATTTACCTGATTTACAAAAAATAATATCTCAATTAAAATCCTCCACCTGCGTCCTTGACCCAGTACCAACAAGGCTTTTCAAAGAAGTATCAGGCGTGCTAATTGATAATGTTCTGGACATAGTAAATTCGTCATTAGATACGGGGGTCTTCCCAGACTGTCTTAAGACTGCTGTAGTTAAACCCCTTCTAAAGAAACATAATCTTGACCCCTCGGCCCTTGAAAATTTTAGACCCATCTCTAACCTGCCTTTCTTAAGCAAAGTTCTGGAGAAAGCAGTCATTATGCAGTTAAATGACCACCTAAATAAACATGCTATTCTTCATAAATTTCAGTCGGGTTTTAGAATAAATCACAGCACAGAAACTGCACTCGTTAAAGTAGTAAATGACTTGCGGGTGAATGCAGACAGAGGCCATATATCGGTTCTCATCCTCTTAGATCTGAGTGCTGCATTTGACACTATTGATCATAATATTCTTAGAAATCGCCTTAGTCAATGGGTGGGCCTCTCTGGCAGTGTCTTAAATTGGTTTGAATCCTACCTGACAGGGAGAAAATTTTTTGTTAGTTGTGGTAATTACAACTCAAAGACACATGATATCCGATTTGGTGTTCCACAAGGCTCTATCCTGGGTCCGCTGTTATTCTCAATCTACATGCTTCCGTTAGGTCAGATTATCTCAGGGCACAACGTGAGCTACCACAGCTATGCTGATGACACACAGCTGTATTTATCAGTAGCACCTGATGACCCCGATTCTATTGACTCACTAACACAATGTCTGACTTGTATCTCAGAATGGATGAATAGTAACTTTCTCAAGTTAAATAAAGAGAAAACTGAAATCTTAGTGATTGGCAATAATGGATACAATGAGGCTATTAGAAATAAACTGGATACATTAGGATTAAAAGTCAAGACGGAGGTAAAAAGCTTAGGGGTAATTGTTGACTGTAATCTGAATTTTAAATCGCATATTAATCAGATCACTAGGACAGCATTTTTTCACTTAAGAAACATAAGTAAAGTTAGACCTCTTATATCACTGAAAGATGCTGAGAAATTAGTTCACGCGTTTGTTTTCAGTCGACTAGATTACTGTAACGCACTCCTCTCAGGACTACCCAAGAAAGACATAAATCGTTTGCAACTAGTGCAGAATGCAGCTGCTAGAATCCTAACTAGGAAAAGAAAATCCGAACACATTTCTCCAGTTCTGATGTCACTACACTGGTTACCTGTGTCATTCAGGATTGACTTTAAAATTCTGCTTATGGTTTATAAAGCCTTAAATAATCTCGCCCCTTCTTATATATCGGAGTGTCTGACACCTTATATTCCAAATCGTAACCTCAGATCCTCAAATGAGTGTCTCCTTAGAATTCCAAGAACAAAACTTAAAAGAAGTGGTGAGGCGGCCTTCTGCTGCTATGCACCTAAAATCTGGAATAGCCTGCCAATAGGAATTCGTCAGGCTGATACGGTGGAGCACTTTAAAACACTGCTGAAAACACATTACTTTAACATGGCCTTTCTATAACTTCAATTTAACTTAATTTAACTTAATCCTGATACTCTATATGTTCAATTTCCTCATAATAACTATTCAGGGTAGCTCTACAACCCGTACTGACCCCTACTCTCTTCTCTGTTTCTTTTTCCGGTTTCTTTGTGGTGGTGGCCTGCGCCACCTCCACCTACTCAAAGCTTCATGATGCTCCAACAATGATGGATGGACTAAAAGGCAGAATTCTACGTGACCATCATTATCAAGCCTTTCCGTGAGAACCCTAAATCCAAAGAGGACTGTTTCATTTATGTTAGGTAGAATGCCCAGTGGGGACTGGGCGGTCTCATGGTCTGGAATCCCTACAGATTTTATTTTTTTTTCTCCAGCCGTCTGGAGTTTTTATTTTGTTTTTTTCTGTCCCCCCTGGCCATTGGACCTTACTCTTATTCGATGTTAATTAATGCTGATTTATTTTGTTTTCATATTGTGTTTAATTTTCTATTCTTTATTATGTAAAGCACTTTGAGCTACTGTTTGTATGAATATGTGCTATATAAATAAATGTTGTTGTTGTTGTTGTTACACATAAAAACTAAAATAAGTATACAGTTGAGAGCTGGAGCTAATACCACTTGCCAGAATCACTAGGAACATCTTGTGGATTTATCACATTTCTCAAAATGAGGAAAGAAGTGAATAATAGATTTGGCCAAACAGCTGCTTGTGAGAAGCCAAATACAAGTCATAAGAGATAATGCTTAAGGTGTAAGACACACTTACACATTTGTGGAGCCACATCTGGAATTCTGCATGAGGTATTTTCTTTGTATTACAAGAAGAATATAACAGTGCTAGGCAAACGTTCAGGGAAGAACTCTTTGATTGATTACAATTCTGTAATGATCGATATTCCAGGATGTTTCAAAGGAATTCAATCTTTTCACTGTAAACAAATTGATATTAAGAGGTGACATGATGTGTTTAAAATTATGAGCTCAGCAAATAACTAAATTGAATGTCATAATAAGATGATTAAAAATGCATTTTGCACAAGTGTTATAAATTAGTTCTTCACAAAGTGGACTGTGGGGCATTGGTAACACTTTAGGTATTGCAAAAATACATCTATTACGCATTTACTCTTACAAAACAAGACCTTAACAAAGGCGTCTTTTGGACTTCACAACACTTGCAAAACATCAGTTGATGGGCTATTCATCTCTGTGCAGTATGGCCTATTGACATGCATTGATTTTCTGGAGTTATTTATTTAACAATATTTTAGCAAAAAATACATGCGGTTTGCACATTTTGAGCGTGGATGATTTGATGTGTGATTTATGTGACACATGTAATATAGGATTTTTTCAGGGATATTTTATATTGTTTGATATTGTCCAGTACTGATTGCCATTGGGTCCCATTTTATCAGAAACATTGATATATATACAGCCTTTTTCTACGAAAATATGAGATTAAAAGTGTTTCTCACCCACCACTACAAACTACATGGGGTAAGCAACATATAAAAATATGAGTTTTGGGTGGAGTATTTCTTTAACTTTAATATTGGAGTGCCACCATTATTAATTACCTACTACTACATTGTTACTGTGGAATTTACTACAGCTGAGTTCTAGGATGGCAATTTTCTTTTCATGCAGCAAATTTTAAGATACTGTTTAATGTAATACTATTTAAATTTATGACTTAGATATGTAAAGCTTGTTTTATTTACTAATACCACATTCATTCCGTCTAACTTCTTTAAGAACAGAATTATATCCCTACTGATGCTTGATGAAACAAAAGATACTTAAATTATGAATTACCTCAAGTTATTTCCAAACAAGTTTTGAAAGGAAATGTATTGTGACTATGCAAAGCAATAATCCACAGACTGAGTGGATTACAATATATTGGAGTGTGCTGAAAGATGTATTATGTCAGTTTGGGAAGGAGGACAAAACAGTGTTTCTTTCCAGGGGAAAGGTCCATCCACTCTGATTTTGCAAACAGCCAAATACTCCAGTAAGAATAAGGCACCAACTAAAAGGGAGATGAAATCAAAGGGGGAGGGAAAGAAACATCTAAGAATGGACCCAGAATAAAATAACAGCCCCCTCGAGAGACTCCTGTCAGCTACCTTAAAGTCACACTCTATAAAAAGGTCAGGATGGGTAAAATAAACAGAGCTAGAGGGTCCCACAGTTTCTTCTTTCGGTTTCTTAGCACTACCTGTGATACTTGCATTTAAAATGTATAGAATATAGCTAGGCTCTCATGCAAAAAGTAAACACAAGTTTAGAAAAGAAATAAAGTAGAGCAAGATGATCAGTTAAGCAGGAAGTTGCATTATTAAGATGCTAATCAGAACAAAAAGCAGTGATAGCTCTGTCACTACGTGACCTTGTTTGGTCTTTGATTCATCTTATTATTAATTCTACTACATGTGCATTTATTTATTTGGCTGATGCCATTATCCAAAGTGACTTACAACATCTGCGATACAATTGGTTACATTTCTTTTCTTTTTCCAGTTGGAGCACAGGCAGGTGAAGTGACTTGCTCTGGGTCACACTCTGTTAGTGGCAGGATTTGAAGTCCAAAGTCTTAACCACTGTGCCACACTGCCACTAATATACAGTGGTGTGAAAAACTATTTGCCCCCTTCCTGATTTCTGATTCTTTTGCATGTTTGTCACACAAAATGTTTCTGATCATCAAACACATGTAACCATTAGTCAAATATAACACAAGTAAACACAAAATGCAGTTTTTAAATGCTGGTTTTTATTAATTAGGGAGAAAAAAAATCCAAACCTACATGGCCCTGTGTGAAAAAGTAATTTCCCCCTTGTTAAAAAATAACCTAACTGTGGTGTATCACACCTGAGTTCAATTTCCGTAGCCACTCCCAGGCCTGATTACTGCCACACCTGTTTCAATCAAGAAATCACTTAAATAGGAGCTGCTTGACACAGAGAGGTAGACCAAAAGCACCTCAAAAGCTAGACATCATGCCAAGATCCAAAGAAATTCAGGAACAAATGAGAACAGAAGTAATTGAGATCTATCAGTCTGGTAAAGGTTATAAAGCCATTTCTAAAGCTTTGGGAATCCAGCGAACCACAGTGAGAGCCATTATCCACAAATGGCAAAAACATGGAACAGTGGTGAATCTTCCTAGGAGTGGCCGGCCGACCAAAATTACCCCAAGAGCGCAGAGACGACTCATCCGAGAGGTCACAAAAGACCCCAGGACAACGTCTAAAGAACTGCAGGCCTCACTTGCTTCAATTAAGGTCACTGTTCACGACTCCACCATAAGAAAGAGACTGGGCAAAAACGGCCTGCATGGCAGATTTCCAAGACGCAAACCACTGTTAAGCAAAAAGAACATTAGGGCTCATCTCAATTTTGCTAAGAAACATCTCAATGATTGCCAAGACTTTTGGGAAAATACCTTGTGGACTGATGAGACAAAAGTTGAACTTTTTGGAAGGCAAATGTCCCGTTACATCTGGCGTAAAAGGAACACAGCATTTCAGAAAAAGAACATCATACCAACAGTAAAATATGGTGGTGGTAGTGTGATGGTCTGGGGTTGTTTTGCTGCTTCAGGACCTGGAAGGCTTGCTGTGATAGATGGAACAATGAATTCTACTGTCTACCAAAAAATCCTGAAGGAGAATGTCCGGCCATCTGTTCGTCAACTCAAGCTGAAGCGATCTTGGGTGCTGCAACAGGACAATGACCCAAAACACACCAGCAAATCCACCTCTGAATGGCTGAAGAAAAACAAAATGAAGAC
>JANRMT010062856.1:100697886-100717519 GCA_026402145.1 Polypterus bichir lapradei
TTATTAGGTTCAGGGGGCAATTACTTTTTCACACAGGGCCATGTAGGCTTGGATTTTTTTTTCTCCCTAAATAATAAAAACCATCATTTAAAAACTTCATTTTGTGTTTACTTGTGTTATATTTGACTAATGGTTAAATGTGTTTGATGATCAGAAACATTTTGTGTGACAAACATGCAAAAGAATCAGAAATCAGGAAGGGGGCAAATAGTTTTTCACACCACTGTACACTGCAATAAAAAAACTCAAGGGTAAGTCTAAGAAAATAAATGACATGAGTATTTTAATCTGATGAGGGAGAAAACACCTTCATGGAATGGGGAGCTATTCTACCTTTAAAACAACATTAGAATTAGGCACTGAAGACAAGAGAAAGGTAGTAAGCATCTACTGGTACTAAAGCTGACAGAACAAGGTTGTGGAAAAAGCCAGAACTTGGTTAGACTTAATAAACTCAAAATCAGACAGATTTACAAGTAATAAGAGAATGAGCACAATTTCAATACAACTGACAATAGACAAGTGCTGACATTTAAAGTATTTTTGCAAGATAACGCATGCACTTATTTTAAATGGTTAAATTGGTCAGTATAAATGTGTTGAGTTCACAGGAATAATTAAGGGAAGGTATCACCCGACAAAGTCACTTCCATGCACAGAGCGGACATTGTCTTCAGCACTTCTGGCACAGACACATGGGGCTGCTTACCACTTTGTGACACATCTGAGCAGGTTGATAGTTTAGCATAGAATATATCCCTAAGCAAAACATCATGTGTGGTAATTAATTTTCATAAAGCACTTAATGCAATTATTCACAATGAGGAAGAGTGGAGACTGCAACTCTAAAGCAGCATTACAAAGTATAAATACATTGATAACAAAGGGCACAATTTGAGTGAAGTGTTCAAAATGTAAATTAATTTAGAATAATAAAAAGCTCTTGCAAAACAAGAGGAGTCAACTTCACGGTTATTTTTCATGCATTTTAATTAACAGAGATAAAAATTTAAATTGTGTATTTGCATAAAGCACCTCAGTGTTTGACTTATCTATCTTACTGCAGTGTGTCTAATTCTACAACACCTGTAACTATAGCTGGGTCTGCATGTGCAGCAAATGTTAAATGAAATTTACCACAAATATAGTGCAGTGCATATCAGTGCAGTAGTTAGTGCAGCTGCTTCTTCACAAATGTCCGGATCAAATCCTGAACACAGCTATTGCCCAGAGTCAGTTTGTATGTTCTCTCTGCTTCTGCAAGTTTTTTTTTCCTCTGGGTGTTCCAGTTTCTTCTAAATGGTGTGCAGGTAATCTAACTGATGACTTTAACTTGATCCACCAAGAGTGGGTGTCAATGTGGACATGAGTATGTTTGACTCCAACCCCACTATATTGAAATGAAGTGTGTTCATACAGCACAAAAACACATACAGAACAAAGACGGAAATACAAAATAAAATATCCAGAGAAATATTGATGTTAAAGCAATGCACATTAAAGGGTGAAATAGTTCATTAAATCTTTCTGTCTATTCATATATTAAATCCAATATTTCCTAAAAATTCTATGAAGTCATATAACCCACTTAATCCAAGCCAGGGTTGCATGGAGGAGCTGGAGCCTATCCCAGCAAGAATAGGGTTCAAGGCAGGAACCAACGCTGGACAGGGCATCAGTCCTTCCCAGGACAAACACACAGACACACACACACCAAACACATGCTAGGGCCAATTTAAGATCTCCAAATCATCTAACCTACATGTCTTTGGACAGTAGGACGAAACCCACACAGATATTGGAGAACATGCAAAATCCATGCTGAGAGGACCTGGGACATGAAGTCTGGTCTCCTTACTGAGAGGCAGCAGTGCTACCAAGTCATCATTCTTAGATTAATCCATCTATCAGTTTTCTAACCTGCTTAATCCAATTCGTGGTAATTGTGACTCGGTGCTTTATCTGGCAGCATTGAACAAAGGGTGGAAATGTGGATGGGACACAGTCACCTAAAACACACACACACACACACACAATTACTCTGGCACTTTAGAGTTTAGAGTAGAGTTTTAGAGCTAATTTACCTTGCATGCATTTAATAAAAGGCACCCAAAGACAAACTCAGTCGGATATGTGAAAAACATGCTGATCTGCAAAGAAGCTGAAAGGCAGCAGTACTAACCATTTGCCATGGGGCCACCAATCATTTTATAAGCCTACCCAATTACCATAGAAGGTACTGTTAAAATTGTTTTTTTATCAAAGATGGTTTAGCTTTATTTTCAGTCATGCATTGCACAATTTTGTGCAAAAAGAATGTCTAAATATGAAAAAAATAAATTAATTGAAATATTTGCCAAAATTTCAGAAATGGTTGCACTGATTTTTTAATTAAATATCAAAGAATACATTTAATATTATAAAATTTCTTGCATAAGTCAATGATCACCTTAAGCTCAGAAATATTATTTTCCATGGCTTCTCTGCTAGTCAGCCCACTTCTCCCATATCCCATTTGTCAGGTCCACAATTCCTTTAGATGACCACCTGTACACCATCTCAGATGGGGAGGACTGAGTTGAAGCTTGTGGTGTGTGGGGAAGTGAGTAAGGGGTCTGTGGCATTGTGCAAGTTTTTAAATAAAAACAGTATACCTCATACTCACTGAGTGTAGGTGTACAGCTCAGAAGCTGCGCACCCCAGGAATTGTAAATGAGAAAATGAACTAGTTGGGTTTGCATGTGAAGATATGATCAGCTAGGTGGGTTTCCTCATTGACATTCTGTGGTTCATTAGGCAGAGTTCACCTGCATCGACAGATGATAAAAGGAGCCTGAGTAGGATAGGGAAGGAATAAAAAAACAAACAGAAAAACAATCAGAAAGGAAAGAGAGCTTGAGAAAGAAAAAGGACCAGTGAGAGAATTGGGAAATGAGTCAGGGCGGTGGGAAGGACCCAGAGTGGTTAGTGGCACAGCAAGGGAACAAATTGAGCATTTCAGTGAAGCAGGGAGTGATTAAGCTGGACCACAGATAGGGGCAGGACAATGTAGATGTGTTTCTGAGCATCCCGGGGTGACCGGTTGAAATAGCCAGAAAGAGGGACCACGGCTGCAGACATCACCATCAGCTGGGAAGACCCAAAGGGTTGAGTAGGGGAGACTAGGTAGAAGGATATGCTTGACTCAGAGAGTGAGAAGTACAGAGCCCGATTCTTGATTACATTTTATTCCTGGATTTTTGACTTTATGGAAATGTATTTATTGATCATTTTATTCTTCAACGAAGAGCACTTTTTTTACAGAATTGTTTATTCGTTTAATGGAACTGATCTGCACTATGTTTTAAACACTTTTTGTAGAGAATAAAAGCACTGAGTACTTTTGCACTACCTCTGTTGTTATGGGTCTTCATTCGCCCTAGTCTATCTCAGTCGACAACTATCGATGACCTGGGTTCAATTAGTTGATGGCAGCTGCAGGCAACACATGGTATTTTTCTAAAGGCAACCAACAGAGAAAAAGGAGAATCGTGTAGGCTAGTAAAAGACAGGTGTTCATTATGGAACCATGTCTCAGCCCTGGATAAGCATGGAAAATGAAAGTTGGGCCACACAAATGCAGTGTTCTCTGTGGTCATGTAAAAACTGACAGTTGTGGCTTTGAAGTCATCGGATTGAGAGAGGGGATTAGAGTCAAGGTCCAAAATGTGGTCACTGGTCATCTTCTTTGTCAGTGTCTTCCTGCCTGGAAACAGAAGGGAAAAACTGGTTAATGGTTATGTTATACCCCAATAATTCTGCACTGAATGTACTGTATAAAACTGCTCCCTGTGAAAGGCGCACTGTACTCTGTAGTAGTGGTTATTCTATGATGTTTTTTAATTCATATTTACACAAGAAAATGTGAATTTTGATTTTTTAACTCCATTCACATAAACACAAGTAAAAAACACAAACATTTAGTTGGTTACAATTTCACAAAAGTGATACACATTCACATCAAAATCCTTTGATAACTACTTCTACTAATTGGCAAAGGTGTCTCCAAGACATATCTTACTTATGAACAATAAGTATCTACAGCCCAATATTTGGTAACCTGTGATGTGTTTTTTTTTGTTGTTTTTGAAAAGTCTCATGGTATTGGGGAGTAAGAAGCATCTGGGGCACTTTGTATAGGTCTTTAAGGTGACTGACAACCTCAAAGATTCACTGAAGGTAAGCACCTCATGTAAAGAGTAGCAGTCATCTTCATGGTCATCAGCCATCAGGACTGCTACTCAACTTCTGTTCTACTTTAGTCAGGATTGGATAGTATATGAAAATATATGTGAAATTCTTCTCTGTGAAATAACAAAAAAAATAGGACCTGACAATCTGACATGTGACTACTTATTCCATTAAAAGGTTATGGAAACACCAAAACCTCTCCTGACAGTACTGGACCAAGAAATACAAAAACATCTTCTCAGAGTGGACCAGTTCTGAGTCAGCAATTGCCTTACCATTGATATCTTCTGTGTGCAGCATGAAGACAAAGAAAACCAACATGTAAATGGGGAGAATGTGAATTTCTCACTGGTAATGATTGGGCTTGGATTTGAACCCAGTTCCCTAGAAATGTGAAGCAACAATAGTAATTATCCTGCCAGTATATTGTCATTCACTGAAGTGTTATTCTTGGTCTTTTATGACATTCCCTCTCTAAATATATATGTTAATTCAGCTCTGTCTTCAAATATATCCTTATATTTTATTTGGCCATTTTATACAGTAGAAATATTCAGTGGCACAAGACTAGACTGCAGCTACCGGCAGTTACAACTGACTTTAAATGAAGTAGCTGAGAGAAAAGCCTAAACAATATAACATGCTGAGGGCATGGGACACCGACAGCTATAATCAGTACTTCTAATGTGCTTTGGCTAATGGGCTTCAGTGGATTGAATGCTGGGTTAGGAAGCCAAATGATAATGGTTGAATGTCCCACTGAGGGCTCACTAAATCTCATGTTGCTGTTTTTTGTAATAATATAATGAGGCACAGTACTGGAGGTTCTGTAAGAGAACAAACTGTTTCTTAAAGATTTAATCTAGATTATATTACATTGCAATATGATATTGGACTCACAAGATAATAACAATAAAGAATGTAAAAGATCCTTATAAAGAAAATGCAATGAAAATACCATCACATTACATTCTCCAATCTACTTAGTCCAATTCAGAGTTACCAGGTGCCAGAGCCCTTCCCAAGTTGGGAAACAGCCCACGGCAGGCATAATTCATGCACGCTTCCCTATTCTCAAGGGTCAGTTTGAAATCATCATGTGAGATGTGAAAGATAACCTCCAGTACCTGGTGGACCATCACAAGGATTGAAATCCAGGATGCTGGATTGTAGGTGTAGCAGTGCCAATGAATATTTTTCATATATATATCGTAAACAAGAGCTTTGGAAAAACAGTGACTGTTGGGAGATCTGTAACATGTTATGATCAGTCCTGTAAAAACTTGTTAAATACATACTGGCTGGTTTTGTCAAAGACTGTCTTGATGAAGAGGGAAAGCCTAATTGTGAATCATGGGGTTAAAAGGCCTGATACGGGGATGTTTCATGTACCTAATCATGTTATAAAATAGTGCATCTATTCTGGTGAGCTGAAGTAAGGATCTTTTGAACCCAAGAGGAAGATGCCATTTTCTGAACCTGCATCTTGTGACATTTCCCTGAATGAGGCTACGGACAGAAGGACACATTCCTATGAAAGTCTTCACAGGACCTAACTTACTATTCTTAATTATATATCAATTATTTATTATACTTAATTTTAGTGCTCAATTAGTTAAATTCAGAATGAAAATAGTTTTTTAATGTAATGTATGCTTTAAATAAATGTAAGACATCATTTATCCATGTCAAGAAAAATACAGATACATACATATGCTGTAGGTATGCAGTACACTCTTAAAAATAATTGTTTTTATTGGCACTTTATGTTCTTTACTGGGTTGTGTGGTTCCTTGTAGCAGCACTGCATGACCAAACACCATTTGAGTCTGGAACGGGTTCTTTGCATATGAAGTTGGCTGTTTGTACTTTGAAAAAATGTACAAAAAAACTAAAATCTCTAATATTTGGTAGGCTACCTAGCAGGACACTGACAGATTAAGAAAACCAGGACTTGGAACCCAGCCTGTGTTACTGCAGCAAGGGTCCTTTTAAAATCGTGAGCCATTGGTAGTTCACAAATCTGCTACCCTCTGTTCATGGTTATTTGCTGTATATAAATAAAGGTTCTGTCTGGAACCTTCATCTGGATGGGTCTTTCAGGAACCAAAAATGGTTCCCCTATGGCATTGCTCTGGAGAACCTCTCTGGCACCTTTATTTTTATGAATGTACAGAGAATGTGAGAGATAACTCCAAAGAATAAAAACAGAGGACATAAACTGCACATAGAAGGCATCCTAGACCTTTGTAGAAGATTGGAGCTGAAAACTGTGAAGTAGTGATGTCGCTGTGACCCTTTAGGCTACTGGCACATTAAACGACTTCTAGTCAAACTTAACAACCGCAGTTACTGGATGTTGTCACCTTAAAGGTGTTAAAGTCTCAAACTTCTAAAATATCAGTTCAGTTTTTGGTGCATAATGTTTTTTTCAGACCTTAGGCCCAGTGTGCTTAGACAGATTTAAAAATATAACACAGATTTTAAAAAAGCAAAGTCATGCCCAACCTGAATATAAGTATAATCCCACAAATAGATAGAGATATAGTTACATATATACATGATTGTAATATAAATGCACCTTGTCAGAAGGGTCCAACTTGTAGTAAGTCAGAATTGTGGCCGAACATAACCTACACAATGAAGGCAATCAATCATTAAGAAATTGAAAGAGAATGATTAAGTTGCAAAACTGACTAGAGCAGGCTGTCCACAAAAACAGCATGACTTGATAAGTATTAAATTAGTGAGGGAGGCCACCAAGAGGCTTATGATAACTCTGAAATGGGTTACAAGCTACAATGGATGAGATTAGAGAGAATTTGCATGCAGAAACTCTTGTCTGGGCATTTTACCAGTTGCAGCCTAATGGAAGAGTGTCAAAGAGAAAGCCGCTGTAAAAAACTCACACAACATCTCGACTACAGTTTCTCAGAAAACACATAGAAGACTCTGATGTCAGCTGGAAGAAGGTTCTATGATCTGATGATGTCCGGAATGGAGCATTTTGGCCACCAGACTAACCAGTATGTTTGGCGAAAGCTGATGGGACGCATGGTGGTGGCAGCATCATGCTATGGGGCTACTTCCCCGAAGCAGGACCTACAGCAGAAGGCTTGTGAGGGCAAAGGATAGAATGAATGCAGCAAAATACGGGTAAATCTCAGAGGAAAACTGGATGCAGTTTGCAAGAAACCTGCACCATGGGAGAAGATTTCTTTTGCAGCAAGACAATGACCACAAACAACCCGACATAACATCAGCAATTTCGCAAAGAAGAATGGGGAAAAATTGCAATGTCCATATATGCCAAGATGATAGAGAAAGACCTGTGCACACAAACCCAAGGCTGCTGTGCTTTTCAAGGATGCATCTACTAAATACTTATGCAATCAATAATTTTGCGTTTTAGATTTGTAATTAATTTAGACCACTTTGTACAGTTTTCACTTTGACATCTGACAGATTTAATGTTGTATAATAATACAATGCAAAAACTTCAAAAGGGGTGAATACTTTTTATTAGCATCATTAATCATTGATTGACGTTATGTTTAAATATTTATAGCTTATTTTTGCTCTGATTGAACAGAAGCATTAGCCAACAACCAGACTTTGTACCTGTGTAGTCTTTGTTACTTGACCTTGTTTTTCAAACCTACTTATTCTGTTCCATGTTACCCCACAAAGAGTGTAGGGAGGATGCCCAAAACATTAGAACCCTCTAGGTAAGCTCCTTACGTCTTCAATGAAAGTATCAGGACCTTTCATTTTTTTAACCTGTCGCCAAATGTCTTAAAATAAAAGATAAGAGAGAGCCCTTATCCCTCTGAGAGATCCTCTCACAATATCTGTTAAATTAAGCTAAAAAAAGAGAAACCAATTATTATTTAACCAACTAATATAAAAGTCTATTAACATGCCAACTCATCCACGTCTCATTTAAACTACAGGGTCTGCAATAGTGCTCTAAGGCTAAATGTGTGATAAACAATTTAAAGAAAGGATGCTTTAAGCAGATGCCGTACTTTTTCTAATTGCATAGGGCTTGTAAACTTTAACACATTACAGACATTTGCGACAGCTCTGCAGAAAAGGTGCCGGCTGTATTCTAATTTTTCATTGCTTTCACGCATCTACAGAATTAGAATGGAGACTCATAGCTGGTATAAGTGGAGGCTGATCTTGGGGGAGTGCTGTAATTAGAAGTTCCAGAGAATTAGAATGGGACATGGGGGCGGTGAGAAATTACTTTAATCTCTATAGCTTGTTCACTTGCTGCTATACTTCTTCATTTGGGAACACATCTTAATTGTTTTTCCCAAAACTGGACTTCTGTATAGTGGACAGGTGAAGGTTTCTTTTAAACAGCTGTTATAAAAATAAGACGAAAGTGTACAAAACCACAGAAAACTAATTAAAGTATTTCAGCATGTGTGAGCATACTGTAATTGAATTTTTAAAAAGCATGTAAACTCCATAACAGTGTATCTCAGTTCTGGTTCTGGAGGACCCCTGGGGAGGTGGGTTTTCATTAAAAAAATGTTATTAATTAGAGAAAGGGTAGTGCCTGTGTTTAGTTACTCTTTGTTTCTGTGTAAAGCAGATAGGCCTGTGTATTTTATTTTGTTTGTTTTTGTAAAACAACTGCAGTAATCTGTATTTTTACCATAGCTTTAAGCACAATTTAATTTTTTTATTTTTTTTTAAATTTTATTTATTTTCATTTAGTTCAAAATTAAAATGCACTATTGCTGTGCATCACTAAAGAAGATGAGTAAAGATAAAATAAAATAATATTTTCTAAACACCTTGGCACAGTGTTAAGTGCTCACAGTTTTAGGATAATTGATTGCAATCTTTTTAATGTTTGTTAAGTCCTCTAATATCCACCCTGGATACTCCAGTTTCCCACTCACACTCTAAAAATACTCGGTTTATGTTGATTGGTGCCACTGATCTGGCCATTCCTTCGGCTGGACTGCTGCTACATGTAAGGTTTGTTACTGCCTTGTGCAGGATGCCATTAAAAGAGGCTCGAGCTTCCAACTAATTTAACAATGAGCTAAGCAGGTTCAGGAAATGTATGGAAGGACAACTAGCTATTTCTGATATTTCGACGGCAGTAATAGAAACAACACATGTAACTTAACAGACTTCATTAAATGCTTACTTTGTTACCTGAATAAAAAATGGATTTGAAATCAAAGCCAGCAGGCATAGTTATTTGCTCTGTAGAATCAGAGCTCCAAGACCTAATTTGATTCCCACAGTTAGTGTCTGTTTTTAGTTCTATACAGATTTTTTTTTTCATTATGCTCCATTATCTTGTGTATAAAATTGGCTCAATATGGGTGACCACGTGTGTAGGGGTAATGTGCCCTGCAATGGCCTGGATTCTCATCTAGGGATCATTCCTGCCTTAAAGCAGATTATAGCATGCAGGCCCCTATACCTTTGTACTTAAATTCTGAAAATGTGTATTTTTTTTTCTTTAATAATTCAGTATTGTTCTACAAGATGAAAGGAAGCACACTATTCTTTAACAATGTTTTTCATTCACATTTTGTAACTTGCCTTACTCAGCAGACCAGCTTTCTTCAATAGCTGCAGTGAATGTCTTCATTTCCTCACTTGGTGATTTTCAAGGTTCTACAAGACTGGCATGTTCTCAGTCCCAGGTCTCCTTCAGTGAATCAGTGGATTAAATTCTATATTGATGAGAAATGTGCCCAAGGGGCATCATCATTACACACATCAGACCTTTTCAAATGGCTTCTCCTAATCTGCATGACTAGTAGGGTTTACTGAGAGATCCTCCCAGATTGTAGAGAATCTAACACTTGCAACCCTTTAATATGTAAATCCTTTTTTAAATATTAAAGTTCAGAAAATGCCATTTTTTCCTGGAAATTAAATTACTTAATTTATAAAACAATAGACATATTAGAGATGAGTCATAAATGTGTGTTATTTTAGCACTTACATTGGGAAGATTAAACAGAATTAACCTTTTACTTAATATTTAGTCTAGCAACCGTTGTTGAATATTATTTTTATTATTCTGTTATAGGGGCTTCCTTTCCAAAGCAATTTATGTAGACGTTTAAACACTGTTATGATTAACTTGAGAGTTTTGATCTCAAGAAAATGTCAAATGCATCATCCTGGTTAAGCCACAAGCCATTTTGATTGGGGCTCACTGTGTACTAAGGCCCATTACTAAAAACTCTTTTTTTCTTATTTCTCTTATAATATCTTTCAGCAAAATGATGACGAAGATCATCACTACTCAATGCTGGCATCATATATATAAACGTCTATGTGTGGAAGTGTGCATGTCTGTCTGGCCTGGAAGTGAGAGGTGGAGTTGGGGTAAGGGCTCCACCTCCGAGGAAACAAAAAACTTGCTTAGCCGCTAATAACACAAGCGTTGCGATCACGTCAGCAAAACGAATCCTCCTAGGAGAGAGATATCCAGAGCACTTCCTTTCAATTACCTGACATCTCTACATTTCAATTTTTTTCTGATGATTTCAATAGTTTCTAGGACCCTGGGCTTTTTACAGCATGGGCTTACACAGCTAGTAATATATAGAATCAAATATTAATGCCCATGCGCTTGATTATTAGAAAATGAAGTTTTCTCAGACTTCTTCCCAATGGGTGTTTAGAAATGGTCACCCTTTAGGTTGGAGATCAGTTGAGACTTGTTGCAGATGAAAGAAAGCATTTGATGAAGGAAATGATAATGTTATATAATTGAGAGCAGTCAATTACCTTTGTTGAGTTGAATTAGACATATAAGCCATGAAGACAACAAACAAAATGAAGTATCTTGCACCTCTAGGTCTCTCAGGGGGGCTGTGTGAGCTACTATAATCTTTTTAGTATCTGTTGTATGGATTGTATCTTGAGCTCAGAGCTTACTGCAACATTCATGATATTCAAAAAATAGTCATGTGTGTGACCACTAGACATGAGGAAACGTGAATGAAAGTGCATTGCCTATTAATGTATTACATTTTCTTGCAAAATTCAAGGCTGTTGTACTGTGTTAGCCATTATGAATATAGTGAGAAGTCAAGCAAAAGTGACACTTTTTATTAGCTAACTAAAAAGATTACAATATGCAAGCTTTCAAGGCAACTCAGGCCCCTTCTTACATCTTGCCTAAAGAAGCGGACTGAGTTGCCTCAAAAGCTTACATATTGTAATCTTTTTAGTTAGCCAATAAAAGGTGTCATTTTACTTGACTTCTCACTACATTGCAAAACTCAACAATAAGTATCACAATAACAACGTTGCTACAGTAGTTGGGTTTTGTGTTCCCCTGGAAAGTAGACTGTGTGAAATGTATGTTTCCCTAGAGCTCATATAATTTCTGTTTTGTGTTTGTGGTTTACTGTTCAAGTTTAAAGACATTCCTTCAAGTTATTTGATGTCTCTAAATTAAGGTGATTGAATATTCAGCTTTTATGGGGACAGTCACAGTTTTGAGATCTGTGTCCTATAGTTAGAAAATGTCCTGCTGTTCAAATATAAACATCCTGGGTGTCCCAGTTTTCAGTACAAATGGGGCAAAACTGGAAAAAGCAACCTGAGAGACGACAATATTGATTAAGAAGAGCATTTCAGAAGTTTGGATTGTGCTGCTGTAATAGATTGCTTATATTTAATTATCACTTGTTATATATTACAACTAAGGTTTTCTTCTGAGAAATTAACATGGATCTTCAGCAAATGCTGTCTAATAGTTACTGCCGAACAGCTTGAACTCATTGATTAGCTGAAAGGTCCCAATTTCTGCTCAAGCACAAGTGTGAACTGTTTCAATATAGTCTGCAGTCGCCTTAGTGTGCTATATATGTAATTGCTCTTTTTTAATATCTGCTGTTGGAAGAATATCTGTAGTGTAAGCATGTTAGTCTACATACCTAGAGGCACAACAACATGAGAGGAACAAAAATTATGAATTGTCTGTGACAAGCACCTGACTATACCCATATGGCACAATTATAGACAAGTGTTTTATTGTTGAGTCATCTTGAAAAAAATATTTCCCTTATGCAAAATGTTTCTGAATATGTTCTAATTTTTATGGGTTATAGATAGATAGATAGATAGATAGATAGATAGATAGATAGATAGCAATTTATTTGTTCCCACGGAGGAATTTGGCGTTTTACAGAAGGTCTTTAAATAATTAAATACATAAATAGATATATACAGTATACATAAAAGGCAGTCACAGTCAGGCATTATGCAGGTATATTGCTTTTGCTATACTGTAATGGAGACCCAGTGACATTTATTGACACACTTCTGCTGAATAATTGCTGAAATTCCTCAGTGTTAGTGTGCAACACTATTCATAATGGCACTCAGTTTTAAACTTTTTCCTTGGCTACTACCTCCAGGTGGTCCCATAACTAAGTCTGCCCTAATTTTTATTTTGTATTTATTTTAGTGTAAAGTGTATTTTCATTAACATTATTTTTGATGTTACAGGAACACCATTGTGTTTTCATAAATAACTGTATTGAATATTTAAAGCAGTTTCTATTTTGCATTTAATAATGTCATTCATTTTTTAATTATATATATGGCTCTTTTTATGATTGTAATTCCTAGATGTTTTCACTTTAGTGCTATTGTTGCAGCAATACATAAAGACAAACAACAAAGCAGTTAGTTTCCTCCCACAGTCCAAAGACATGAAGGTTAGGTGCATTGGCAATCCTAAATTGTCCCTAGTGTGTGCTTGGTGTGTGGGTGTGTGTGTGCCCTGCGATGGGCTGGCGCCCTGCCCAGGGTTTGTTCCTACCTTGCGCCCTGTGCTGGCTGGGATTGGTTCCAGCAGACCCCTGTGACCCTGTGTTAGGATATGGCAGGTTGGAAAATGATGGACTGACTGACAAAGCAGTTAAAGTGCCTTATTCCTCAGTTTTAACACACATTTAAAACACTAATTTTTCTCAGCAATAACAGTACTGGGGAGAATGATATAAAACCTATCCATACAATTCTGTTTAACACATGTAAAAAGACAGGCTTCTGCAATTAAGAAGGTGGTGTTTGGCATTACAAAGCTGACTAAAGCTAAGACATGGAAGATGTAGAGGTGTTTTAGTAAAATATGCGCTCGAGAGGACAACAGGTCTACGTCAAGTTTACGATAGTATGTTATAGCACCAGTATCAATTTATGGCTTTTCTGAGATCTTGAAAAACCAGCAGAGAAACAATTATCTTTTGGGCCAGGTAATATGCTGGATGTTGGTTTTACTGTACACTGCATGCATGACAATACTACTACAACTGATGATATCACAGTCTATGTTCTGTACATTCTAAAGACCGCTTTCACTTTCCAAAAAGGCAGGTCTACCAATGGCAAGTTTATGATAGTATGTTATAGCACCAATATCAATTGATGGCTTTTCAGAGATCTTGAAAAACCAGTAGTGAAAGAATTATCTTTTGGGCCACTTCTGATTAGACTTCTTCCAATAAATGAGTCAGGGCCTGTTTCTCCCAAGGGTGGCCTAATAGAAGCATGACCCAGTGTTAGTCACTGTGAGCAGACCATAAAATCAATACTCTCATCAGATTCAATTCACACAATTAAATAAGCCAGACAGAAGCAGCGCCCTTTGCTCTCTTCTAATTCAATGCTCATAAGTAGGCCTCACCTTCCAGGAAGCATCCAGAGTCATCTGGCACACACCTTTGGATTTTTTAAAACTGCAGTATTCTGACAGAAATAGTGCACTGAGAGAGTTTCTATACAATATGGAGGGAGTAGTCTATTTCTGTTTAGTATTTACAAGGCGCATTGGATTAGGGGAGTGTTGCAGTGTATTAGACCATCTTTCCTTAGAGGCTGGAGGTCTTCCAGTATATAATGTCTTGAGTACCTGGCTCCTTAAAATGTTGATGTTGTGTTGAAGTATAGAAATAGTCAGGGTTTTCCTGAATCACCTTAGGAAAAGGAATGTAAAAAGAGAAAGCAAAAAACAGATTGGTGAGGTAAAAGGTGTGATGATAACAATGTGTAGAAATTGCTTTTCTAGGTACTGACCTCAAAAAATGGTAATGAATAATCCCTGGGTAGAAAACCTAGATTTATTCTCCAAGTAAAAACAATTTTAAATTTTTACCAGATATGAAACAATGTGAAAACTTCAAATATTAGCTGAAAATTTTATTCAACTTGTGTTTTTCAACTTTATGGGACTAAAAGCAGCCCAGTCAGCCAGCTATCTACTTACTAAATCTTCCTAATTAAGTTTTAGGATTCTGATGAGCTTATCCTGGTAGCATCAGGAGTAAAGGCAGTACAACCAGCTTTTGGCAGGGTGAAACTCCATTGCAGGGTGCATTCCCTCATACCTGGCCAGTTTTGATATTCCAATTAACCAAAGTGCACATTTCTGAAATGTGGGAAAGAAATTCAAGTCGCTGGGTTAAATCTAGAAAAGGCACTGCAATAATGGAAAAACTCTAGCAGTGACTGAGCCGGGATTCAGACCCTTTGTGTGTGGCATTAACACAAATCACTTCAGCTCCCTGCAGTCTTTAGACAAATTAACAATACCCAAATAATATATCTGTCTATTTTAAATGACATGATGAAATTGAGTTGGCATTGTACCACTTTGCAAAGGTATTTAGGGCTAAGCTTAAGGTGAACTGGCACTGTCACATTGTCTCTTAACATCTTTAAATGGTCCCTTTCACTCAGCATATTCTGATCCCTTTCTGCAAAACGTGTTAAAATGAATACTTCTAACAGAATCTGCAAAGGTGTAGCATTTCAAACTGTCCTAATCAAATTTTGTGTCACTGCACCTATCAAGGCACACTTACACATATACTTTACCTGTATAAGAGGCAATTTGAAATCAGCAGCTAATCTAATGCTTTTGGAATGTGGGAGGAAAACTTTAGTACCTAAAGAAAAAATCACCAACACAAGGGATTCAGACCCATGACTCTGGATTTGTAGAACACCACTGCACCACCCTCATATGAAAAAACTCAATAAATATTACCATGATTATTTAAAATATTACATTAACAAATAAATTATTCATTCCTAAAAACTGGTAACTGCATTAATTTAATTAATAATTAATTACAAAACATTATATGATGCATAACAGATTATTAATTCATGTACGCTCAAATAGTTGCAAATGTCATTAAATGGTAATTCCTATATTGGTAGCACTTTGTAATAACTTTCATTAATAAGTCATTAAGAAACTTTACATCTTTACAAATCATTTATTCAATAGTCATAGTTTTACAGCACTTTATCTAAAGGTTGGTAAAATGTTACTAATGAAAACAATTACATTTATTTGAAAATGTTACAAAAGAATTAATTATAAAAATAAGGAAACCACATCCAAATGATCAGTTGAAACACTGCAAGGTACTTAAATGAGATTCCTTTTGCAATCATTCGTTTTTTTCTGGACATCTATTGTGAAGTTGGCTGGGAAGGTGGAAGAAAAGTCTCAATGGATGTTGGAAATGAAATCAATGTATTTTCAATTTAAAGATTACTATTATGTTAAGAATATTTAATGACAAAATTATTATTGCCTAATAATTAAAGTGTACTATAATAATTAAACTATGTCTTAACATCCAATAAAGAATAACTAAAAAAAACAGTCCAATGCACTTGTTAAAACATTTAGGCCAATTTGTATTTTTAGATTGGGAACGGTTTCTATAACCTGCGAAAATTAGCCACAGAATGGTTAAAAAAAAACAGAATTACTATTGAAAATAGATAGGCTGACATTTGTTGCCGAACACTTTCAGTCAATAACATGCATTGTAGGACATGGTAGACTTTAGCTGAGGACTCGCATCGACAAATCGTATATCATGTTATGTGCCTAATGGATATGTGTGTAATTAATCTTTAATTAAACTTTTTGTTTATAGTGCATGGATATGCAGGGGTCAATTGACATTTGGCTTCTGCCATTTCAAAACAAGTTATGTGTGTTTAGGTAGCTTAACCTTTTATAATCTTTAATTAAGAAGGGTTAATGAAATGGTTCTTTTTTCAGTAGCTGAAAGGATTCCACCTGTTTGTATTGACATTATAGAAATTCTCACTAATAAGAACATATCTGCTTATTATTAACTGTTTAAATGACAACAGGATGTGTGTGTGTGTTTGGAGTTTTGGTGTATTCTTATACTTTAAATGCACACTGCCACATTCCGAGACTTGACATTACAGTGCCCCCCATAATGTTTGGGACAAAGACCCATTTTTCCTTGATTAACCCCTCTGCTCCACAGAATAAAGTTACAAATCAAACAATTCAGATGTGATTATAGTGTACACTGCAGACTTTATTTTAAGGGTATTTGCATTCATTTAGATCACAGCATTTAGAAATGACAACACTTTTTCTACCATTTCAGGGCACCATAACGTTTGGGACATACTGTAGCAATGGTAGGTCTATTAAAGGTTTGAAAAACCCTTGTGTTTCCTTAGTACAATGTTTAGGATCATTGTCTTATTGTAAGATAAAGTGCTGTCCAGTGAGTTTGGAAGCATTTACTGGAATGTGAGCAGATAAGAGATTTCTATAAAGCTCAGAATTCATTGTGAACCTACTATCAACTGTTACATCATCAATGAAGAGAAACCTGTGGCAGCCATACATGCCCAAACCTTAACAACCTCTCTGCCATATTTAACAAATGAGTGGTGTGCTTTGGATCTTGGGCAGTTCCTTTTTGTTTCCACATTTTGCTCTTGCCATCATTCTAGCGCATTCGTCTTTGTCTGGTCTTCCCACAAAACTTTTTCTAGAATTCTGCAGGCTCTTTCAAGAACTTTTTTCCAAACTGTAATCTGGCCATCCTGTTTTTGTAACTAACTAGTGGTTTGAATCTTGCAGTGTGGCCTTTCTATTTCTGTTCATAAAGTCTTCTGCAGATAGTAGTCTCTGACATATCCACATCTGCTCCTGAAGACTGTTTCTGATCCATTGGACAGGCGTTTGGATTCTTCTGTCTTTAGCAATGGAGGTCTTCCTTGGTCTACCAGTCCCTTTGTGATTACTGAGCTCACCAGTGCATTTTTTCTTCTTAATGATATTCCAAACAATTGATTTAGGTAATCCTAAGATTTTATGGATGCTTTTAATGGTTTTATTCTTGTTTTCATCCTCATAATGGCTTCTTTGACTTTCATTGAGCATAGCTCTTGTCTTCATGTTGAACAATGTGCTTAATCACAAACACCTGTAACGCCAACTTTCTCAAACATTATGGTGCCCTAAAATGGGGAGAAATATATAAAAAGTGTTCTCATTTCAACATGGTGTGACCAAAATGTATGCAAATACACTAAAATGAAAATCTACAATGTGCACTTCATTCACATCTGACTTGTTTGATTTGTAATTTTAAACTGTGGAGCAGAGGGGTAAATCAAGAAAAAATGTGTCTTTGTCCTAAACATTATGGAGGGCACTGTACGTGTTATGGAAATAATAAGGGTGAAGTTATAATGTTTATTTAACTAAGTTTTATTATTTATCCATTTACATTCTTTACATATTGTCATAGCATTCTATTCTTTTTGCTTTGATAGATGTAAACAAATTCACTTTAAACCTTGAACCTCTGGATGTCTCTGGCAAATTAGGTCCAGATGAAATCTCCATTCTCATAAGTACAGACGCTGAAGCTGCCACTGTGGAAAATGCAAATTATGAACTCAGCTTTTGTATACTAATAAGATATTTGGAAAAATAATGAACCTGTCACTCCATAATTTGGAGTAATGTCAAAGCAAATGTAACAAGAATTCGTAAGAATGTTTAGTTGCCTACCACATAATAATAATAATAATAATAATAATAATAATAATAATAATAATAGTAGTAGTAGTAGTAGTAGTAGTAGTAGTAGTAGTAGTAGTAGCAGAGGTAGTATGTACTTATGTATTTGTACATGTGTATTTAGTAAACCCCATTACCCAACATGATATACAAAGATCAAGGCACATAAAATACACACATGCAAAAATGAGAATATATGCAACATTTTACAAAAGATGTAATTGTTTACAGATATTTTCTGTTTCATTAAATAGATGAAGTAGTAAGCAATCCCAGAATTCCTTGATAATATGATTTTTCTTTTCACAAATAGCCTTCCAGTGTATATATTCAGTGTATAAAATGTTAAATCAAGCTGCTTATGCTTCACTACCCATCAACACAAGGACCATAATCATCTAACCACATATTGTAGCATCAGCACTGCAATGGATGGATGCTCTGATCATTACTTGGCTCTCTGAGGTAGTTCGCTATCCTTAAAAAAGCTGCTCAACTTTTGCTGCAGTAGCTGGAAAAGCATGCGACTTTGCAAGCTTGTCATTTACATAGGCACTCCTGCTATTGGTGATGTAATGCCAACTCATACAGTATCTGGGTGAGTCATCCCTGGCTGAAGAAACTTGTCAATGCCTTTACATAGCCCTCCCACTGAAGTTGCTGTCCACAGTGACCACTTCCAACTCCTTGCAATTGCACACATACTTGCTGAAATGTCAGCATGGACATCTCTCTTGCTTCAGTCCTGCTGACGAGAGCATTTCAGCAGGAATCATGAGCACTGTGTAGTCAAATGGCACAGTTGGGATGTTGAGTGTTGCACTGTCATGTGGTGCAGCATGGCATTCAACACTGGTCATCTGTAAGCAAGCAGGCAAACCTTCTTGTGTGGAGATGCAGATGTACCAGTCTTTGGGCTGTTTTCCTTCACTGAACTGGAGATGCATAACACATTCCAGGTCTGGATCTCAACTTTGAGATTCTTCCTCCACTGCTGCTACACAAAACCACTATCTTGTCCTTTGGCTTTGCATTTTTACCACCAGCCCTTCTTCTTAAATCTCACTTAGAGTCAGTGGCAACTCAATCTGCCACACTTTTCCCCAGCTCCATGAGCCTGTAGTTCCTCTGGTGTCCATGCATCAAGGTTAACACTAGAATCAATGAAGCCTAAATTCCTTTGCACCTCCTTATTAGCGTCTTTGTTTTGTAAATGTGTCAATCAGCACTGGCAGCAGGCAGCCTGCTATCCCATCCCCCACTGACGCTACTGAAGTTGGTCAGAAAATTCTGCCAGCTCAAGTCTGTTTATCTGGGTGTGAGGTGTCTGGAATTGCATAGGGTAAATAATATATCATTATTTGGAATACATACATTTCATTTGTGTTCTGTGTCTACAAAGATCTGTGTAAATGTAGGATGACAGGAAACGGGAGACAAGACATGTTGAACACATAAATAAAACAGTTATAATGACAAAATGCTCGCATGAAGTGTATAATGTGTGAAGAA
>JANRMT010062856.1:100722519-100745071 GCA_026402145.1 Polypterus bichir lapradei
ACATTTTGTGTGACAAACATGCAAAAGAATAAGAAATCAGGAAGGGGCAAATAGTTTTTCACACCACTGTAGCTGCAGGTGGAAGTTCCCGTCCAACTTTATGGTACCAAGTAGAGTTGTGTTGCAGTGCAGCAATTTATTAGCCAACGAAAGCGACATGAAGAAGTCACCTTTTGTTATGATTCTGCCTTATAAGGAGTAGCATTGTACATGCACATGCAAATCTGTCATTTTTCACATGTTCTGCAAAGGTGTCTTTGTTGTCAAAGAGCAAGTTCTGCATTATAGTCTGATAGCGGTCATGGGGCATCGTGTCTTTGATTGCTGGTACAACAAATAGTTCTGACCAGGCATCAACCACAGCACCAACTGTGGTCATTGCTATTCTTGTGAAAAGAATGGAGATAAACGCCATCAACTCAGAGAGGAACAGGAAAGTTTGTTGTACCATGTGAACGTGACTTGAGCATAAAACTGAATTAAAAAAAAAACTTTTACAAGTAGCAAAACTTTACAACAGGTGTTACAGACTTCAGTTTTTACCTATTGACAGCAACCTGTAAATTGAACAATTTCTTTTTCTTTGGTTATATTCTTGAATAAAGCTGCACTTGTTTTGTTATACCATTTGTGAAAGAAGTGTTTATTTTATATTTGGAGTTCAGTCTTCACACATTATACACTTCATGTCAACATTTTATCAATTATTACTATAACATGAAAAAAGTTTCTGTTTTAGTTATGTGTTCAACATTTGTCTCGCATTTTCTGTCATTGTACATTTACACAGATCGTTGTAGACACGGAACACATGAAATGTATGTATTCCAAATAACAATATATTATTTACCCTATATGACTCCAGACACCTCACACCCAAATAAACAGACTTGAGCTCTGAGAATTTAGCGTCTGATATCAGCTGTTTCAGTGGGGGATGGGATAGCAGGCTGTCTGCTTTCAGTGCTGATTGACACACTTGCAAAACAAAGACGCTGATGAAGAGGTGAAAAGGAATTTAAGGTGGCCTGGCATTGCGACTTTTTTCATAGGCTTCAGAGATTCTAGTGTTAATGGTCCTTAGCAGATGGAGAAGCAGTGGTGGAGCAGCAGAGGTGGCAGTCTCTCAGCTGCCTTCCATCCTGTACTACTGTTGTTCCAGATTAAGAATTTGAACCTCGCGACTCTCCAGGAACTGCTTTGAGGATCTAAGCAGGTCCTTTTAAGGTCTCCGAGGCACTCGGCACTCTGCTAAATTGGACCATAGGTCTTCTCTTTCTGTTTCTGACACCAATGTAGTGTTGGTAGTGAGCGCCACAATACATGGATTCTCTGCTCTTACATGGCTGTTTGAGGTGGCTCTCTTTCCTTAAAAGGACTGCTCATCTTTTGCCACACTAGTTAAAAAAGCATGAGACTTAGCAGGCTTTCCATTTATATAGGCACCCCCGCCATTGGTGTTGCAATGCCAGCTCATACTTGGGTGAGCTGATGTAACTTGTCAGCACTGTTACAATATAATAAATTGTTAAAGCTGTAAAGTTAATTATGAAAAACAAGAGGGACATGAGTGGCTTCAATTTACCATAGCTGTAAATGTACTGGATTCTGATTTAAAAAAATAATTAACAGTTAAGTGTAAACAAATTTGTTGTTGACTGCTGCTGCATGATTAGGGGGTGTAACAAAAAAAAAGACTTCATTATGTGCAAAAAATGTTACAAAGCTTTTTGAAGGATTTGGTCGTCACCAGAATGCTGGTTAGTCATAAAAATGGCAATATTTTTTCTCACCTTGTCTGTAAGTCGCTTTTTGTGGTAGGCAATAGTTTTTAATACTGCTCTTTTTTGATTATTAGACTGAATTCTAATTAGATATTTTTAATGTGGGAATGGGTCAGAGGTTTTTTGTTTTTTTTTCTTTAAAGTGTGATCATAATGGTGCACTTACAGTTGGACAATGTTGATGTTTGTGCTTTTATTTTCCACACAGAAAATACTCCTATTGGTTGTCATAGAAACAAACTAGTACTGTATGTAAGAGGCATCAGTGGGAAGTTCGGGATTCATACCCTGAACTGGCATACTGATGCTCTGAAATAAATCTGCATACACACAAAAAGGTTATTTTCTTGAAATATTATTTTTTCAAATAAATGTCTCAGACTATTGATGTAAAACAATAAAACATTCCTTTTTGATGTGCCAAAAGGGTCTAGTGAAAGTCTAGTGTGTTTGCAAGTGACAACTATTATTAGAACTCAATTATAATGTCCAAACCACCTTCCTGAGATGGGCCATTGGGAGGTGACCAGGGGGGAAGACATAGGAGGGATTCTACCTCTAGACTGTCCTAGGAGCTCATGGTATTTCCCAGTGTGGGCTGGAAAACGTTTCTCTGGGTATGATCACAACATTCACCAGGAACTTTGAAACAAAAATGACACTGATGATTTTCACAACTGAAATAACTTCTGTAACCATGAGCAATAATTACGATCTGAAGGAAACATCTGCCTAGTTCAACAGATTTATAAATCTGGATATCTGTAAAGGAAAGATGATGCACAAAATTCATGAAACAGCAAAGCATCACACCATTTAAGATTTGTAATTCCAAACTGTTAGCATTCTATGTTGTGAGGCTAGCTAATGATTTTAAAGAGGTACTTTATGATAGAATGCTACTTAAATGAGAATGTGGTTTTCAAAAATGTTAACATTTAATATTGTGACTCTAGGGAAGCAAATAACTTCATACTGTAAGTCATATAGCAGCCAAAAAAACTGCTGTAAGTTTGGCAGTCGTGAAGAAAAAAACAGATGGCACATTTATCAGTCCCTCTGTTATCACAGTTTTGCACTTTAAGTGCGAAATGCACAACTCCTCAGTTTTGACAAAACACCAGAGAGTAGAATATGCTTGGAGTTGCTGGTTAATCTCTTCTTATATTTATACATTAACCTCGTAAAATTGCTAAGGTGAAACAGAGCTTTAAACATGTCCTGATGGAAAGCTGAATAGACAAAAGTGAATATATATTCTTAAGGCTCATGAGAGTGTCTTTGTGTCTTCTAATGCAAATGTTAGAAGCAGTAATTACATCATATTTATCATTTTAACATTACTAGAAATAGCCCTATTAGCTTAACCTGGAATCACTTAAAGTATTAGTCAAAACTTTTGATCTAAGGATAAAAAAGCATTAGATATGGCAAGAAGTAGAAGGAGACATCAAAGCTAGTTCATTGCATAAAGCAGAACCTTTATCCTGGACTGACACTTTAGGCTACTGATACTTAATGAGCTTATCTTCATTATATTGATTCCATTATTGATGATGATTACATGCTTATTAAAATATTAACTCTCCTGGGTTGCTATTTGGAAAGTTTTTAATTGGTTATGTAAAATTACCTGTATGTTCCGTGAGATGGCAGGAGACTGGGTTCATATTCTTGTACACTCACTGTCTGTGTAGCCTTCTCTTTGTGTCTACGGAGGTTCTTCTCCAAATATTTTGGATTTCATCCTACAAGTCAAAGAGATGATAGTTAGGTGACCAGGTGGCTTTAAATAACCCAGTGTCAAGTCAAGTCAATTTTAAGTAAAAAAACCAAATATGATCAAATGAATAAAACCAAATATATTAAAACATAGTACTTTCACGCAAGTTTAAAAAGCTAAGGTAAAAAGGTTTTCAGACTGGATTTAAAAGTGACCAAAGCTGGTGCTCTTCTAATATAAAAGGCTATACTATTCCAAAGCTTAGGGGCAGCTACTGCAAAGGCACGGTCCCTCTGAGCTTAACTGGAGATCTCAGCACAACCAATAACTTGTGGTCAGTAGAACTAAATGATCATTTGGAGAGTAAGGGTGTAAAAGATCAGATAGATAAGAGGGGGCTAAACCATTCTGAGAGTTAAAAAGAAACAATAAAGTTTTAAAATCAATTCTGTAGCGAACAGGAAATCGGTAAAGAGAAGTTTCAATTGGTGTGATGTGATTATGTTTTCATGTGTGTGTTGAAAGCCTGGACAAAGCATGTGAAGATATGGGTCGGCTCCACACTCCTGGTTGATCTAGGGAGCCCCTTGAACCAGCTGCTGCTAATGACATATCTGAGGGATGAGACAGCAGATGAAGACACTCACACAGAGCAAGTGGTAGGAGCATAAAAGTGCAAAGGTGCTTTTATTAAAGACAATCAAAAACAGTGTCCACATAAATAGTGCAGTGCTCCAGTCCAAAAAATAAATAATCTGATAAAACCAGTGAATTGTGGAGGTTAATAATCCCAATAAATAAATCCATTAAAATTTGGTTACAAACACAGGCAGGAAACTGTACTTTACAATTCTGAGCCCTGGTGCCTTCCTTTTAAAGCTGATGTGTCTCCATCTTACCATGATCGGGCCTTACAGCACAGAGAGATGTCGACCAGCCTGTGTTCCTACCGCCAGTCCCATGGTGTTCCACAGGGAGCTGCTGAGCCCTTCTCTGCTCACACCGTTGCCAATACCCAGCTCCTCCCGCCAAGAACGCGCTGTCCTCCCACCAATGTCAGTCGCTGGCTCCTCCCAGTGAGAGCACAACCAGATGATCACTTCTGCTCCATAGTCGCTCAACAGGAGTGATCCCTCAGCCCCATCCTAAATGCTGGTCACACGCTCCTTTCTGGGGCTCCATTCCTGTCTTGCATTTGCTCTTGCTCACTCCAGCCTTTCTCTCTCCTTCCTTTAACCTCTGTTCTTCTCTCATTCCTTTTTTTCCTTTACGATCCTTTTTCCTTCCTTCAACCTCCACTCTGTGGCAATTCTTCTTTCGTTTCTTGTCCTTTATCCTCTTTTTCTCATGCTAGCTCTCCCTAATTTGCCTCCATACACACAGTACCTCATTTGCATACATCAGAAGGCAGATGAAGCAATTGAGATGGACTGCACCCTCACATGCAGGTGTGTCTCGCCCCAATTACTTCACCAACCTCCTGTAGCTCCACGACCACGCACACCTACAAAGAGTGAGCCAGCTATTCATTTATTTGTTTAAAAATAGTCCACTAAAATGTGGACCCACTATACCACACAGCATTCTGCGCTAACTGAAGACAAACAAGAGATTTGTAGAAATTGCTCTTAGATTGCAGAAACTATGTGAACTAACCAAAAGTCCCGCCATGGGTGTTTCTGTCAATCAAAATCCACTTCCTTGAGTAATGGAAATATACAGGTTGTCTTTGCTCATTTTTGTTCTCCCTGTACATGCTGGCCAGAAAGACAAAGATGAAAACTTTACATTAAATAATTATATGTGGGAACACCACATCATTCTCTGATGTTAAAAAAACACAGTAAATGTTAAGAAAACATTCAGAAAAAAATAGATTCAAAGCAAAAAAAATAATAACAATCGACAAATCATAACAAATATGAACATCCCACTATATAATGCAATATTCATTCACAGCAAACAAATTGAAAATCTTTTAATACCCAGGAAAATATCACAAAACGTACAGAAGCCCTATGATGTTAGATAAAAATTGAAACATGTCTATAAACCTTCAGTGACAGAATATAAAGAATACTGTTATATTTAACAGCCTGCTGTTACTGTATGTAATATGGAGTTACTGTTATTAATGTATTATTTATGAAATCCGACTTCATAGGAAGTAATGAAGTAGGCTAATTTTATAGTAAAATAAAAAACTAGGTGAATATTCGAAAGTCTGTTGTATGGTAAAAATGAATGTAGAACTCAATGCAGTTTGTCTGTTGGGCCCTCATGAGGTATGTGAATTTTTGTATATGTCAATCTATATTCATATAACAGGTATCAGAAAATGCACACAATGTCTTGAGAACTGCTCTAATCATACCCAAGCACAATTCTAGACCTGGAAGTCTCACACACTGATTAATTATTTACTTCACTGGTTTCCAGTCACTCTTCCATACAAGATGAAGTAAAACAATTCTCCTATTTTTTATTTCTGTCTGTTAGAATCATCAGTTTATCTTTGTGCCGTAACATAACTGGCAAAGAATAAATAATACCCATTCACGAGCGACAAATATTACATCTGTTTAAATACATCATAGGTGAAATCAGAATAAAAATGAGAACATAGTTTGATTTCTTTAACAACTTAAGCACAATAATGATGGACTGGCACCTTGCCCAGGGGCTTGTTCTTGCCTTAAACCCTATGCTTTCTGGGACCAGCTTCAGTACCCCAAAACTCTGCAGGCTTAGAAAATGGTATAATATGGTACTTTTTAAGCATCAATATTTATTTTATATGGAATATTTAATAGCATTCACCATCACAGTGGCAATCAAGAATAAAATAAAATACCAAATTGAAAAAACTCATAACATTCTCAAAGAAGCCTAAACCAGTTGAGGGCTGTGAATGTGTTGGAATCTAACCTGGCAGCATCAAATACATGGCAGGAGCCAATCCTTCATGGAACCCCAGTCCAACCGTAACAGACCACACACATGTACATAATAGATATTAAAATTACCAATACACTTTTATGATGTTGGTGAAAATCCAAATAAACACAGGGAAACTTTGAAAACTTACATACAAATATACAGATACAGATATACAAATGTTAATAACAAAAACTGGAAGGAAAGTGAAAAAGACCCGAGAGCATCAACAGAGAGTAAAGCACTGTAACAAATACATAAAATAACAGAAATTAGAAAAGAGGCTCAAGAGTCTGTTTCAAAAAAACTAACTCCAGATTAGCAGTTCCTTAGAGGAAAAGGAAATATGAAGGTCATTAGATGCGATATAAATATTTGGGCAACATTCTCACTGGAGTCTACATGGAGTTGTGTTGCAAGTATTGTGTTTGGATACCTCTCATTTTTCTGACTGCTTTTGCTCTGTCACTGGATTAGTGTACTAGAGCTTGATTGCTTAGGATTACCTTCTTAGCCAGCTCTTACCTGCTCTCTTTAGTACCTTTTGAGATTTTCTTTTTGTTGGAATAAATATTATTTATTTATAAAAATATGAGTTACCTTTTCGGTCAGAGTTTTCCACTGTTCTCCTTCTTTTGAGGCATTCTGGAACATTATTAATTATTTCTGAACTTTGAACTTTCTTCATTTTTGGGCTTGGCCAAAGTCTGCAGTTAGCATTTGCTGTAAGCTGGACTGGGTTCTCTATGAAAGGTCCTGGCCTGCTTTAGTGGCATGTTTTGGAGGCTTCACATCCATTTCACCATGTTCAAGACTCAATTAATTGGTGGCTACAACTAATGTTTCTTGGCTAGTGGATCTCTGTGAGGTGTTTTATGACATTCTGCATGTCATTTCTGGACTCTGTTTTCACTTCTCTTTTTAAATACTGCCTAGTGCTTGTTGCCTGCCTAGTGTTTTTAATTTTGTTTGTTGTCTATGTCAATAAAGACTGTTTTTCCTCTTTGTCTTTTTAACTTACTAGTTATAGTTTTCTTTTTATTTCACTGGGTCTATTTTCCCAATCTGTTTCTTGCATTCTCCATCATTGGAGTTCTGGTTCGTTCCACAGAAGCTTATGTCAGGAGGTCACCAAGAGGGTGATTGCCTCTGAAGGTGCAATCAAGCAGAACATATTGGACAAGGACTTTGTAGTGAGTTATGATAGCACATGGAGAGGTAGAGAAAGGATCTCACAATATTACACAAGTTGCTAAATAACGTCTTGCTGTTGCTGAGAAATCGATGTTACTCTCAACTACAACACAAAGGTCTACTGTTAAGGCCTCAGAGGACAATTTAGTCACCCACCATTATTTGCATATTCTTCTGCCTATATCTACGATTGACACTCAGACTTGAGAATTCATCTTGCCTGGTATTCTTATGGTGCATGGTGGTGAATGTCTCTAAAGTTCTACAAGTATGTTAGGCTTTATTGATAATGAAGTCTTCAATTGGAGAAAAATGAGACACGGCATATTTTGAAGAAATCATCCAAAGTCAAGGTGAAGCTCCTCAAAAGAGCAATTAAAAATAAGACGGGTTTAAATGCATGAGTGGCATCTAAATACATGTTTGGGGAAAATGGTTAACCAGTTAAAGGATGAACATATTTAAGGAAGGAGTAGGGAACTGGATGTGTCATTAAAAAGGAAAGCCCAAAAATAGCCAGACAAATCAAAATATGTTCAGGTATAGAAGGTTCCATTTAGGCCACCATCAAGGAGTCCCGCGGTTTCAGCAATTTTCATTAAATATGTACTTTAGCATGTAAGCTTAGAAGTCATTAAACTTGAAGATTAACACATTCTAGACCAGAACATTTTGAAAGATAAGGAAAACTGTTTACTGGGATTCATCAATGTTCATCTGAGTACTCATTACAAAAAAGAAAATAGTTACACCATCTTATCTTTTAATTAATTCTGTTACTATTTATTTCCTTACTAGCTCTGAAGCTGCGACTAAAGAATTCACTTCGCTTTTAGTGCATGCAAAAGCACAATAAAATTGTTTTTTATTGTCTAAAGAAATCCTTAGCCTTTTCCACTGAAGACGTAAAACATATTCTTTAAAAACAAACCAAATGAATTAATTGTACTTATTACTGTACTTAGGTTTGTAAGTTTATTAAGAAAGTTATGATATCATAAAAACTGAAAATAAAGGAGAATGTTCAGAATCACACACTCAACCTATCTAATGGCTTTTAAAAGGAAGTTCAAAAATCAAATCCTGGAATTAAAGTTCAAAATCCTTGAATTCCCAAAACACGGTCAAAACCTCAATCCTATGAATACCTCATATTTTGAATTGAGCTGATTTTTTTTCTGTAAAGACAAGCTCAGTAAATTTACAAAATCCAGGTGTAGGGAACCAAACAGATCTACTACTGGAATCAAAGCAAAAGATGCTGTAAAACATTAGTTTTTAAAGTGTGTGAGCAACTGTATAATCAAGGCACTGAACTTTATTTATCTCCAACTTGAAGTTAAAGAAAGCTCTGAAATAATTTATTTTTTTCTATTGGTTTTCTTCACATCAAGATATGCTGAAATTTTAAAAGTCAATAGATTCTAGCTGCGGACCTCCAGAGCTCTACTCCATCAATGAGGTTGTTGCTTTATACATCAGTGATAAAACCTGGTTACACTATGGTTAAGATTAGGGTTGGGAAAGGGTTATCTAACTCAAGTCAAGTTAACCAAGTGACAAAAACCTGCAATCTAACTGGCCGTCCAGTAGAGCTGCTGAATCATGGAGCTGCTACAATTTTATTAATCAAAAAACCACCAGAAGTATACTAAACCAGCTGCAATTTAATGAAGTTACTACATAAGGAACAGCAAGGTAATTTTTCAAAAAATGTTTTTATAGTTCTCTTGACCTCTATAACACAAGTAATTTTCTTAACTATAAATACAAACATTTTTTAACATTATAACTTGAATACACGGGCTTCTAATTTTATACTTGAGCACAAGGCTTTCAATATATTAAACATATTTATAAAAATGTAACAGGTCAGGTAAATATCCCTTAATTATAGGTAACACAGTCCAGGAGTTCAACAAAGCCATAGTATCCAGGATTTGAACTTCTAACAATGAATATTGATATCGGTGTCCATCAGGGACTCTACCCCTTCATCAGGGCTGGACATACTGGAAAGTAAAAACTCATGTGTATAACATAAGTGCCATTTTCTTTAAATACCTGTGACATCTTCCGTTATGACAAAGATGGTTATGTAAACTTTGATAACACACTTGCATTTCATCCTTCCTACCATTATCAAATCAGCATCGTCCAGTTCAGGCTTATGGGGCAAGTGGCTATCACTTCAAAGTCAAGTGCAAGGCAGGGACCAAGACTGGACGAGACACCAATCCAATGTAGGGCACATTCCCACCCAAACTCACTCATAGCCTGGTTGTGGTGGGATTCATTCAGTGTAGGATTAGGGTTTAACTTATTTTATAGTCACTACTTTTTAATTAAACATCCTGCTTTTCATTCCTGCTATCAATATGCTACTGGAAATGTTGGAGACTGCTATTAATGTTTTTTTGTAAATCAACAAAATGTTTTGCTGAATGCAGAAGATCACAACCCCTTAATCTCAAATGCCTTTCTTTTAGTTTTTGGCATTTTATCAAAAGTACAACTTAACAATTAACACTCAAATGGATGTTAATAATGTGAAGTTATCTCTTTAGCTAATGTCTTCATTATATTTGTACCTCATTGTTAATTTTCTGCTGAAATCTTAACATTTTTAAGAAGCAACTGAATTAAAATTAGGCAAAAACACACAGAAGAATTGTTTTCTTTACGACAAAGCACCAATAAGCATCTTTTTGAATTACATAGAGTAATTCAGTTGACAGCAAGGATTGACATTAGATTTAAAAACTAATTTGAGCAAACATCTGCAGCAGTGGTGGTCTTTCAGGACTATGTCTGGACATGCCTGCCATAATGTAAAATAACAAATCTAATCCACTTCTGGGTCATGGGAGCCCAGAGCTTCTCCTGCCAGCATCAGACTCAAGGCAGGCAGCAAAGACAGGGTGCTTTTCATTTCAGGAATCTATCACACTTAAACAGGGCTAATTTGGGAATTTGAGAGAGAAAACCACAGTGATATGTGGAGAACATGAAAAATTCAAATAGACAAAGTCTGGGTGTTGGATTTGAACACATTATATTGGATCCACGAAACAGCAGGAGCCCCTACCTTAATGTAGCTTCACAAATGTAAAAAACACTATAGTCTATAACACCATTTCCCAGTCACTTTAGCGTGCTGCTTATTTTCTTCTTAACAAGAGGTAATGCAGCATCTGCCTTTTTTACAAGTTCCAGCGCTTATCTGTCAAATGTTTCTCAGTGGTTTCCTTACTGGACTGAAACGTCCTTAACCAATACTGCACATCCTCTTAATGGAGGTCAGATCTACACAAATGCAAGACAAAGGCAAGAATGAATGTAAGACTTAATGTGTGTTGTATTCAGTTGTGGGAATGCATCCAAACTAGATAATGCTTTGAATTAAAAAAGATCCATGAAGCAGCCTGTATCACTACAAACTCACAAACAAGTTTGACCAATGAGCCAAACAGTTTAAAATAACATTAACCATTAATATACGGTATATATGTTTGCACTTCATATTCTGAAGCCATTCATCCAAACTACTGTTATTAAAAGGGGTGGGAACAATCCATCAAAAAACACGCTAACAAAACATTGTCAGACCCACTAAAGTCAAGAAATGGAGAAAGAGGGCGCAGCACCAATCCTGGACGAACTGGGAAAATGTGGAAACTGCCCTAGACAGAGTGTTAATCCATCAAAATTTTACTTATGGAAATAAGTTGAATTGAATTGTCCATACAAATGTTAAGAACATTACTCTTCTCCACTTATTTCTATTGGAAGGGGGGTAGCAGTGTGCTCCACATAAAGTTGCTGCAGACAGTGCCCTGTTCCTTTTATTTTGTTCTTTTTACATAAAGCAGTTTAAACATTTGACTTTATATTTGGCTAACCATTTTAGACAAGAAACAATATATATGTATGTTCCAATGTATACATGCATACATATGTGAAGAGATCTCCACAGCACTGTCTCTTTTATTATAATTGTTAATTTTTTACAAACATGCTTTGCTTTGAACATATAAAAAGAATCTTCTTCGGATGTTACCTGTCTAGTGCCACATCTCTCACTTTTTATGATGTGGTTCCCCACTTTTTCCCATAAAAATGTCTTTGCAACCCACCAAGGGCCCCTGGTGAACTGAGCACGATCAGGGGATGAAGAGGTTGGAGGAATGAGCACAATCCTCATAGTAGTGTCTTACTGGGGCTATTATCATTATAAGCAACAGGCACTTGAAACACACTGGTGGCAGCCCATTGGTTGAGAAACACTTGTCTAGAGTATACAAATTCTGCCTTTTCACATACAATGATATAGAGTTGAGTTAATATCAAGGAGGCTATTAAATTATTCTTCTTAAAAATGAAAATCCTAAATTATTGCTTTTTACTATGAAGAAAGCTCCCTTTAAATTATGTAAATATTCATTACATTTTTACTCTAGAAAATAAAGCCACACTCCTGCCATAGAATCATTTCAAAAAATTTGGAACAAAGTGGCTTTGATTATTCTCATACATGAAAAAGAATCATAGCAGGTCATTGTCACTTAAAAGACACATGTGAGAGCCAACAGAGCATTACCATGAACGAAAAATGTACAGGCACTTTGGCTAATGAAGCAATTAAGAAGCAGCAAAGCCAAGTGATATTTCAATTCAGCTTTACTTCCAACACACTGCTTATTAGTTGCATTTATTTCTTTTGGTTTTCAGCATTTCTCCACATTCAGGATGCAGACTGCAAGCTGTCCTGTAGCTCTTCTGTTATTTTGTGATTTCACAGAACCATGTATTTTAATTTGGCATATTACAGGAGTTAGAGGCAAATACTACACAAGTAAACTAACACATGCTAGGTGCAGTGACATGAAAGGAAGTTACTTTCTATAAACCATATATTAAAAAATATTGAATCAGAAAATCAAATGTATTTAATTACAAAGGAACCTGACGTTATTGTGTATCGGAACATGGTCACTTTTCATGCTATGTATTAATAAATGAAGCAGTACTTGTAATTTTGGAAGACTGAAAGACATATACAGTACTTAAGTTAAAACCAATTAATTTTAAAGACTAATTTTTAGAGTTTAAATCCCATATAATTGATCCAGTTCAGAATTACAGGGATTAATAGTCTATTCTATTACAAAGCATTGACACTAACCACTAAACCAAAATGGCTTCCTAGTTTCTTCATAACTGCATTTAATATTACAAGTTATATCCAGTTAAAATTTGTGAGATTTACTGTTCTAAGAAATGTATTAAGATTTATTTTCCTTCCAATTAACAATTTTCCTTGAGTTTACCGAGAGTTGGCCAGCACTAGTTTCTCCTTATTGGTTATGCCTTCACGTTTTTTATCTCATGTGTAGTCTATCAGAAACATCATTAACAGAGTTTTTTTTTATCTGCTTAAATGAGATTTTTTGATATGAATGGATTACCCTTATATTTTTCTGCATCAGCTGAACTGATTCTGTGTTTAGATTGAGTCAAACAAGGTCATTCCAGGTATTTACATGAGTGGTTCAATGTGGATACATTTCCAATGAACAAATTAATTATTGCCAAGTGCAAAAATGCTTATGACATGCAAAAGTGCATTGCAGCAACATCATAACAGCACAGCCATCCAAGAACATCGGCTGAAATGAGTCTGCCAGCTTTTTGAAATAACACATAAAACCAAAATTATACTGTATGATAAAAGTATGGTCAAATAGCTCAGAACCCAGCATTGGGAACAGTGCCCATAAAAGTTCTATTGAACTTCCATGTTAGTCTGCTGGAAATGATGGTGCACGAGAACTTAAAATCTTCCTCTATAACATAGCCATTGATGTATAAAGGCGAGAATAATATTTGCCTCACATGTAGACCACCAGCAATTCTTTTGCTCTTGCGACATGTAATTATTTAGACTACACTATTTGATCAGCTCCTCTATCTCATTTCTGTATTCAATCCTACAAAAACATGGAATAAAACATAAAAGATACAACTCTGCTTGCTTTGGTTTCTACCCCCACACACCACTATGAGATAACCCCACGCAACAAACCCTATCACTGTCACAGAAGAATAACTGTCTCATAGGACAAAAATTGCTGAGAACTATGACCATCATTCAAAGAGGCAAAAACTACTAAAACGCAAAATCTTCTACAAATGACCTTCTTCCTGCTATGCAACAGATAAATCATTTAAAAGACACAATGAATCTCCCTGGTCAGATTTTGTGGATAAGACTTTGTCTGCCCAACTACGATTTCGTTTGGAATTTCAGCACCCAATAGAAAGTGCCAGGGAAGAAGCAGGTACACAAAAGATGTCTGAGAGGTCAGAGAATGAATCATGAATCTGACTAGAAAACGCTGAGCCAGGGCTATCAATGCTGCTGAAGTAAAATATTTTATTCCTGCTAAGATACTGCAAATTCCAATAAAAATGAAGACAAACTGATTAAAAGACCATGTGTGGGCAGCTTTAAACAATCCAAACTCCACATTAAGGAAATGTAAACTCTAAATGTGTAGGATTATCAGAGTGTCGACTCTTGGTGTGTATGCACATCAACTAGTGGGGTTTTTGTCACTAAAGTAAATCCGCAGTCATCAAGTCTATCAAGTGTCACCCTGTGCACCTAATCTATGTTAAAGTTAGCAGGCAAGGCAGAAATCCCTCTATTAAATGCAACCTTTAGCTGGGAGAAGTAACAGAACAGAAATCCATCCATTTTCCAACCCGCTGAATCCGAACACAGGGTCACGGGAGTCTGCTGGAGCCAATCCCAGGCAGGTTGCCAACCCACTGCAGGACACACACAAACACACCAAGCACACACTAGGGCCAATTTAGAATCGCCAATCCACCTAACCTGCATGTCTTTGGACTGTGGGAGGAAACCCACGCAGACATGGGGAGAACATGCAAACTCCACGCAGGGAGGACCCGGGAAGCGAACCCAGGTCTCCTAACTGCAAGGCAGCAGCGCTACCACTGCACCACCGTGCCACCCTCAGAACAGAAATACTACAAAATAATAAGTCAATGCAAAATAATAATAATAATAACAATAATAATACAGTTTATTTATACAATGCCCTTGCCATGCTCCCATAAAAATGCAGGATTGTATTTAAGGTAAAAAAATAAAATTTACTTGTTCAGAAAACCAGGAGGCAGTCTTCTGAAATATGGCAGTGAGAAAGCCTTGTTCATCCTTGGTGAGCTTCTTACTTGTCCCCGCTTTTCAAAGTAAATCAGATTAGTATAGAATACATTTTACTAAAAAGTACATAGCAGTTACACTAATTTTCTCTGTTATTTTAGGCCACCATATGGTGTCATCCACATGAGCCCAGTTTGTAATGTTTTTGTTCCTGTATTTTTATGCACTTGTATAAAATTGAAATAACGAGGCACATATTACTGTTACAATATGTTATTCAGCTTTGTACTCAGCATTTTCTAGTTTTAGGAGCGTTTGAATAATGATAAACTATTAATATTTTCATAAGCTGCTTTTCAGTGTACAGGTCATCCCAACTGCATATACTGTACACCCACACTCCTTCACACTAGCTCAACTGAGAGTTGCTAACAACCTTACAAAAACCCCTTAGAGACGTGGGAGGAATCTGGAGTTGTTTGAATTTGTCATTATACTGGGACATTGTGATAATGGAATCATATCTTCAGGTAAACTAATTGTGTTGTGTTTCATGAATACTGAGAGGGGAGTGTAGATGTAAATGATTATTTACTTCACTTATTTGTTTGCAAAGAATTAAGACAAGCACAGCATAAAACACTGCATATACAACAAAGCAGATAAATGCCAGGTCACCTTGGTTCTGATAAGCCAATATTCTTAGTTTGTCTTGGCGAAGTTTTTCTTTGATAATTCTATATATGCTGTTGATGCTGGAATAGAAGACTTGGTTCCAAAATTTTTTATGAACAAAAGATTGCTGCCAAAATAGTTGCTGTATTGTTTAAAAAATACAGGCACATTAGAGAATATTTACTTTTGCCAGAAAGCATAGAGTTGATTATAAATGAATAACAATACGAGTGATTTAAAAAAAAAAAGGTTCCGTGCTAACTGGAACTTAACAGAGTGAGAGAGGAGCCCTGAATTCCGTATTTGAATCAACATCTGTTTCTCAGTTGACTGCACACATTTATAAATTAATTTTCATAAATTTTAATACATTAAACTTTATTATAATTCATGTGTGCATACTGGAGCTTATGTACTTCTTTAAGATATTATTTCATCTGGGGTAAAAGGTAACCTAATTCTGATGCCTGACATCTTCATTTCTTCTATACCGATTGCTACAGTTTTCAGTTTCCTTGCCTCCTTATGACGCACGTTTTTAGATTTTCAATATAAGATGTGTCAGTAGCATTTTAATGTTTAATGTATTGTTGTGATTTTTTTTAATAACAACACAATATCTATGGTTTAATTCCCCTCTCTTGCTTCCTATAAAAGTGTCTACCAGATGAATTCATGTTATCAGACTAATATGCCATAAATTATGCAGGGTTCATTATACCACAGGCAAGTTTCTGCGATGCAACAGGAAGTCATGGCTCACAAGCCATATCTTCTTCTCAACCCAGTACTTTGGGGAAACTTTACACTCGAGTTTAACAAACCACTTTGCAGAGATTACCGTCATTGAACAACTGACTTTGGACTTATCTCCAAGTATCTAAAAAACTTAGTCAAACTAGGAAGAGATGAAGAAACCTAAGTAAATTCCAACAGTGATTAGTTTATAATCATGTAGATGCTCAAGTTGTGACATTTTGATGGTATATTTAAAAAACATTCCACGTCAAGCAAAATGACACATTTTATTAGCTAACTAAAAAGATTACAATACGCAAGATTTTGAGGCAACTCAGGCCCTTTACATCTTGCCTGAAAAGGGGCCTGAGTTGCCTCAAAAGCTTGCATATTGTAATCTTTTTAGTTAGCCAATAAAAGGTGTCATTTTGCTTGACTTTTCACTACATTCATAATGGCTAACGCAGCATAACACCCTAGTACTAAAGACATTCCAAGCAAATTCTACTGAGGTTAAGATTAGTTTCCAGTTGGTCTAGAAAATACTGAGGGCACACTTAAATAACTTACCCAAGATCCTATTTACCACTATCCAGATGACATTCTGTAGACACTTAACAGTTCAATATTACACCAAAAAACTGCCGCAAATGAGAGATAAACTATAGGTCTTAATCCAAAAGAATGTATTTTTAAAAATCCATGCAGATGAAAGATCACCTGAAGAAAAATATATGCCAACCCTTTATATGAGGGTTGCTTGCCCTGTTACAGATTTCACAAGCTTAAATGAAATCTCAAACATTATGACGCATATTTTTCCACAAAAAGTGCCTTAATTAATTCAGTGGTCCAAGCAATTTCAGAATTATTGAAACAGGTTAAAATCAGTTCTAGGAGAAGCAAAGGAACAAAACACTTACCCTCAGGAAAATTCTTAGGGGCATCTTGAGAAGTTTATGTATGTAATATTTTTTCAGATTCTTCTGCAAATTTTAATATGGTAGTAGCTAAAAACCATGCTTTTCATCACTATTAAATTGCCTTCTTAGAGTATCCTCCATACTATTCTTGTTGCCAGTATGGTAAGAAATCAATAAACTAAAAGATAAGGACCATTTTTTTTTGTTCAGAATTCAGACATTTGACTATCTTTAAATACTCTTTCATTATTGTGGTTGGTAAAATTATAAATGTTTTAACCCTCTTCTGCCAATGACCACTCCTCTAAGGCTAACTTTATTGCCAAAAGCGCATTATTTCCGTAACATAATTTTCCTCAGTTGAGGTTCATTTTTTTTAGAATTGTTTGCATATTAATGTAACTTTCCCACCTCCAGAAACTGCTGATAAAGTTTAGTGCCCAACACAATACTTGACACATCAAATATCTGAATACTTCAATACTGGATCAGAATTAAACATTTTTAAAATGTCAGAAGATTCCTGAGCCACTTGGGTCCACTGAAATTTTTGCAATGGCTTTTTTTTGTTAATGAGGTGATGGGTGAGAGCATTGTACTAGAACTGCTTATAAGCCTTGGAGTAGATGTGAGGCTGCTGGTTGACAACCAGCCTGCACCAATTTAAAAATCTTCTGCGCTTTTTCTGATTCTCAGCAAACTGACTAGAGTGAACAATTCCGGGTTGTCTGGAGTAGCCACTAGCATAGGATGAATTAACAAATCCAGACATTTCTGCATGTGGATAAATACCAACACAATTTGCTGGAAGAGCCCATGAAATAACAACCCTGCTTTTTTAGCACTCTTCCTCTCAGAAAGTCTTATTTTTATAAAACCTAAGTATTTGTGCTAACAGAGCTGGAATTGGAGCCAACAGTTAAAGCATTACAAAAAGATGAAGATTTAAAGTTAGAAAAAAAACAGCGATCAGAAGCCAGGAAGTTAATCAATTCTAAAAATATCAAAGCCCGAAACAAATTAGAAATATTAAAATTAAAAACCACATTCAAAGTTTTGTTTCCCTGTAGTTCTTTATGATCAGCAACTACAATCTGAGGTTTGTTTCATAAATCCAAAAGCTCAGATGCTGTAAATAGTATGCTGCCATCTAAAATAGTGTTGGGTCAACAATGTCGCACACCATGACTTCTATCCCTCAAGGAATGTGAGACCATTGCATGCATCAACATGATTATGGCCACTTTAAAATACACACAAATGACAGCCAGGAAAAATAATCACATAGTTAAGAAGAAAATTGAAGTGTGAAATATATACAAAAATGCCATTTGCACCTTCCAAAATCTCAGAGTCATAATCATTTCATTAACAGCAAGAGCTGGTACTAATATGGAGAATAGTTGGAAGGAAAACCTGAAACATTTAATGACCACTTGTAAAAATTGCATTTTGTTTTTATTTTATTTTGTGCTATCCTTTTGTTCTATCCTAGTACTGTTGATTTATTTTGGGTGGTTTTGAATAACGATGAATTAATTTATGTGACTAATTTTTATGTTTGGCTTCGTTTTGACTTTAATTTTTTTTATATCTCATTTTTGTATTTGTTGTTAATTGGTTGCATTATGCTGAGATGTGTTGCATTATCACAATGGCCTGTTTGTGAACATGCGGTCCCAGATGTTGTGCTATGTGACTTCTTCAAAGCAATGATTCAAAAGTCAGCACCCTGTTTTTACCAGCATCCAAGACTGTGGGTAAACACCAAAAACTAATTTGCAAATACTTTCTTTTTTCTGATTTTGCAGGCCAGAAATTCTGCAACCTTCTTTTGATTTAAAATTTATGACTATTTCTGTGAGGTCTGGTGAAAGATTTTGAATTTAACAAGTTTTAGATAAATTTGGCGATCAGTTCTGACCCATTGTTTTTAGTGTGATCTCCCAATTCTAGCCTCATACAAATACTCTCCATGCCATTATATCCCTGATCTAGTTTAATCTCCTTTGGTATATTTAGTTAATTAAATAGGCGTTTTACATCAGAAATAAGAGTAATTTCTTACTGCATAATCTGTACAGAGGACATTGACATTACTGCCCACACTTTGTGGAAATGGGTTGTTTTTAGAACTGCACATTGTGCTGAAACTGACATCCTTTCCTTCACAGTTCCCAAAGCAACAAAGGCGATGTGGTACTAAAGAGAGAACAAACTTATTTTGTTACTGTAATGCTGGCTCAAACTCCTAAGTACAAATAGCTAAAGGAAGACCATGGGACAGCACAATGTCACAGTTGGGGTTTGTTTTAGTTATCACCTTCTTGTACAGAATTCGAAGTCTACTTATGGACAGCTGTAGGAAAATTTTCCCATCCTTTGAAAACTTCTTTATCCTGCACTGGAACATCTTAATGTTCGTGAAATCAGGCAAGAATATATTTAATAAAAAATATTAATTTTTAATGAGGTATGTCAACTGTATGATTGCATTTTATGAGTTTTTTTTTTTATTTGTTTTTCTTATTTTGCACTTTTCTGTGTTCTTTGGCTGTTGATTTTAGGCTTCCTACATGGCTTCAATATAATGACAGGGCTTGGTCGCGTTAGCTAAGAAATCATACTCCCTCCACTAGAAATGTAGATCTTCAAAATGTTAAAACAGAGGCCTCATCAGCTCTTGTTACTTGGGAAATAAAAAAAAAAAAACTAGGGTTTTAGCAAGATTAAACATGTTAACTTTTAAGAAATGCTTTTGTAAATATTATGAAATTCATAAGGGAGCATGTTTAAATTAAAATATGTTAAATATCTGTCCCATTTCCTACCCATACTGTAAATGGATCAGTGTAAATTTTGCAATGGTTGTAACTGCAAAACAACTGAAATTAACAATGCCAAAGTGAATGATGGAGTAAACTGTTAACTAATATTGCTTCTGCCAATACTAAAAAAGTAATTAATTTTAAACAGTTATTCATTTCTACTTTCACAGCTGAGGTTAAGGAATTTATACACTATATGTAATCCAATCTCCAAAGCAGGGGTTGTAGCTAGACAATCTAAATAAGACAAAAAAATCTTAATAAAAAAGAAAATTGAATTAAAATCCGTAAACACTGCAAGGCTCATGCCAAAAACACAACTAATAAATGCAGACACAACATTGCTGCCAAAAAAAAACACATTTTTCTTCTTTGCTGGAAAGATTATGTAGCAAACTGTTAAATTGATTAACTTTTTTCAATTAAATTCAATTTATTTTTATTAAACACACTTCAATGTAACAGCCCAATACATTATGTAATAGTTGCATATTTAGTATTTTTACAAATGCTAAACTTTTCTTTTTCTAAAAAAATAAAGCTAAATTGCCAATACCAACCAACTTGACAGGAAAACTTTGAACTCGACTTGCTTTTAGATCCTTGAGATAAAAAGAGCAATATCTCAAAGATTCTTACAGTAGTGGGGGAAAGGAATTTTAGTTAACATTTGGCTTTGTATTCTTTACCAGTTTTTGATTACTGCCTCATTTTGATGCTTGATTTAAAAACAACTCCTACCCCCCATTTGTGATTCAGTTACTCTGTTGGTTGCTCCTTTGATTTTAATTCCTAAATCCACTTATAATTTTAGCCATTTACCATCTCTGGACATAATACTGTCCTTCCTCCATATCGCCAGTTGATTGCTTGTTACCAGCTACCTCTCAACTACATTATTACTCATGCAAGGGGAAGGAAGGAAAGCCTTTTAAATTATGGTTGACACACCATACAGCACATACTTCTCAGGTGCTTGGTGGCAGCACAAATCCTTGCACATTTCCTTTACCATGGAGTTGTACCAGTGAGAGCCAGATTAGCTGTTCCTCCCAATACTTTTATATGGTTATACTATACTGCCCTCTTGTGCCTTGGGAAACTGAAAACAGATTAATAAGGTTTCTCCAATTTATTAAGGTCTCATGTGACTGAACCTTGTGATGGTAGCGCCTCCTTCTAGCTGCATATAGTGCCACTGTCACTGACCTTTTCATGTCCATGCATGTGACAATAGCACAACTACTACTAATATGTTAAATTACTATTTTCAATGAAATAATCTTCTGCTGGTGTGTCCCACACTGTCACCAGAATCTAATGCTGTGAGCTTCATAAAAGAATTGGGGGGAAATTAAGCAAGCAATAACAAATGAGAAAGTACTCTATCAGGAATAATCCAAACATTGCATTATTACAATCAAGTGTTTCCAAGTCCTGACAGCTTTGAGTTTTTATTTTTTAAAGTATCCTGTTCCTTTTTTACACACACTTAGAATGTATTCACCTTGAAAAATTGTTTCTATATTTAAGCTTAATCCCAGCCATTTCCTCCTTTACACAGCTCAGCTAACCAGTTGACCCTTGTTAGGAACTTTACTATCTTAAATATAGAACAGTCAAGATTACCATTTCAAATGTCTCTAAATATGGATGTCCTTTATTATAACAAGCTTGAGTAAGCCTGTCATGAGCCCATTTCAGTTAATCATGACAAGCCTAGAGAATATATAAAAAAAAAGATCTTAAGTATGTTAGAATCATTTGCATAACACACACCGTCAATTGACACAACAGTTTGCACCAATCAGCCTACAAATAATTGGTATGATCTTTAGCATACCGTATATCTTTTGCATATCAAAAGGTCCCAAAATTGTTACAAAAAATGAACACACATATATATCTAAAGAGGAACTTTTTGTATATAAAATATTACTGAGAACAAAATAAAATTTATTGTCATTATCTCGTTTCCTTGGTAATATGTTGGGTCAAATGGTACAGAATGTCTTAGTTAAAGATACAGGCACAGGCAGAAGCTTTACAAATTCATACAGAATGTGGTTTCCCTAACACCCTCCACCCCAACGTTCATGCCTCACTACTCCTCCACACTGCATTTACGTTCATGTCCCCACAGGGATTATCAACAGGGCATATTCATAGCCTAAATGATCTTTTAACATCATGCTACACATTAAGTTTGACATTTTATAACAGGGAGTCTTTAGTACTATAATCATATTCCTGTCTGAACTACTTCGCTAATAAAGAATAATGTACAAGGGCCACCATATGGTCAACATTCTTGCAATACTGGTTCAATACATCTGTTAATAAACTTGTGCATACAATGCAGAACATGGTCCATGTCTTTATAAACTTTATTTTCTAGCAATTTCTAGTAATTACTTGTCTAGCAATCCACAACAACATTTATTTATATAGCACATTTTAATAGAAATGGTGCAGCTCAAAGTGCTTTACAAAAATGAAGAAAGGTTCATATGAAACAAAAATAAGATTAGGCAATGCTAAGTAACAAAGACTAA
>JANRMT010062856.1:100755071-100765828 GCA_026402145.1 Polypterus bichir lapradei
TGTTTCATTGAGAAAGTATGTACAGATTTTTTTAACACTTTGAGCCCACGTTTTCACCGGCAATGTATTTTTACATTTAAAATGACCATCGGTGGCGCACGTGGGGCTCAAAGTGTTAATGAAATATTTCAGAAAAATTACAAACTTTTACATGTTTACTTATTGCCCAATGCACACTGACATGACATTAGTGTGTATTGTGTATATGTCACTTGTGTGAATTAGGCCCAAGATTATTACAAAATTATTATATTTGAATTAGCCCTTTATTCTACCTATTTTGTAGAATGTCCGAGAGAAAGACAAAACGTGAAAGCGGGTTTGTTTTCCGAATCTCTGCATTGGAATTACGCATTTTTCTCACGTTGCCTGTATCAGTGGCAGCATCTGAAAGGAGCTTCTCAAAACTCAAGATAATTAAAAATGATCTCCGTTCCACTATCGGGCAACAACGATTGAGTGATGTTGTGCTTCTGTCTATAGAATCTGAAATTTGTGAAAAACTGGATCATTTAAACATAATAGATGAATTTGCTACTGTTAAAGCTAGGAGAATCATTCTTTGATGTTTAACTAATAAATTAATGTATGTATGTGATTTTTTTATTTTTGTGATTCTTTATTTAGTTTTTATAAAAACTAATCGTTTGAAATTAAATTTTATTTATACATCCCGACTCTAACCCTAACACCGTCTTAATCCTGTTTGAAGTAGTACATGTAATAGTAATATCCGTCATATCATAATAGAAAATAGGTACGTAGGGCGGCGAAACCACATTCGCACAAAGGCGGCCATCTACCCAGGATCGGCCCTGTGTGCGATTACATACGATTAATCAAGATTAATTATTACACAGCCTCTAATTAATTGGATTAATTTTTTTAATCGAGTCCCACCCCTAATATATATATGTAGATTTGTATATATATATATATATGTTTATATACAGTATATATGTAGATATGTATATGTGTATATTTGTATATATGTGTTTGTGTGTATATATGTATATATGTGTGTGTGTGTGTATATATATATATATATATGATGTGTATATATATGTTTATATATGTGTGTGTGTGTGTGTGTGAGTGTATATATATATATATATGCCAGCAACACTCATGACAATGACAAAACAATTATATTGTCAATCATGTTACGTTATTATTAAAATGTTTCCTTTTCTTTTTAGTTCTCTGCTGCCAAACGCGGGTATTTTGCTATGTGTATATATATATATATATATATATATAGAGAGAGAGAGAGAGAGAGAGAGAGATGACAACAACACTCATATCAATGACAAAACAATTACATTAACAATCATGTTACGTTATTTTTAAAATATTTCCTTTTCTTTTTCATAACTTCTTTAACACACTACTTCTCCGCTGCGAAGCGCGGGTATTCTGCTAGTTGTCTATAAAGAAGTAATCGATCCTTGAGTAACAATGATGTACTGGTGAGTAGAAAGAATATGTTCTTGAATTTGGGTTTAAAAACCTCCAGGGGTCTGATAAGTTGTGATCAGTTATAAACTTTGTAATTATTTTTGCAGTGTTAGATGCCGTTCCCCCTGTGGAGGAAGTCCTATCTAAAAGTGGATTCATAACACAATTAAAATCCCCAGCCATTATAACTTTATGAGTGTTCTGATTGGGAATGGATGCCAACAAATTTTGTATAAATTCCTTATCATCAACATTAGGTGCATAAACATTTATCAAGATCATTTTACAGTTAGATAAGTCTCCCATAACCATTACATATCTCCCTTCAGGATCCAATACTACATCTGATGCTACAAATGGAACAGTTCTATGTATGAGAATTCCCACACCTCTAGTTTTCTTCGTAAAGCTAGAATGGAACATTTGGCCAGTCCAGTCTTTTTGCAGCCGGAACTGATCCTTGCTTATTAAGTGAGTTTCCTGTAAAAATACTATTTTAGCATTTAGATCTGTTAGGTGAGAGAGTACTTTCTTTCTCTTTAATTCGTGATTCAGGCCTTTAACATTCCAGCTTACGAAGTTAACTGTCCCATCATGGAGACACTGATTCTGAGTTTTTGATGTCATTTTATAGTCTTATTATAATTATAAAGACTGAGAGGATAGATTAGGTATAGATCAGGCCTGCTCTCTTTCTCTCCCCCCCTTAACCCCCCACCCTCCCTTTTTGCCTCCCCAAGTGAGGCTAAAACCCACTTCACATAGTCCCAGTCCTCTGACATACCCAGAGACAGAGTACGTCCAAAGCAAAACAAGCTCCAATGCAGCGGCGCTTAAGGGTTAAAAGATAGAGATATCTCTAAGAATAAAATAAAAAATAAAAAAAAAAGGAGTTTTACACTTAAAATATATATATAGTCTTCAGCAATTTTAGTGCATTAAGACTTATTTTTTTAAGAAGAAAAACTGCACTTTATGTTGAAATTTTGGTTATTATTATTTAAAGACAATACCATTCTGAAAATGTACTTAAAGTACTTAAACTACCACTTTATTTTTAAGTCTGCCCAATTTTAACCAGGGATGATATTTTTGTTTCTGTTTTGAATTCAAATGCAGTTTAAAAGCATTTTTTTTTTTCAGAAATTAAAAGAGCTTGAGTTTACAATATTCATGTCCATGTCTATTATTTGATTCTGTCGCCCATTAAAACCCTTTTAAATTAAAAAAACACATTTGCGATTTGGGGCAAATTTACGTGTGCGATTACATACGATTAATAAAGATTAATTATTACACAGCCTCTAATTAATTGGATTAATTTTTTTAATCGAGTCCCACCCCTAATATATATATGTAGATATATATGTAGATTTGTATATACTGTATATATATATATATGTGTATATACAGTATATATGTAGATATGTATATATGTGTTTGTGTGTATATATATGTGTATATATTTATATGTATATATATATATATATATATATGATGTGTATATATATATATATGTTTATATATGTGTGTGTGTGTGAGTGTATATATATATATGCCAGCAACACTCATGACAATGACAAAACAATTATATTGTCAATCATGTTACGTTATTATTAAAATGTTTCCTTTTCTTTTTAGTTCTCTGCTGCCAAACGCGGGTATTTTGCTATGTATATATATATATAGAGAGAGAGAGAGAGAGATGACAACAACACTCATATCAATGATAAAACAATTACATTAACAATCATGTTACGTTAATTTTAAAATATTTCCTTTTCTTTTTCATAACTTCTTTAACACACTACTTCTCCGCTGCGAAGCGCGGGTATTCTGCTAGTCACTTTATAAAGCGCGTATTTACATATGATGACGACTGGCTTCTAAGTCGACTTAGATTTCCAATTGCTATCTTCTTGGAGCTCTTGATATTTTTAAGATGAAATGCACTAAAGCATGTTTATTACATTATACAGTGTTGCATGCGGCTGGGGGTGGAGCCCAGCCGGGACGCCCAGGAGGACCGGAGGAGGGCTTGTACCTCCTCCGAACCGCGAGGGGGCGACCGCCCTGGTTGTGTTGGGGGCCACGGGTAGAGGGCTTGGAAGCCCAACCCTGTAGGGACCCGTGGCCACCGCCAGGTGGCGCCCCGGTGCCTGAACAACCCTGGACCTCAGCACTTCCGCCACACCAGGAAGTGCTGGGGGGAAGAGGAGCCGGGACACCCGAAGGGCTTCCGGGTGCGCAGCCGGCACTTCCGCCACACGGGGGTGTGTCCGCAGGAGATTGCCGGGAAGCAGCTGGAGCCCATCCGGGTTCCTATATAAGGGGCCGCCTCCCTTCATTCAGCGGCGGAAGTCGGGTGGAAGAAGGACGGAGCTGGAGAGAGGACTGGAGGCGGCCAGAAAGGCATTTGGACTGTGAGGCCTGGACTTTGGGGGATCGGTGCTGGAGGCACTGGGAAGTGCACTAATTGAACTGTAAATATAGTGTAAATAAACGTGTGTTGGGTGCAACAAACGATGTCCGTCTGTCTGTGTCCGGGTCCCATTCCACAGCAGATAAGTTTTAAACTTCATTAAAATAATGTATATTGTTAATAATTAAACATGTGACGACACAGTGGCTCAGCGCTAGCGACAAGCTGGCACCCTGTTCAGGGATTGTTCCTGCCTCACGCTGCATGCTTTCTGGGATTGGTGCAACCTGGATGGATAGATGGATGGAATAATTAAACATGTACTACAAAGATATTTCAATGTTTCATAAAAGTTTTGAAGAATCGGCCTTCTAAGCTTACAGATGGCTTGGCATCTATTACAGAACTGATCGTGTAGTGATTGGTTACTTTGAGAAAGAAAAGGAAGGACAGGAATAGGAGGTTAGTACGTTTGAGAGAGACAGTACTGCTGCAGTAAATTGTTTCATCGCACACGGTGCGGCAAGCATCTTGTAGTAGGCAGGAACAATCTCTAGACAGGGTGCCAGCTCATTGCTAATACTGCGCCAAAGTGTTCCCGTGTTTAATACATGCTTTAATTCCTATCATCATGAAAATGATATCAAATATACATTTTAATATTTAAATTGTTCAGAGAGCTGTAATATCGTGAATGTAATGTATTCTGTGTCCTGTCGACAGAAGAGAAATCCCGTTTAAGAAGCACGTAGTGATTCACACACATAGAGCACATAAAAGAACATATAGAAAGAAGCATTTAACGTTCTACTTTAGTTACGATGGGATCTGAGAAACTAGTAAATTAAACGGTTTTAAGATGTTTATGACTTTCTACTTTGATGACAAAATAAAGTACATGATTAAAGTGGAAATTTCAAGATTAAAGTTGACATTTGGACATTTGTTTTCAACTGTGTCCCTATTTTGTTTTTCTTTTCTCTGTACCCTTATACACTTCCATATCACACTCAGACGGTGGGCTACGACTCGCCTTTTCACGGTGACATTGATATCTGACCACTTCTAATTTACTTCGGACACTTTGCGACTTTCTGCACTTGAAGTTTCGAGTTTCTCTGCCACTCTGTCACTCAATCAACTTCCTTTTGTTGATTATATCACTGCTTAAAGATGTGAAAGAATTTGATGATGATGGTCATGTGGACATCTGGGGTACAGCCTTCAATCCATCAATGTAGAGACTGCACAGTGCCTTGATCAACAGTAGAGATTAATCCTCTTGGATTACCAGTATTATTATTTATAATTTTAGAGAAGTATCACTGCCTCTTCAAGACAGTGCAAAATATTGGCTTCTGTAATATCTGTAGTATGTGAAATTCTCTTTGTACTGGCCCTGAAGTCTGGTTGGGTGCTGGGGCTTTCTGGTTATAGCCCTCCTTTATTCTCAGTACAGTGGTACCTCGGTATACGTCCGCTTTGGAATAAGTCCAACTTGGTATACATCCTGTTTGGACGCAAAAAACTTTGCTTGGTATACAACCTTTGTTTGGAATACGACTCGCGTGCTACCCTTGTTTACCTCTCTCGAGACAAAGCCACGACTGCTCATGAGTGTCAGTGCGCCAGTTGCTAGCATTCAGTGAACAACCCGCACTATAACTCTGTGAATTTTCACGTGTGTGGTATAGCGGGTCCACAGCTTCTGTCAAAGGCCAGTTTTAAAATAAATAATCACCACGTTCGCGGCTTGGTGAGGGGGCGTGGTGGCTCTGCAAGTGGATAGTATTGGGCTGAAGTGGTTCTCAGGGCGACTCGCGATGTGGGCGTTTCTAATCAAGTACACAAGTGACAAACCATCTGCATTCGTGATTGTTCCTGGGTCTGCGGATTTCAGCTGCCATGCCCTCTTGGTAAACAGAAGCGCGAGTGGGCTAGAAGGGGAGGAAAAATAAAGAAAGAACGGACGGGAGATTGCAAGAGAGTGAGAGAGAGAGAGAGAGCGTGCGCGCACGAGCGCAGAGGCAGGCTTGCGATGCAGCTGAACAGGGAGCCTGGGTGTTGGCCCAACACCCAGGGATTAGTAGTAGTGGTCACTCCTGCTGAGTGATCATGGAGCGGGATTGACAGGAAGGAGGTCACTGTGGATCCCAAGTCGCTGTCAGGAGGCACCAGGGATCGGAGAGGTGAACTGAACAACTGAAGTAGGCAGAGTGAAGGTCAGCTGCAAGTAGGGTGACTCCCCTGTTGAGAAGAGCAGAGGGAGGAAGAAGGGGGTTGCCAGGTAAAAAGGCACCGGACTTCTTGTTGTGTTTTGTTTTTTTTTAAAGAATGCGTCATGCTGTATTTTAACCTCGTTTTTAAGAAGACTTTTTTAAATTTAAATTTTATACAACCCCATCAATGTATAATATGCCAATAACAATAGAATTTTTTTTCATGGGAGCGGATTAATCATTTTTCCATTATTTCTTATGGGAAAAATAGTTTGGTATATGTCCTGTTTGGTATAAGTCCAAGGACCTGGAACAGATTAAGGACATATACCGAGGTACCACTGTATTTTTAATTATGTGTTTGCACTTCTACTTCAAGCTTTTCCCATTCAAGGCTATGCAGTTTAATCCAAGAAAGGGGTATGTTTGTGCGTTCTTTCTGTATGATTCTGATGTGTTCTTTTTCACCTCAAAGTCATTCTTTTCTGTACATGAGGTGTTACTCTTTCAGTTTAGACAGTTTATAGGCAGTATATTTACCTAGCCAGTGGGTGGCTGTGAGGCTTTCGGTTTACTTAATCTTTAAATTTGTCAGATGGTGATAGTGTTGGAGGTTATCATAATAATTTGATGCTAACTGAGACAGACCAGGCCCCAGCATCCCACGGTTTGATTTATTTGTCATAAACATGCTCATGTCACCTATCATTAGCAAAAGACGAACATATATTATTAGTTAGGCAAGTTAATTTTAAGCCTGGGGAAGTCTGCACACACCTGAATTTTCATGCGAAAAATGGCACTGGTCTTGTTGTTCTGAATTGTTTATTTATTTTGGAAAAAAATCAGAAAATAAAAACAATGCTACTACCTTTTTCATTTGCATTCAATCAACTTTTATTTGCATTTTGTAAGGCTACTATTAAATTTCTATTATAATATAGTTTGCCATTAAAATGTTATAGTAAAGCAAAAGTTAACAAAACACTCTTGAAGGAGACTTAGATTGTTTTTGCAGTTATAGTGAATTGCATCCTTCAAGCTGGGCATTTCAAAACAGAAATTTTATTTTTAAACTAGTTAGTAAAGCCATGTTCTTTCAAACAGTGGGCACCTCAATTGCCATTCCGTTGCCTGAGCCATCCTCAGAAGACATCTAGGTAAGCAATAAATCTCTTCAAGGTTTCCAGCTCCCTTGACAGATTTGCATCTGCATGTTCACGCAGACTCCCTTATGTTAGTCGTAATTTGCACATTAACAGCAATCAAGATTTTGTACATTTACTAGTCATTTCCAGAACATGCTTTTTTTGATTGAAACAATACTATGTTAGTGCTTCTCATCACTGACTTTGATGAATGAGCTGTTGGAAAGTGTAATTTTAAGGTCTGTATAAATGCATTATTTTATTTAATGGTACAATCCTGGAGGCCTTGAGAAGTAACACACTGCCTGAACACTGCAATGTTAGGAATTCTGTCAACCGACAAGAGAAGGCAGCAATGCAGGTGACCTCCTTCCACTTGTCTTTTCAAGCAGCAAGAATATAATCTGTTCCCTTCCAATTCTCTTAAATAAATAATCAAATACAACAATGTGCCGGAGAAGACAAGGGAGGTTCTAAGGCATCATTAAGCTACAGTCTGTTCTATTCCATAATCATACCAGCTGCCTATCCAACTAATATGTTCGAATAGGTCTGAAGTAGTGTCCAGTTGAACCACATGCAATTTTTAGGATTGTCATTGATGGGAAAACAGGTTTATATGGGTGTGAAAAAGTAGTCTAAAACAAAGCAAGAATCTGTTATACATGTTTCATTTGAGATCCTTTCCAAAGCCAAAACACTAGCTGAAATCAGAAATCAAAACAGGTGAGAATTCTAATCCGGAAAAGATGTCATCATTTAAAAAATATTCATTCCTTGGTCTTTAAAAACTGACCATGACATCACTTTGAAGGTTTGGAAGGCTAAAAAATCTGCACTAACATTTATTTTTTATAACATTAAAAATTAAATCCATTCTTCAAAAGTGTCATTTTGTTTGTAATATGGGTGCTGCTATTCTGTGCTCAGAATGCACTTCCTGATTGTCCTTGTTTGTGAATTTTCACAGAAGACTCTTGTGTTCATTGATTTGTCTTTTGTTCTGGCATTCTACCTGCTTTGGATCTTCCCAGTTTTATTTATTTTACTCAGTTTTTGTTTAATGTGTTGGTTGGTTCAAAACATTTATTTGACTCCTTGGTATCAACCATCACACGTTTCTGACTTTGATTCCATCTCTCAATTTTAATATCTGTCTAAATACATTTTCTTATTTTTCTTGATGCTAGTTTCTCATGAGTCTTCCCTATGTTTTCATAGTACTCAATGCAAACGGCCATTATATATCTCATTGATTTACGGGTCACATGGCTTGTGCCTAGTAACAATGCAGCATTCATAGCCATCAGACACACACAATGGAACTCCAGAAAAAGAGGAAAAACAAATGTACAAAAATGTCATTGAGACAATATCACTAAAATATCGATTAAAAAATGAAAAATTAAAATGCAATTAAAAAGAAAAATGGCTTTATCAAATTCTTAAATCACTTGGTCCTTCAAGGTGCCAAATCACAGTATGAGATTTCACAGCTATCACCGTGTACGAGATACTTTTTGCAATTTTTTTTTTATTTTGTATTATTTATGGTATGCCACCAGCACTAGCCTGCTGCCTACCATAGTTTTTGTAATAATAATAATACATCTAAACAGTTTCTTACCCATTCTCAAAGCTGTTCCCAGAAATTTTTAATGAAAAATAGGTCATTTACCACATTGGAAACAAATAATATCCACATAAAACACTAAACACTAAAGATAAGTACAAGAAACAAAATGCTTTGAATTGTAATCGACAGTAAACCAGAATAAAAATATAAAATGTGCAAAGTACTACAAGAAAACTCTGAAGAAATTATTTAACTTAATTAGTGATACAAACTGAAAACATCCTGAGCACCTGGACAAAGAAGGTAAACTGAAAGAAAGGTTAGAAAGTCAGAGTAAATTAAATGCCTTCCTGCAAAAACTTGTTTTAAGTGGTATTGTAAAATAATGAATAGAGTCAGATGATCTCATTAATTTGTGGAGGTCGTTCCAAAGTCTGGGCACTATTGAGTTGAAGGCTCTGTCCCAAATCCAGGAAGATTAGTGTGTGGCACAACGAGATTTCCAGAATTAGTAGATCTGAGTAAACAGGAGCGTAGTGATAAAGGAGGTTCCTGACGTAGTCTGGTGCAATGTCTATTGAAGCCTTATAGATAGAGATCCCTACCGGAGGCAAATTTGATTTAAAAGTTGCAAAGATCTCGATTTCGAACTCAGTGTGTTTTGTTCTGATATACTGGTATCTGCATATCATTTAGTGTTTTTAGGTAATTATTATGTGTTATTATTGCAGTTATCATTATTTGAACTTAAAATAAAAATGTTAAAAACAATATATTAAAATTTCCTGCTTTATTATGGTAGAAGTATAATCTCAATTTACTGAACAAAACAAGGTGAGGGTAAATTTACTTTGAAATAGTTGCCTCAGGGTGAACAGGAAGAATATGGCTGTGAACCCCTGATTTATAGATTATTAGTAAAATTTTGATTCAATCCTGTAAGACACAGGGAGCCACCTGCCAGGTGAGAGTTACTATAGCCAATGCAGGGTGTAATAAAAGCATGGACAAGTTTCTCAGCTTTGGAAAAGAAGTGGAATGAGTGAACGTGAAATATGTTATGGAATTGGAAGTAAGAAAGTTTCTTAATGTGGTTTATGTGGATAGAATAAGAAAGGAGGAAATCAAAAATGACACCAAGATTTATTTCATTAGAAGAAGATCTGATGATTTCATCACCAAGAGTGATTGAAAAGGGATACATTTTCCAAAGCTGAGCTTTAGTGCCAATTAGCATGACTTCAGTTTTGTTCAGTTATGTTTCATTTTTATTTTAAAAAGGTGTGTTCCATTCAGGTTTAAATTTCACTGAGGCAATTTCTGAGCTGAAAAAACTATGATGAACTTTCACCTTTAACCCTGAAATATATCTGTGCATCATCCCTATAAAAATGATAACCCAGTCCAAAGCTACAAATAATGTTGCCAAGGGGAAGCAGGTAGATAAAGAAGAGCAGAGGGACAAGGCCAGAGTTTTGAGGAACTAGATGGCACTGAGTCAGTGACAAGGAATGTATTTATTATTTTTGTAATAGTTGGGCTTATGACATTAAGTCAGCATTTTAAAAGTGCGATGCGGATGGAGTCCAGTATGCAAGGCCATTAATAAATGTAGATGAAATTGGTGAAAACGTAGAAAAGGAGCTGTACAGTATGGACAGGGAAGACAGGGAAAAATACAAAACGAAGATTCATTTGTATTAGCTGAATTACTTAGGTTTTTCATTTTATCATGGAAAATTAAGTCATTTTTCACAGTCAGATGCAGTCTGAAGTAGTTTATTAACCACAGAAACCAAAACTCTGGTTATCTTTGGCACTTTCTATTATTCTGCCATAGAGTGCATTCTTGGCTGCAGTAAGGACATGCTTGGAGAAAGTGAGGATGAGAAAACATTATTATTTAACTCACAGATATCAAGGACTGTGTTTTG
>JANRMT010062856.1:100765838-100786708 GCA_026402145.1 Polypterus bichir lapradei
TGAACTGCTAGGGTTTTTTTTCTTTTCTAGGATATAAAAGAGAGAACAGGTTTACTTTAGGGATTCTGCCAAAATCCAAATCAGTTGACTGAGTTGGAAAGAGGCAGTCTCACATTCTCTCTACTCACCAAGAATTAAGAATAAAGAAATTATTTTTACTTTAATTGGGTTTAAGTTTTTCCGTTGTTTTTCGACTTCAGCGCTCACAAAAGCCTGAGCATGCACAATAAGACCAGTGCTATGTGACATTCTCTCAAGGCGTCAAGAAGTTGCTTTTATATCGCAGTGCTGAATTTTGCCATGGAGCTGGAATGCTTTAAGGAGGCATTGCTGTGTATAAAGGAGTTATTTTATCTATAGTGCTGACTGGAGGGCCGAATTATATTGATCAGCTAGACTATATAACATGAGTAGTAAAGGAAACACAGAAAACGATTAGAAGTAGATCCAGCAAGGATGGAGAGACAGATAGCTTTAACATTTCTGAAAGAAATTTAACATTTACAGTTAAAAGCTGGAAGAGGCATTGAGCCAATGAAAAATAGTGCATTATGGCCAGAGGGGTTCCAAATCAGTGCTATATGTGTTGCCAATAGATAATCCAGATGTGAGGATCAGGTCTAATATGTGACCACCAAAATGGGTAGGAAAAACAGCCTAGCAGGGATAGGAATTTGTTTGTCAGCTTACATGTATGAATGTCAATGTGGATATTAAAATTACCTACAAGAATGACTATCAGAGAAAGAGAACTTAACTGAGTTAGTAATTTAGTCAAAACAGTTAAAAAAACACCAATTGTATTTTGGAGGACATTGAGAATGATAAATAAGATAATACCAGATTTCTGTAGCATGACCACCATGACTGTCAAGGTTGTGTGTACTGGGAGACTTGCTTATGTGCTTTGTGAGCATTTACTGCACATGTAAACAAAAGGCTGTGCTCTGCACACTTGTGCTGTGTGTGACATTGCAGCAATCATTGTTTAAATATGAAACATTGGAGCGAGTTGAGTTGTCAGCTTAGTCCTGATATTTCGAAAAATGCTGCTTTCAAGTAGCAAAAGTAGAACTGTTTCAAAAACAGATTGTTTTACAGCAAGAGAGAAGAATATCTGATAACTTTCCAGGAGTGCAAAACTAAACCCAGCTAGAAAAAGAAACAAGTGGAGCAAAGTGGATTGTCTAGCTGATGGTGAAAGCCTGAACATAACAAGCAATCAACTAGCAAGAATGGCATTTCATATGTTACTGAGAACACAAAAATAAAGATTGACGCAGAGCTAGTTAAGTTTGTTCTCTGTCTGTTGAAGGCACATTTATGTGTTGTGTGTCTTCTAGTATGTACATCTTATATTTTCCTGCTGACAGTTCAGATAGCTTCACCTGCCAAAGATGTAGAATTACATTAGAGCTGGTTGGAAAAATATGTGCGTTGGTGTATCCAGCAGGGGGCGCTAGCTCTCTTGTTGGAATAAGCTTTTTTGTAATTGCAGCATGTTACATAACTTGAAACTATATAGATATAAAGGCGATACCCCTCAATTAGTGATACGGCGGTAAGAAATCACATAGGAGAAATAATTTTTCTTTAATAGCTTTCTTTAATAATGGTTTACGCAGCATAACAGATGAGAAAGCCATGACAAGACCATCACCGAAGTGGGGGCCCAATGTATACAGTCTGCCATTTTCGTTGCTGCATTGGAAGGATTTTCCGCATCGGATGACGGTGTCTCCCATCCATCCATTGGCTTCAAAGGTGTGCTGGGCAATGTTCCAAAGCTTTATACTCTTTCTCATGTGCAAGCCCCCACTTAGGTGAGTAATACAATTCCAAATAAAGCAAAGAGAGGATACAATTTCATGCTGAGTTTGACACACAGAAATAGTGCACGTTGCCCATTTCGCAGTTGTCCTTATCTTGTCTTGTCTTAAAATGCTTGCCTAGCAGTTCTAAATGCTGGGCCCGTGTACTAAATCTGGGTTGTGTTAGCTGTACATGTGAGAAGAAAAGAAAAGCAGACATAAAATATTTGCACAGAGCACAGTGACATATTAAACTTATATTCTGATTAAATATGGACAACCATGTTAGGAACGTGATGGCAATTAGACAAACCAAAACTTGGATTGACTTGGTTTGTTTAGACAGTTCTCCCATTTCTTGTTCGGCTTCATTCTGTTCAGCCCACTGTAGTCTCTGCACAACTAAAATCAGCAGCACTGATTTTAGGTATCTGACATTGAGAATAAGTTGGACTTCTTGGTCATTGATAATCTTTCTACCTTATTGCTTATCTGCATTAATAATATTGCTTCATTGTAGTTCTAGGTATTAAAGAGGAGCTTCACATAATTATGCACCAAATCAAGAAGAAAATGTTGGAACTTAATTATGTCTGACCCCTTACCAGAATTACGTACAGGGGATGTGGTCTATAGCAGATTGTGTTCCCTGAACTGCTGGTTAAAAAGATTTTATACAAATAAAGCAAGGCATTTGAGAATATTTAAAATGCTTTTTAGGAAAAGGCCTGGACGTTTTAACTGAAATGACCTTCACTCTAACTGGAGAGCCTTGGGATTTTATATTGCCGACTGCTGTTTATCTCACCTGTTATTATGTAGCTGCTACCCAGAATCCCTGTGGTGGAGATGTCTTGTAAATTTACTCCTGTAGTAAATCTAAATCAATTAATCATAAGAGGATACAGAGCATAATTAGACCAAAAGTTAAAATGTGATGATCTATACGGGTTACCCGTATTAGAAACGTAATTCATATTAAAACAAAAAGTATAATACCAGTTTGAAAACAATTTTGCAGCTTAAAATGCTGTTTGCTAAACATGCTTTTCCTGGGAAATAAAGCAGCTTTGACAAACAATATTATATCAAGTATACATCTGACACCATTCCTTTAGCTGAGGCAGCACCAAATGGTTATAGAGAGATACTGTGCAAGGAGGTGTCCTTGGGATAATTCTATGAACTGCAAACTGCTTTGAAAAATTTAGGCAAATTTTAGGCATATCCTTTGCAGCATTCATACTAGATATCAAAATAGATTCCAGCATAATTTTAGTACTATTCTATAGATTTATTATTCATGATTGAATTTGGCAGTCTTTTATCTGATTTAGCTGTAAATTATGTAGTGTTAATGGGGGATTTTAATATACACATTGATGTAGGAACTGATGCTTTTAGTAAATGTTTTACTTATATGTTAAGTACAGTAGGATTGTGCCAGATTGTTAATGGTCCAACTCAGTCATAACAACACATTAGATCCAACTTTGATTTATAGAGTTTAGATTGCAAATGTAAATATTACTCCATTAAATTAATTTATTTGAGATTACTTCTTAATTACATTTGATTTGTTTTTTTCCATTACTAATACATCCTCAGATAAAAACAAGGACTGTGCAGCATCTGGAAACAATGTAGATTAGGTAACGTAATTATAATGTGACTTTGGAAAAGGCTTTGGATACAGTGGCTATTTCTAAAACAAACATAATTAAAGTACAGAGATACTCACCTTGGTTTAATGAGAGTACTCATTTCCTTAGAGTGCCAAAAAATTAAAGCTACAGGTCTTCTATACGGCATGGTCAGACAGCATTAAAAATATATAAAAAAGCTCTCTTTTTGGACCATTGAGACTACTATTCTAGACTAACTCAGGGTGGGTGTCGACTTTTGTCGAAATTCAGGGTTAGAGGATGGGAATCAGCTGTAAACTGTGAGAAAACTTGCCATTATGTTTTAGTTTGACTCTCTTTAAAGTTAGCTTCGTTGATTTGACCGAGATTTTCTGCATGTGCATGAGTAGCGAAGAGCGAACAACCCCTCAAATGGCATCGACATCTGGTGAAAGACCAAAGCAAATGCGCAAAGCAAAATACTCTGTGGAGGACATTTTGTGTTTTGTATCGCTGACTTAGATACTGAGTTGTCGGATTTTGATGTAAGTGATCTGGAGATCGAAAATGAAAGTGAGCGGCCAGCGTTAGCTGGTCGTGGTGCTGAACATGTCTGTGTAGCTAATGCACCTACGCATCTCACCAGGGAGGACTGCAAGATTACGTCACACTGTGACTGCTACTGCTGCGTAGAGACAGCCAGGCAGCCGGCCCATTGCGTATTTCTGCTGGTCCTTGAGCTGCCCCGGTGCAGCCAATGCTGCCAGAGACACAAAAGGCACTGACAGCAGCCCCGGCATGCAGCAAAAGACATGTTATATTGATTTATGCGTGAAACCATTGCTTTGTGTGCTTTTCAGAAAACTGGAAAAAATATTCAGCCCTCAAAGAGTTAATAGGTAACAACAATAATAATCTGTTTAGAAGAGTTGCTAATCTAACAAATGGGAATTCTGAACTGTAATGAAAAATGCAAAATACCTACAGCCATTAGCAATACAATCTTTATGATCATCTTTAATGATACAATTAACAATGTAAGTTCCCAGATTTAAACTAAATATTATATTGGCAAAGCCTGTCTTGCGTTACCTTGAAAACAGAAGTGAAAGTCTTAATGTTAATTTCCAAAATGAAACCTACTACCCGTAGAACCAGTCCCAACAAGACTAGTGAAAAGAGCAATGGCTGTTCTGTCAGCACTTATACTTGTCATTATCAATATAGTATACTAGCAAAATACCCACGCTTCGCAGCGGAGAAGTAGTGTGTTAAAGAAGTTATGAAAAAGAAAAGGAAACATTTTAAAAATAACGTAACATGATTGTCAATGTAATTGTTTTGTCACTGCTATGAGTGTTGCTGTCATCAAGGATTTTATTATCATTATTTCTTTCAATCAGGTTCATATTTGGCGGATGTGTTGTGTTCAAGTTATATTCCGTGTTTGTCAACCGTTGTAAAGATTACAGGTTTCATTCATCGAAGTGTTCACTACCCAAATAGGTACTCGTGAATCTAAGATGTTTAACAGGTATTCCCGGTATTAAGTTGCGGATTTGCCTGCGAATATTTAGTGGCAGCGTGTCTATGAACTTAATTTAAACTTAAGCTTTACAACTTGCTTTCCTATTGATATGTCTACAAAGGCTTGTTCAGATTCAGAGGGTTGTTCCTTTCTTACTGTATCAATAAACAGCTCGTCTTCCTCTTTATCTGAGACATCACACACTGCATGCACAGGTTTATCTATCCCAGTCCTGCAAAATCAGTTCATGCGAGACGCTCGGGGTACATGCATTGAAGGTTCTCAGCTGTGCTTGTGTTATCTCGTGCGATATTGCGATGTCCACGGCTTTATTTAATGTTAGCTCAGACCCGGCACTTAAGTGTTTCTCTCACACTTTTGCTGAGTTTGTACCAAACACTATTCTATCCCTGACCATCTCATCTTCGTTTGCATAAGCACAGTCCTTCACCAGCAATTTTAACTTTTAACAAAGTGATCAAAAGTCTCGTTTATACCCTGCGTCCTCTCATTAAACTTGTATCTCACGAATATCGTATTCGTCTTAGGCATGACAAACGCCAGTGGTAGCGTGTCTATGAGCTTAATTTAAAGGTAAGCTTTACACCTTGCTTTCCTATTCGTTTGCATAAGCACAGTCCTTCACCAGCAATTTTAACTCCATTACAAAGTGATCCAAAGTCTCGTTTATACCCCGTGTCTTCTCATTAAACTTGTATCTCGCGAATATCGTATTCGTCGTAGGCATGACACACGCCAGCGGCAGCGTGTCTATAAACTTAATTTAAACTTACGGTTTACACCGTGCTTTGTATCCGCAGTAGCTGCACTTATGAATATGCTTGTATGCATCACTCGCTTCATATTCTTTTGCTGCCTTCTCAATTGTGTAATGCGTTTTTTGTTCAGCGCTCTTTGGAGCTCTTGCTTTTTCTTTGCGTAAGGCGTTCACAGTCAGTTCACGTGAGCCGCTCGGAGTACATGCATCGAAGGTTCTCAGCTGTGGTTGTGCTATCTTGTGTGATCTTGTGATGTCCACGGCTTTATTTAATGTTAGCTAAGACCCGGCACTTAAAAGTTTCTCTCGCACTTTCGCTGAGTTGTGCCAAACACTAGTCTATCCCTGACCATCTCATCTTCATTTGCATAAGCACAGTCCTTCACCCGCGAATATTTAGCGGCGGCATGTCTATTGGATTGCTGCCGATGGATGGCCTTATATGGGCAGGCACTCAATTACGTGGGAGGCGTGACGATGAGGGTTGCAACTCCGCCTCTCATGGCGACCAAGCTGCAGGCTATGGCTGTATATATGTACATAAGTAGGTTCCAGTTATGACCGTTACTCATAGAATTTCGAAATGAAACCTGCCTAACTTTTGTAAGTAAGCTGTAAGGAAAGAGCCTGCCAAATTTCAGCCTTCTACCTACATGGGAAGTTGGAGAATTAGTGATGAGTCAGTGAGTCAGTCAGTGAGGGCTTTGCCTTTTATTAGTATAGATTACTGAATGGCACATTCTCATATGCACTGAAAATATCTGTTGTCTGACCATTTACTGAAAAAATCAGAGCTGAACCCACATATGTTTAAAAATGATAAACCTATTTCCAAAATATTTGAATAAGTAGCCATAAAGTTTCTGGAAGAAAGTGGAAGCCTTGGAATCAATCGATGGAAAGGTTCTGTCATCAGAATAGACAACACAGCCCAGACACTATTGTAGAATGCCCAGGAGAGGTGAGTGGCTAGCTGGCTAAGGTCTTCATGACTGTTACTGTCTGACTTTATCTTTGACTTTCTCTATTATAATTGACTGCGGACTTTCCAGAAGTTTATTTTGTCCAGAGATACTGCTGACTGGAGTTTTTGTTTTCCATTCCTTCAATGTCAACTGGCCATAGTTCAACAGTTAATTAATGGATACTGTAGATAGAGCTGGGCTCCATTTTTATTATGTTTCGAACTACTTTTTGTCTTTATTTATACGCTACATAATTGGTAAAGTCTGCTTTACATTTTACCTCAGAACTTGTCAGAGTACTTTATGCCTGCACTCACTGAAGAGTGTTATACAAAATAAACTGAATTGAATTGAATATTTGTCTTCTTCAAGATGTCCCTGAAGTTTGTTTTCTTGTTAGTTATCCCTGCTTTTACTTTCTGTGTTCTGTTTCTCCTTCCTTCTTTCATTTGCTGTCCTGATATTTGTCCTTGTTAGCTCCTTGGATCAGTTTAGTGGTGAGGGGTGTTCAATTTTCATAGTGCTGTAGAGGTGAAAAACATCTTTGTGGGTCATTTTGTTGCACATTTGTTTACTTATCCCTGGTGGATCTTAGAGTTAGGTCTTGCTAGGGTAATACCATGTGTTGTTTGAGTTTCCCTGTCACTACAAACAGATTTAATAATTAATAGTAATATTTTTTTTTACATTTATATAGCACTCTTCTCACAATTTAAAGAACTTTACATAGAGAGTGGAGAACCACTTCAACCACCACCAGCCACTTTGTGCCAGTACATTCACCACACATTAGTATTTGTAAGTGATGAAGGGGTGAGAGAGTAAGTCATTTAGGGACTAGGGATGATTAGGGAGCCAGAGTCACTTAGATGTGGTGGGCAATTTAGCTTAGACATCAGAGTACACAGTACTTTTACGAAGGATGCCCAGGGATCTTTTATGACCACAGAGAGTCAGGACCTCATATTTTCCATCTCATCCGAAGGAAGGCACCGTTTTTTCAGCACATAGTCACTGTCGGTACACTAGGGCATTGGCATCCAGACACAGAACACAGAGTAAGTGCCCCCTGTTGGCTTCTTCAACACCTCTTTCAGCAGCTATCAAAGTTGAATTCTTCAATTAAACATAATCTGCTCTCTGCATTGATGTGCCCTCCTACAATGAGTTAATAATATATATTGTCATTATAAAGTACAAAGTTATTTGCACTATGTAATAGCTTCCTGTGTAATATACATCATCACTGCCATCATTATCATGTTCATTCAGTTTTTCCTGATTTGGGCCACAGAGGCAACTTTCATGATTTTGAGAATGTTTCTGATTATTCTCCACTTATATATGCTTTTTTCTTTTCTTTTTTTGCTCATTGTGGTTTTAGAATATGACAAAATATATTTTTAAACCATTTTGAGATACTTAAATATTTGTCACGTTTTGGTGTACTATCATCAGAGGTGGGTAGAGTAGCCAAAAATTGTACTCAAGTAAGAGTAGCATTATTTCAAAATATTACTCAAGTAGAAGTAAAAAGTAGTCATCCAAAAAATTTCTCATGTAAGAGTAAAAAAGTATTTGGTGAAAAGACTACTCAAGTACTGAGTAACTGTTTGAACATAATAAATGATTTATTTTTTAGAAATGTTGTAATAACACAGACAAAAATATTAAATAATGTGAAAATTCTGCTATTTCCAAATAATACAATAAAAATTAGTAAAAATAAATAACATCTTTACAAAATAAAGATGCACAAATAACACAAAGTTCTGAATCTCAGTTTTACACAACAAAGCTTTTGAAGTCAATACCTACAGTAGGTAACATGTATGTTTGAACAGTGCAAACTACTTACAGTGATAAGATATCCTGTACACTGACAGTATAATACTGCATATTCACTTGCCCTCCAAATAGCACAGCTGATAGAAAATAACATTAGAACAAGGCAGCTTGTGCACGTACAAGAAGTCTCACTTTACCTTGACTGTCTGTGTCTGTGCATGTTTGGTTAAAACGTGCTTGTTCTTCACTCAGTGAAGTGATGATTAAGTGTCAGCAGGAGTTAGCTCTCAAGGTTCTTGCAGTGAAGCTGTGACTGTTTAGCAGTGAACAGGAGCCCCTCATGACTAAAAAGTCTCTCAGGCTGCAGATGTAGGAAGTTTGTGTGTGGTCATGTGACTGCATGGCTATGTCTGATTGGTGAAATGGAGTCATGTGATTATTGTTGCTAAATCTGATAGGTGAAACGTAGTCATGTGATTATTGTTGCTATGTCTGACTGGTGAAACAGTCATGCAGTAGATCCACTGGTGACTTCTCTCTGGAAAAAATATAGCGTATCTAATGTGTAAATAACAAGTAAGTAACAAATCGAGTGTTGCCCAATGTAACGGAGTAAGAGTAGCTTTTCTTCTCCACAAATGTACTCAAGGAAAACTAAAAATTATGATGCAGTAAAACTACTCTTAGAAGTACAACTTTTTTTAAAGTTACTCAAGTAAATGTAACAGAGTAAATGTAACTCGTTACTACCCATCTCTGACTATCATTTTACTTTTCATTCTTTTGGGTTACCACCATTTTCTCGTGTTGTTTGTGTACCATCACTACCATGGATAACTGAAAGTCACCGCTCCTTACATCACTGTCACAATGTTATTAAGGTTACTCATTTCTTGGTTGTCCAAGATTCTGGATTCAATGTAAAGAGTAGTTCATAGAATTCTAATGTGTATGATTTATTAGCTTTTCAAAAGTTTTGCTTGCTTTTTTTGGTACTTTTGACTCTCATTAATTATCCTGTCAGAATTTTTGATTTGATTTTTTTGGAACGTCCATCATCTGGTCTATTAATTCATTATGTTTCTCTCAGTGAGCTTTGCCTGATAGATTAACAATAGGAGGCACCAAAGGAGGAATTTTAACTATATACTGGAGACTCTACTACGAAGTCCTCTCTTCATCCTATCATGTACAGCAAGCCTAGCAACCAACCAACCAGAGGAACCTCATTTAAAACTAGTAGTCCTCATTTCTGTCACTACAAAACTTAATATAAAAGCTTCATTTATTAAGCTTTGACACAGGCAGCTGTTGTTATTATTAATTTTAAAGTCGTTGTTGACAGAGGTTGAACAGTAGCACCCTAAAAACTGTGGAATCTATGAAATATCAAACAATCCTTTAATCACCATTAATAGCATATAAAATTGCAAGCCCCTTTATAAAATAAAAAGGAATCTAATGCAACACTGAACAACTGTTTGAGTGCAGTAAATGTAAAAATAAAGTGTAAGTCAGGAGTATGATATGGTATATATTCAGAAAGATCTGATTTCAAGGATAAAGACAATTGCATGGCAGAAAGAAGAAATCAGTTAAAACAAAACAAGAAGCTGTGGCATATAAAGTGCAGTACTGTTCACTTCAAAGAGTTAATTCAGGAAAGATAGTTCCAGATTGAAAGAAAGGTGAATTGGTCTTTGGATTTGATCAAGTTCGTATAATAAATGTGGCTTCACCAATTGCCTCAGGTAGGGAGTTTCATAGAGAAGGGTAAACAGTGTTAATGTATTCTGGAAAGCTAATGTCAACAGCTTTGTGAGTTAATGTTAGAGGTTTAAAGATGTTTTTTTTATCCAACAGGAACTGATGCAGTTGTTTATAACCAAGCTGTCATGCCTGTGCACAATCTGAACTCTAACAGCTACATTTTGAATTTTTCATATTCTTTTGGTACATTATAAAAAAATGGAAAATGGGACTGCAGTAATCATGAGAGGTAATGAAAAGTGTGAAAAAGGACTTCTGGATTCTAAAAGGATTAAGCTGGGCAAATTACTTTGAAAATGTAATCAGTGTCTGAATATTGAATTCATTCTTTTACATATTACTACCAGTGCATTCTGGTAAAATTTTGAGAATATAATTGAGATTACAATATGAGTACTCTAGATTAGTTTTATAACACCTCCAGGACATTATACCAGAACACAGACAACACTGTGCAGGCAAATATTCAAGAGGTAGTTTATGATATATGAAGCAGTGGAGCGTGTAAACTACATTTTGAATAATAATTCCCAGAGATAAATTGATATTGTAGGTGTATAATTAATAATTTGAAACAACAAGTTTGTCATATGTTTGTAGTAAAATGAAATTTGTACTTGCCTGGCTTCTCAGAACAGTTGACAAAAATACAGTCCAAAACAATAAATGAAAAGTACACAGTACAAAGCATGCAACACGTACATTAACAGTCAAGACCTCAGTGTTTCCAATTTTTCTTCAGATTTAATGAGTTGAAATTCAATGAATGACCTAAATGGTGAAAAGGTAAGCAGTAACCTACCAGAGGTTTAAATTTAAAGTTTAGGTTAGGAAAAACTAAAAGAAAAAGGAAATACCAGAATATTATAAACTAGCTATCCCCTGTGGCTCTGCCCACAAAGTAGTGAAACAGGACAGTGAGGAGGGCCCCGCCTGTCTCCCTACTCCTGATGTCATATTTCCTCCTCCCCTCAGACCTCAGCCTGTTTGAGATTAGCGCAAATATATCGTTCCTACAAGTGAACTATGATTCTTAGCGTGATGAGAGAAGTTGCAAAATCAACTGGAATATTCAAGCAAATTATAGAAAAAAAACAGATCTAAATCCGTTAAGTAGTTCTCTTGTATGCTAGCTATGTGGAGGTAAGGTGCATGCCCCAAGGCTGGTGTGTGAGTCAGGAGGTCCCAAACCCCCCCAGCCCAAATAAATCGGTACCACAAGCAAACTATGATACATAGCACAATGAGAGAAGTCGCAAAATCAACTGGAATGTTCAAGCAAATTATAGAAAAAACCCGATCTAAATCCTTTAAGTAGTTCTCTCATGAAAAGTGGACAGAGAGACAGCCATTGGATTTTATATATATAGTGATGGGCCTTCTTGATGGAATAACTAATAGGTTACAACCTACAGATGTTCTTCAGCAATTAAAGTAAATTAAGCCTTGCAAGTTGAAGCAGTTTGCACAGGTGTCTCAACTTATATTGATTACTTAAAACCCCTTATTTTAAAGCAATATATTAACTAACATTTTACATATATTGTGTGAAACCGTGAATCAAGATTTTATAAGAGCAGTTTTTGCTGGAAATGCATTAATATATTTATAAGGGTGGTTAATGTATTGTCATGGATTCTCAGTAGACAAATGGTGGCCATTCAGAAAATAATGTCCCAAGCCTGAAAACTGGCAAGTACAAGTACAAGAAGAATGGAATATGGGTTGCCCTGGGAGTCTCCAGTCATGGGAAAAGGAAGAAACAAACAAGGATCAGAATGAAGCCAAAAGACTTACTGACTAATAGATAGAAGGTCAAGGCTTGTACTTGCTAAATCTAGATCAAATTGCACATTCAAAGATGAGGTCAGAGAGGACAAGCAAGATACCAGACCTTTTTTCAGTGATCTGTTAAAGACTACCCAAGGGCCATCCCATTAAGGGAATATGCATGGAGGTTGTCAAAGGAAACCTTGTTTATAAAGTGCTTTAAGCCTCAAGGATATTAAGAGTCTCCTGAGTGAGATCTTATTGACTTTGATGGTGAATGTGAGCTTTGCCAACAGTGAACCTTGCAAAGGTTTTAAGGTACCTCAAGGCAGCAGATCATTGAAGTCAAATGGTGAGTTGGGGGGATTGTGTTGTTGGCTGTAGGAACCATGCTGAAGAGACAGAAAGAGAGAGAAACTGTAGACATAAAAAGAACAAAAAACAACCTAAGTCAAGAAAGAATTATGGTAAATCATCCAGGAAGCTTGGACAAATTTACCACAGGACTATTTCTTGAGAATAAATGCATAATTTTTCCAAGTGATCCAACACATTTTGAGTTCATTGCTCTGAGGAGGTCTTCCATTTGAAGATTTCCACTAAAAGTAGGTCATAATTAAGTTTGTTCTTTCTTCATTATTCTTCCAACGGCATATAGCAAGGGTCAGAAGTATGACAACCTAATTTGTACAAAATTATATTTTACTGGCTTCCTGGCTAACTTTATTATTGTCATGACCTCACTTCTTACCTATAAAGGTATACCTGAGAAAGTAGGGTGAAATGACACCTTTTATTGGCTAACTAAACAGATTACAAATGCAGGCTTTTGAGGTAGCTAAGGCCCCTTCATCAGGCCCCTTGCATTTGTAATCTATTCAGTTAACCAATAAAAGATGTAATTTCATCCTACTTTCTCAGGTATCAATCTATGGCTAACACGGTACAACACTCTACTGTTATAAAGGTATAGTTTTAAATACCGTAGAGCACTGTTGGGACTTTTGGACTCCACTTCATATGTACTAGAATGTAGTGATGCCATTCTTCTCTTTATCTAATAGCATTGATCAAGTACAATATGTTCATTGCTCATTCATCTCCCTATAACTGTCTTTATTTTTGCTTGTAAATCTCTTTTGCTTTCAACATTCAATGTCAACTTCAAGACCTAGATACTCAAATTGAAAGTGACATTCCTAATCTGCAGTACATTTTCCTTACTCTTGTAGCTCCAATGCATTTCTAAACCAGTAATACTTTTATTTTTAAAAACCACTATAAAACAGAGCACATTATTATTATTTATAAAAAATATCGATCTACTAAAGTTTGCAACTGCTAATACAAAAGCAGTAAATTTATCTTTAATTACTTTCAAGGACAAACAACTGGAATGGTAAGCATGCTTTTAGATCGAACCTTTATTTAAATAAGATTTATCACTATTGCGTCCAGCTGTTTTGAACATAATTACATTAAATAATTTCAGCACTGACAAATTAGAAACAACATCTGTACAATCAGTAGGAAAAGAGAATAAATGAGTATTAACCATCACCTCTATTACCCAAGCCATATGGCTTTTGTGATCATTCACCATAGGACATGTAACTCCAAATAGCTTTGTGTGTAGACTGGAGAAACTGACTATACAGTGCTACACTAGTTCAATGAATAGACGTGGCCCCCCATGATTATGTGCAAACAACAGAAATTCCTGGGGTTGCTATCAGACACACGGGCATGCCTAATTATTAGTTCAATAAAAAATATGGGGAAGAATTTGAGTGTAGCACCTGAAATAACTCAGCTTCCTAATCCTTTAGAGTAAAGGAAGCCTTATCCGAGGGACACTGATGTTACTTTATCCTGTTCCACCACCTCCATAAAGACCATCTGACCCTACTGTCACTATCAGTCTTTACCAGGAACGTGACAAAATCAGAAGTCTCTGGAATATAAACACACTTAACTTCATTATGTGTTATATAAAAGCATCTATTTTTTTCAGTTATTGCAATAACCTACACATTAAATGATGAAAACCATTTGTTTTTTCTTTACATTGCTCAATTTAAATTACTTTAGTCCAAATGCCAATGCCAAAAATATGTCTCAAAATACAAATAAACTTCTATTGTCCCAAAGTTTCAGATTATTGAGGTCAATTTTACATGTCTTTCATGTGGAGGGGCTTTCCATTTATTTCATTTTAGAAAACTAATAAGAGGCATTCTCCTGATCATCTCTCATTTAGTTTTTTTTTCCAAATTCTCCTGACTCTTGTACCTCTGAACTGTTGTGTACTCAGTGAAAGGCACCATGTAAAATTACTTTAACAATGCTTTATTCACAACAACAACTGTAAACCAGCAGGCAGTAACACCACTACTCCAACAAATTTCCTGTTCTAAATCAACCTCGTCTCTTCAAACTCCCTTTGACTTTTATGCATACTGCCATAAACTGAACACAGCACCAACACCAACACCACACCACCAGTTGTACCTTCAGAGTTATTTTCATGGGTTTCTCTAAGGAGACACTCTGTGGAATCACTGTAGGATCAGAGGTAGACATATAAGGTCTTGGAATGCTAGACTGCATTGCATTCTAATGGTCCTTATTTAACTGCACCTCCGTCGGATTTCCCCTGTACCATCAAGTGTAGGGGAGAAAGAAAAAACAGTATGTGGCACTCTGACACATACTCGCATTAGGCCTAAAGGGTGCCTTCAATTAACCTAACAAGAACATCTCTACCACGTGGCTGGCTATCTGAAGAAATCAAGGAAAAATTAATGCAGACATAAGAAAAACATGAAGTCTCCACACAGATAGTACCTGGGCTGCTACTCTTCTGAAGCTGTGAAGCACTAAGCAGAGATGCTTATTATGATTATCAGTAGCTTTGTTATATAAATGCCATCCATCCATTTTCTGCTGATTATCTGGATCCAGATTGTGGGAGCAGCAGTATAAGCAGAGATGCTTATTATGATTGTCAGAAGCTTTGTTATTTTTTACTCAGGTTTTGAAATATGCTGAATTCAGTTTCAAATTCATTTTTTGCTTTTGTTTTGTTCTGTGACATAATATTTAATTATATCATTATGTTTTTGATTTACCACAAGGCCATCTTGCTTTGTTAGTGGTCATCACTAACATGGGCTCAAGTTGTTATGACTTGGTTAGCTGGTTTTATGGGTCATCCTTTGTCCAAGTTCCTAAACAAATTCTTCTGGCTTTATTGTCATGCTGTTAAACTAATATTTTTGTTACATTGTAGATATTGTTGCATTAATAATCTGTTTTTTTGCCTTCACTCTTCACTGTTTTTTTGTTTATGATTTAATTTCTGGGTCCTTCATTTCTATAGCATTGCCTGTGGCAGGACTTATATGCACCACTTTATATATTATATCATATTAAGATAAAAAATGTACGGTGTGTTCGTTCATCTTCCAGACCCACTTATCCTGAATAGTGTCATGGGGCAGCTGGAGCCTATCCCATCAAGCATCAAGCACAAAGCAGGAACAGTCCAAGTGCAGCATACCAGTCCATCGCAGGAGAAACATACTCAAATGTAGAATTCAAATAAACTAAACCATGTGAATAGAACAAAACAGAAAAGGACAGAGCAGAATCCTCCTAGCCTCGCCCCATCTCTTTACACCTTTTGATTATATTAATGATGACCTTAACATTTTTGGAACACTTATCCATCCACTTTCAAACCTGCTTCAAGAGCATGAGTGTTGTGAACTCTGGCTGTTAGCAAATAAACATTACCTCAAAATCTAGTCTCAACTTCCTCTGTGACCTATAAACCAAAATAGGCATTACCTTAAAATTGTAAGTAGGCTTTTGCCGACACATATATTAAGGAGGAAATGGGCCAATAATATTCATGGAGCCAGGAAAATAATCTTGATCCTCAGAATAAATTACATTCCAAAAAAAGGAGAGAGGAACTGTGAAAATGTCCAGTTCTGAGGAACAAAATAAAAAAGTCCCCTTATATAAAGAGATTTATTAACTAAAATTTCAAATAAAACAAGAACACAGCAAAAAGGAAAACAAACAAACAAACAAACCAAGCCAGTCTGCAATCCAGATATCAAAACAGTATCCAAAGATTTGAAACCCAGAAAACTCCAAAAACCACTTACAGAAAAATACTATCCAAGAAAGTCAATGCCAAAGTGTCCTTCTGATTGCCTTGTAGGTTTATAAAGGTCTGGAGATGGTTCCCTGGCTGTAGCATCAGGGGTCTGGCACCTTTCGTTCCACTTTACAAGCACAAGGCGCATCTACGAAAAGGCAATCAAATATATAAATGCCATCCATCCATTTTCTGCTGATTATCTGGATCCAGATTGTGGGAGCAGCAGTTTAAGCAGAGATGCCCTGACATTCCTTTTTCCTGCGACTTTGTCTAATTCATCCAGGGAAGATAAAACAGTATTTCCAATTCAGCAGAGAGATTTGTATCCAGGATCTGCCCGGGCTCTCCTACCAATTGGACATGCCCACTACTCCTCCCTAGTGAAGCATCTTGAAGGCAGACAGATGCCCAAACCACCTCAACTGGCTCATTTTCTACTTTGACCTCCTCCCAAATTTCTATGCTCCTCACCCTGTCTTTAAGGGTGATCCCAGAAGCCCTTCTGCTGTTTGTATCCGTAATCTTTCCATCACTACTCAAAGCTTGTGGCCATAGGTGAGGGTAGGAACATCGATCGATCAGTAAATTAAGAGCTTAGTCTTTTGGCTCAGCTTCCTCGTTACCATGACTAATCGATACTAAATCTACATGACTGCGCACACTGCTCCAATCCACCTGTTGATCTGTCATCTTGCCTCACTCATGAACAAGACCCCATTAAGTATGAGGTAGCACCTCATCCCCCCCCCCCACAGAGGACACTCCACCCATTTTCGGCTGAGGCTACCAAAACAGACTCTACATAAATGCTATAATACAAAAACTAAAAAAGTAAATTAAACAATATACAACAAATATAATACAGCAAGAATGAAAAACGAAAGGTAATCTGTTAACACATTACACAAAATAATGTTTCATAGACAACAAAAAAATTAAATAAACTGAGCCCAGGATAAAACACTGTCTGAACCATACTGCTGAGCATAAAGCAGGAACCTGGGCCCTCATGTATAAACGGTGCGTACACACAGAAATGTTGCGCAAGAACATTTCCACGTTCAAATCGCGATGTATAAAACCTAAACTTGGCATAAAGCCACGCACATTTCCAAGGTAGCTCATACCCTGTTGTACGCAAGTTCTCCGCTCGGTTTTGCAGACCGTGTGGTTTATCTTTCTTTTTCAGATCCACATCCCTGACGCGGCTTTATAAATACACTGAAATTAACCCCATATTGCTTATTAGTTTAATGCATCTGATTGTAATTAACCTGTAACAATATAATGGTCCACAGAATGGTCAAACTACAGTATTCCAAATACCATAACTGCTTTAGTGTTGTTACTCTCACTGCACATTCTTCTTCTTCTTTCAGCTGCTCGTGTTAGGGGTTGCCACATCGGATCATCTTTTTCCATATTATTCTCACTGCACCACTCAGAGTATTTATATCACTGTATCTGAGTGTGAATCACAGCTCTACAGCAGCTGATTGGAAAAAGAATTATCGGTACACAGCATCAAACACACGCTGGCTCAGCCATTTGCTAATTGAACTGCTCTCATCTGACAAGCGCTTCAGAGTCTTTCCTGTACTGACCTTGCGGTTCCGAAACAGTTTCATCACAAGAACTCTAAACGCACTCCATCAGTTCATCAAGTGCTCCTTGTAGAACTGTCTGTACTTATAAGTACAATCACCTCACTGTAAACTTGCGATACAGTTATAATATTGCACAACCTGAGCCACTTTATAAAGCGCATATTAACATATGATGACAATATAATTTTTAATATGAAATGCAGTAAAATATGTTTATTATATTATACAGATAAAACTCAAGGACTCAGACACCATCTCTGCAATATATAAAATTATTTTACAGTCCCTCCCTTTCAAAGATCCAAGAGGACACTGGGAAAAAGATCTCTCAATTAATATATCAGAAAAGGAGTGGAAAATAGCAATGCAGAGAATTCACTCGAGCTCCATATGCGCAAAGCATACAATTATTCAACTCAAAATTATATATCGAGCACATCTGTCTCGCCTAAAAGTCTTCAAAATGTTTCCAGGGCAAGATCCAACCTGCAAACGCTGCAATCAAGTCCCAGCCTCACTGGGTCACATGTTTTGGGCCGGCACCAAATTAGCGTCATTCTGGACCAAAATTTTTAATTACCTTTCAGACAACCTTGGTGTCACAATCCCTCCTAATCCATTAACAGCTGTGTTTGGTGTTCTTCCAGATGGGTTTAAACTGGAGAAGGACAAACAAACTGTGATTGCATTCACTACACTTTTGGCACGCAGACTTATTTTGCGAAATTGGAAGAATCCTAATTCTCCTCTTTTAAGTCAGTGGGAAACCGATGTTTTATGCTATTTGAAATTGGAAAAAATCAAATACTCAGTTAGAGGATCTGTACAGATTTTTTTTCAAAACATGGCAGGATCTAATCAGTAATATTTTAGAATAAGCTCTTAAAGCACAGAGGAAGCAATTATTTCTGTATTTCCTTTTCTTCTCCATTCATCTCTATTGGCTTATTAAACTCATCAATTTAGGTATGTTTACAAGCCTCAAGTTTTACTCCATTGTCCTTGCTCTCTCTCTCTCAGGGGTGGGGGTCGATTTCCTCTCAATCCTACTTTTTGTAAAAATTGATTGATTTGTATGGAATGATATATAAAATTAATAGAATTAAAAAAAAAAAGTTTAACTACACGGTACTTTAACTCGTACTTTTGCCATTGTCTTTTCACAGAAGGCTGATCTTAAGGGCTATTTATATTAATTTGCAAACTCAAAGAGGCATAATTCTGAGAAGAGACGGGTCAGGACAGCAGGCGCATGCATGTGCGTTACTTTTTACGCTGACCGGGATTAATGTAGCGGAAGAACGTGGAAGTTGGCGAACGCACAGATTTATGCATCTGGATTTTTTGGTGCGTAAGTACATTTCCGCTTTTGTGCTTATGTCAGGTTATAGTGCGAATTGTACGCACAGCGTTATGCATGAGGCCCCTGGTCATTTCATGCAGAGCTTCACTCATTCATAAAGGTCAAAATTAGACCCACCAGATAAGTCAAAACACAATGTTTTACAATTTGGGAGTAATACTGGTTGTATGGAGAAATAAGGAAACGGAGAAGAATGGATAAATTCCATAGACAAAGTGACAGAGCTGGAATTTGAGCCCAGGACTTTGTTGTTGTAAGGCACCTATGCTTTTATTAAAGCAGTCAAGTTTAATAAATAAGAAGACTCACCATTTCCAAGGAAGCACTCTAGCAGGTGAGGATTGGTTATATTACACTCACTTATTGCAAAGTTTATTTCTAAGATCTTTTATGTTTACTGCTACAGTTTGGTTACCAATTCATCAAAACCTCTGCAGAAAGAATAGAGATATAATATAAAATTCCAAAGTGTCATGGGCTAAAATCCAATGTGGTGTATGCCCAGAATTTTGTTCTGAAGATGTGCACAATTGTCAATTTTTAGGTCTCACTATCATTTTTAAATGCAAATGAAAAAGACCAAAAAATATAATTTTGTTTGCTAATTGTATCTGCAATCTGGATTTTCTGTAGCATGGCTGCTCAAGGTATGTATTTATTTATGAAGCCAGGAAGTGCCATGGGTAGCTGGTGTACATCTGGCTCACTATTCTAACCCCATCTAAACAGCTGGACCCCTTGGAGCCTTAATGAATTCTCCTGCAGAAGGGCATAGTGGGATCACAAGAAACAGAGCAGCAGCTGTGAGGTAAAAAGGGCCTCTGCAAAATGAGAGTATCAGAGAATATAAGGAGCACCTTTCCTGCTCCCTTCAATTCAAGAGGGATGCAATAAACAGCAAATGACCTGCCCTTTCTTTTTTCTCATTCTTAATTTATTATTACCTGAGCATTTGTCGGAGGAAACAATGTTGAGATTCTAGATTTTCTTTTCTCTTGGGCCTCTGCCTCATTATCTCCAAGATGTGGTTCAGTTGCAGCGCTTAGCACATGGAGGGTTACCTGCTTTATGCGGCTTAAACACAGCGTGTCATGCAGAGAGTACAGAATTATTGCAACATGACCCAGTAAAAATATGCAACTTCACCCTGAGTACATAATTTAAAGCAGGGTATGTGCTTGCAATAAATCTGAAGATGAAAGTCTATGATAATGGCAACCTTGTGCAACAGAAGGCACTTCAGATATAGATGTGTAATATATGATAACTGAATAAGTGGGCAATGCTCTGACTAATGTCATGCAGAACAGCATCACTACTTTAATATGAATCTATTTCAGTCCCATGACCTTCACATGCATAGAATCAAGGATGCTAAAAGCCACACAAGCAGAAGGAATAAGCTTTTATTTTTTCTTTGCACTTGTCTAACACTATTTAATATTGTTGCAACTCAATATCTTTACAAATCTATCTGTCATTTATATAACATCATGGTGAGCACTTTTTAATAGTATAATATAATACTCTCAAATATACTTAATCTCAAATTGGGTCCAAGGAGCCAAGAATCTGTCCTGGCGGCATCAGTCATAATGCAGGAATCAGCACTGTAAAAAGTGTCAGTCAATCTTAGATAGATAGATAGATAGATAGATAGATAGATAGATAGATAGATAGATAGATAGATA
>JANRMT010062856.1:100786718-100799858 GCA_026402145.1 Polypterus bichir lapradei
ATAGATAGATAGATAGATAGATAGATAGATAGATAGATAGATAGATACTTTATTAATCCCCAAGGGGAGATTCACATACTCCAGCAGCAGCATGCTGATAAAAACAATATTAATTAAAGAGTGATAAAAATGCAGTGCAAGTTAAAAAATGCAAGGAGGAGAGTGCGAGCAGGTATAGCAGTCTATAACCTTGTATAATGTTAATGTTTAAGTGGAATTGAAGAGTCGCATAGTGTGGGGGAGGAATGATCTCCTCAGTCTGTCAGTGGAGCAGAACAGTGACAGCAGTCTGTTGCTTAGGTGGCATATAATGGAATAAATATACTGTATTAGTAATAATGGAAAATGATGTTAGAGGAAGAATATATTCAAAAGTCTAAGATAAAGATCAAGAAGAATATTACGTTCCCCAACCTAAGTTTAAAAATATGGTTTTAGAATGCTATTGAAAAGGCCCGTATACATCAAGGAAATGAACACATGGAGCAGAGGAGGGTCACAGACAGATTACAGAAATCAGAGAATGGGAAGGCTATCTACAGTATGAGAGCCTGGATTAACACAGACTAACTGGGATTTTGGAATAAGATGAAGGGAAGACATACACTCTCTGGTGAGGAACTGGTACAAAAGAAAAAAGTCTGAATTAGCGTAATCTAAGGTGTTCATAAGAAATGTAGTTATTTACTTCATGAGGCAGAAGTGCATAATAACCAGAATAGTAATATTTGGAAATATTAAAATATGTGCTCCAATTTAAATGTTCAAACTGTAAATATTCTTGATTTAATAGAAATTTATGATTTTTCACACTCTGATCGAGGTCCATGGAGAACTAGGTCCCTAGTAAACATCAGCAACATCATATTCATAATTACTGACCTTGAAATATCTAAAATGATACCTCACTTGCTTATGCCTGAAATTGGTCATTTTTAACCTTTTCAGAGGGCTAGAACCAACCATAAAAAATTAAGTTTAAAAAATATTATATTCATGATCAGCAACTTCTAAATAGCATAACATGACACTCCTAGTGCCTATGTTACTGGTCCACATTTTCTCAAAGGTTTGTGAAAAGGAGTAACTTTGACCCTTTGTGTACCATTAGGGGTCGGATGATGTGGTCTGCACAACTTTCATGTCCTTCTGATCTTTTTGCAGGAGACACCTATTTGTTTTTCTCTTTATCATAAGGGTGTAATGTCCTGCACAGAATATGGTCCAGGATGGCATAAAAATCAGTGTTCTTCAGGTCTAGAGGGCAAAAATAGGGGGGAACCCCAAAAAGCTCAATGTCTTGCATAGCCAAGCATCAAGACGATTCAATTGATATATCATAAAGGGGCTTTCTCATACTAGTGAGTCAGGAGATGAAAAAAAACTGAAGTAAGTCTTAGGAACACAGTATGCAGAAGAAATAGTTAAGTATGTGTCATGAAATGGCGACTGTTCCAGGGTTGCTAAGGAAGTTTGACAGTTTATAAAACAACATAAGTGAAACAATGAAGTTGTAAAGAATTGTCTATCTACAAATCTATTTTCAGACTTTCATAATTACATTACAATTGTAGGTGACCTGGCAGTGTTTGGCACAAGGCAGGACCCAAACCTGTACAGGTAATAATTACAGAATTATTTTAGTGCAAGTGGCAGAGAATAAGCCAATTCCATTCTCTCGTGTTATTAATACACTAATGGTATTCTTGACCTGAAAAAAAACTTTGAATACTTTAAAATTTATTCCTTTTTCATTCAAATCACACAGAAACATAATAAAGTGTTCCTGTAAAACTTGGTACAACAGTTCTAGTATTCATATCTCTCTTCTATTGCATTTTACAGTAAAATATACATTTCCATCTTTTATCTAGGACACTGTGCTATCAGCTTTTATCATTGCCTCTTAACTGTTATGCCTGTATTTATGCATTTCTATGTAATTCAAAGACTTGTACAAAATGATTCAGTTGAAATTCTTTATTAAATGGAATGTAAAGCATTTTGAAATTATATGCTTCTGGGTAATTTAATTATCTCCTGCCAACCATTTATGATTTCATTTTCACGACTTGGTATCTAGAGGCTGGTACATAGTAAGTAAGGTTTAGTAATGAAATGATGCATTCTGCACACTAAGCAAATAAACAGTGACAGTGCCAGTAGCAAAAATTGTGTTTTGTGAATGCTGTCATGATTTAAGTTGGTCTATCTCAGGAAATTTAATGCACACTGATGTGAGATTGAGGAAGAGCGTCTGAGCTCTTGTAAATGACTTTTGAATCTTTTAAGAACATTTTTTTTACGGCAGGGTGTAAAATAAACACTGTGCTGAATGCTAATGTACCAATATGTGATTTCCTTTTCTTTGAATGTCAAACCAAGCTCTGATTGCTAAATGATAACTACATCTGACTAACAATGTCATAATTCATTTGTCCATCCTAACAGTTTGTCTATATTTTCAACGAGGATGCTTGCATACATCATGGTTTGCTTACAGTAGATGGTGTTAGTACAGTCGATGGTGATAGTATTATATATATAATTGCTTCGCTCACTAACCCCCAGGTTTGGTCCAGTGGAAATACAATTTATTTATTTTGTTTTCATGGGAATTTGTTACATTTGCATTATGTGCACTTTTTATTTTAAAACTTCCTAAAAAATATCTTTAAACACTTTTGGTTTTTTGAGTTCCAACATAATGAATCTTTTAAATTTGGTCCTTGAGACGTGTGCTTAATGACCTTGTACCATAATTCAGGACAGGTTTCTCTGTTTGGAATCTCAGCACAGACAAACTGATCTGTATGATCAGCAGTTAATAATTTATTTTGTAAAGTAACCGGTGCATTGGCAATCCTAAATTGTCCCTAGTGTGTTCTTGGTGTGTGGGTGTGTGTGTGTGCCCTACAGTGGGCTGGCACCCTGCCCGGAATATGCTCCTGTCTTGCGCCCTGTGCTTGCTGGGACTGGCTCCAGCAGACCTCTGTGACCCTGTGTTAGGGTATAGCAGGTTGGAAAATGGATGGATGGATGGAAAGTAACCAATAAATGCATGTGAGGCAAACCCCATGTTTGAGATTCGATGGTGTAGATGTACAGTACAGACCAAAAGTTTGGACACACCTCCTCATTCAATGTGTTTTCTTTATTTTCATGACTGAAGGCATCAAAACTATGAATGAACACATGGTGGAGTTATGTACTTAACAAAAAAAGGTGAAATAACTGAAAACATGTTTTATATTCTAGTTTCTTCAAAATAGCCACCTTTTGCTCTGATTACTGCTTTGCACACTCTTGGCATTCTCTCGATGAGCTTCAACAGGTAGTCACCTGAAATGGTTTTCACTTCACAGGTGTGCCTTATCAGGGTTATTTAGTGGAATTTCTTGCTTTATCAATGGGGTTGGGACCAGCAGTTGTGTTGTGCAGAAGTCAGGTTAGTTGGACGATCATTTATTTTTCAACAGGACAATGACCCTAAACACACCTCCAGGCTGTGTAAGGGCTATTTGACCAAGAAGGAGAGTGATGGAGTGCTGTAAATGGTCATGAAAATAAAGAAAACACATTGAATGAGGAGGTGTGTCCAAACTTTTGGCCTGTACTGTATGCTGTGATTTGCCTGAACACCATTTCGAGTTCATTCCATAAAAATAAGGCTTTCTGATAAAACAATCTACTTACAAAAGTGGGAATATCCAGAGCCAATTTAGCCGGTGGCATTGTTGTCAAGAATCTGCGGATTTCTGGCCATTGTGGATTGCACATCATTGTAAGAATTAATTCTGGCCGACCGATAGTTTGGGATATTGCCATTGCATCATGATACAACTGTTGCAATGCTCTTGGACTACCTCGATATGATGAAGGTAACATTACTGCTTTACCTATTTTGAATTTGTCTGAACTATTGATATTTGAATTTTGAACATGATGAATGAGCCCTTGCATATGTTCCATTCTAAGTTTATCTTGATTCGATTTAATGAAGAAGAGATGATTAGCTTCAAGTTATAGATAAGCATTAATAATGTAATGTTGCGATAGACATTGAGATGATAGAACTGGGATAAATACATGTGAACGTATCGCTAATTTGGACCCTAAATATTGTGTGGGTGTTATATGTTTTTCTGAGTGTGTTTGTTTCATATTGTACGACCATCCAGTTTCGCCATCTGGGAAAAGCAAAGGAAAGAGTAAAGGATCTGAATGTGGCGATGTATTTGACAGAAATGACGAATCATGCTTTGCCTTTGGATATACACGAATATCTACTCTGTCTTTGATATCTCCGTCTTTTGAAATTATAATCGCTGACAATTCGTCACATGTCGGTTTATTATAAATGCGACTGTGATCTTTCGGATTCAGATAGAAATCCAAGACAATTTCTTTGTCCGTGTTCTCTAGATAAATGTTGTGTAAAGTGCAAGACTTTTGGACTTACGGATTAGTATCCATTATTGGCTGTATAATTTCTAGTAAGTTGGATCATTTAACTCTTTCAATTCTATGTTGCAGCTCTTCTCCATGATCATAAATATACACCTGACCAAATTGTGTTTTTTTTTTTCGAAATTAATGTCATAGCTTTAATTGTTGCGGAAACACAGATTCTAATAGGGTAATGTCCATTATTGTGTAAACCAACATTATATGCATTGAATGATGCTAACATGAAAAGGTTATTGTAGACGCGTATATTTTGCCTGTAGTGTTTGTGGATTTCCCGTTCACCAAACAACAAATCTTTTAATTCTCAAGGAAATGCCTCTTCATTGGGAAGTAGCAGTACTTTTCCCTAATGGCAGCACGAATTCACGAATTTACAATATCTACATACTTCCAACATATCACCTATGTCCATATATTCAATCAGTGTTTGCTGTTCTGTTATTTCACAGAGTAATGATTTCCATTTGTTAGCGCAAATGCGATCTGTACTGTCTTTTTTTGACACTTTAAAATTTTAGCGCTGTCATATTTTTGAACTTTCTCTGCATGTGTATGGCACCACCGTTTTTGAACGTCTTTATGAAGTTCTTTCTCTCCAGCACTTTTGGGTCTTTTTTTGACACGCTACTCTTTTTTCTTTGCTTAGTCGTGGTCATGTCATCTTCAACTTATCAATTGTTTTAGAGATGCTCTTTCTTCTTCGCTTTTTAGATGACTGTGATCTTGCTTGAAAATGGTTGTAAGTAGGGCGGGGCAACAACTGAGAGATTACATGACTGTGATCTTGTTTGACAAGTCACCGTCTCAAGGGAACATGTGTTCTAATGGATGTCAGTATGACGTGCCTTGACCGTGTCGCGGGAAGTGAAAGTGTCAGGAACATTTTCAGTGCATTTATTCAAATGGGAGCTGTCATTCAAATACATGCAGCATGCAAGCAGTGATGATGTCATCCTGCATTCACTTTCTTCTCAGATCAAAAGAATAGATAGCCTTCCTGCACAAGAGAAGAGACAGAAAGTGAATGCAAGGGCAATCCCGCATCAAGCACTGGGCGTCAAGACGTGTTACACAGTGAGCCTGCAAACTTGCAGTTGCACCGGCAGTGGACAACCAATCACTGCTTGCGTTAACAGAGTTTAGGTGCACAGTGTAGTTGGGGAGGTTGTTGGAGTCTCAAAAATCTCCCCCCTAGCTTTGTTCAGGAGGTTGCGTCATCATGAGCCACTGGACGAATCATCTGTTTTAAAGTTCTGTTAAATCATTCACTCAGGCTATTCGTCTGACGATGACAAACAGTTTTGCTCAATTGTTTAATTACAAGGCTCTCACAAAGCTGTTTCATGACACAGGAAGTAAATGACATAACCTGGTCAGTTAAAATCAAGCATGGAATACCAAAACGAGTGAACACCTTTGCCGTAGCAACAGCCTGGACATTAGCCTGTCGCAAAGTGGCCATTTTGGAATATCTCATTGCATAATCACTCTGTACTAACTATTTAACCCAACTCACTTGAAAGGGACATCCAAAATAGACATTGGTGAAAGGGGAGCCCTAGCAGGTCTATGAGCAGATACAACTTGATAGTCTGGGCAAGACTTACAAAACTGCTCCACATCTCTGCAATTATTTAGCCAATAACAGCATTTCAAAATACGATCCCTTGTGTTTTCCTCACCAAGATGACTCCCAAGACATGGGTGTGAGCAATTTTCACACCTTCTCTCTGTGCCCACTCGGGACCACCAACTGCTCAATCAGTCTGCCTCCAACGCGATCGGAAACCACCCGAAACAAGTGAAACTAGGGCCCTCTGTTCCTTACCGTAACAATTATTTGCTACATGTGCTTGTTCAAATGCAAAATCTATGCTGCATTCAGCTCGTTGCAAGTGTGCAAACTCAGTCTGTGTATCAGCCCCTGCATCCCCAGAGCCCTATGCAACAACAGCCTCGAATTGGTCTGGGTGTTAGCCCCTGCCTCCCTAGCCAAGGGTTCCCTAGAGCCCAAAGCAGCAGCCCCATGGGGGAGGCTGAAGGGACAAGCACCTGTTGTGAAGCACCCTCCAACTGTCCCAGAAACCCCGGTGAGGGATCGTCCCTTTACTCACTGGCAAAATCAGGTTCCATCTCCATGTTGACTTCTTGGCCAACCTCCTCAGCGACGAGCACCTCTCTTTCAACTAAAGAAAGAGATGCTTTGCAGGCGACCAAGACCTGCGGGAATAGGGCATTCCTCCTTCCAACTGAGAAAGTCAAGGGTGCAGAATCCAATACATCTGTCCTAACTTTAAAGTCCTTTCCCTTATATTTCAGTGGGAGTAGAACAGTCTCATACTCTTTAACATCCTCATGAACACAGTGCATGTTGAGAATCTGCGTGCTTGTGCAGGGTATCTGCTACAGCATGTCACATTGGATAACGCAGAGATCACTACCAGAGTCCAGCAGGGCCAGGATCTCACATCCAGCTAAGCCAATCGATACATTAAAGTTACCCTTTTCAAAAAACTTGGCCTGAGAGTTGGGACACAATACTCTGTAGTTGGATATCTAGATTGGTCACAGCAAAAGCATCTGCAGTCAGTCCTAGCTGCGGAATTTCCCCGACAGCATCTTCTTCACAGGCCGCTGGTCGGAGGGTCCTACCCAGTGGTGTGGGGACATGCCAGTTGTACAGGAGTCAAAGCCAGACTAGGGTAGCCCCTCTGCTGCCACATAGCTTGGGCCCCTTCCAGTCTGTGCGTCAAATCCAACAGAGTTTTGACATTGCTCCGAATTACCTCATCACAGAGGTCGTCACTTATCCCCAACAACGCGGCATCAATAGCGAGCTTTTCCACCGTGTGCTCGAAGGTGTCTCCACAGAACCAGCCTTGTAAATTGTCTACATGTCCCACACCTGTCCCCGGATTGGATGATCAGGATCAATTTGCCACAGCCCAAACTTGCACCCCCTGGCCAAGGAGCTCAAAGCCATACGAAGGAGGATTTGCTGCTTCATAATTATCAAGTCTTCCAGGAGGAAGGTTTCACATGACCTGTTGGGCCTCCTCGGTCAAAAAAGGGCCAAGACAGCAGCAAAGCCTCCTCTGTCCCAGCACATCAACGTAGCCTATCATTCAAAACAGAATTGGAAACACTCTGGATCATACAAAGGAGCCATCTTCACAAGCACATCTCTTGGACAGATACTGGCAGGAGTACCTGCACGGGCCTCATCTGGCTCCAGTGGAAGAGGAATGTTTGCGCCTTTTGGGGATCCATCTGTGTAAGACCCCACTTCTAGTATTACTTGTGATGAGTAGGACACAGACTAGCACAAGAGAGGAGGAGATAAGTCTATCTTTCTGAAAAGACATACAGTTTTTTTAATTTGCATAATAACTATATCAATGTTGGTGGGTACTTGCTGATTGATATGAGGTGTATATTTCTTTAAATGTGTATGGTATTTGTTTAGAAGCAACCTGCACTCAGTGCCCACTTATTTATGTCCATATGACTGCCAGGATACACTCTCTTTTGCCTTGAGAGTAGCCTGAATTCTTTGAGGACTGTGCCAATGGTGAAGAATCGCTCAGGGTCTCACACTTTGGTGTTTCAAATCTTCACATAGATAAGAGGACTGTGTGGGCCACTAAAGAAAACTAAAGTCATTTTTATGTTTGAAAGACCATCTTGTGATGATTTTGTGATGTGATGTGTTATCCTTCTCGATAATAGACTTATTAGGATGGATATGGTCGACAACAGTGCTTACAGTAAGTATGCTGTGTGATACTTTGAATACTTTGTTAACATTAAGAGGGCTAATGTATGGTAAGAAAATATTCCTTACATCATTTACACTCTCATCATCGCCCTAAGTAAGGGTAAATCTATGGATTTGTGTGGTTTATGCCAAACTCTAAACTTATTGTGTGCCTGCCACAGTGGAATTTATATTTGTCACACCAGGCTACATTGTTTCGGTCATAAGTGTACCCAGTGTACCCTTTTTGATGATCACATGCCCAATCTACTGTCCTTTCACTGACACGAGCAAGTCATGAGATCGTCCTCTGCTTCCAGGTCTGATGTTTTGAATGTCCAGAGATGCCCTTCTGTATACCATTGTTGTAAAGAGCTGTTATTTAAATATCTATCCATTATCCATCCTGCTATATCCTAACTACAGGGTCATGGGGGTCTGCTAGAGCCAATCCCAGCCAACACAGGGCGCAAGGCAGGAAGCAAACCCCAGGTAGGGCTCCGGCCCACCGCAGGGCGCGCACACACACACACACACACGCCCACACACCAAGCACACACTAGGGACAATTTAGAATCGCCAATGCACCTAACCTGCATGTCTTTGGACTGTGGGAGGAAACCGGAGCACCTGGAGGAAACCCAAGCAGACACAGGGTGTTATTTAAATATTTGCGTAATTTCTGTTAGGACATTACAACAAGTTTTTTACAAGAAAAGGCCATTTAGCCCAACAAGTACATCAGTTCTATTCACCTAATTTCTCTAAAATGACCGTTCAATTTGTGAAGGTCCCCAAAATAATACTATCTACCACAACACTTGATAACTTATTCCATATGTCTTTGGCTCCCTGTGTAAAGAAAAAGTTTAGACAAAAAATTCTATAGGTATCTCCATGTCTTTGATGAAAAATTTATTTTAAAGTAACAGCCAGGGTTCACCATACTAATACCTGTTATAATTTTAAACAGTATAACAATGCTATCTGTTCATCTGCTTTTGCTGAAACTAAAATGTTCAGCTTCCTTACTCTTTCCTCACAGCTCATACCTTGTAGCCATGGAATCAGATCAGTCACTCCTCTGTGTACTCTCTCTTGTGCTGCTATGTCATTTTTGTAATAACGAAACCAATGCTGCACACAATACTCCATATCAAGACTCACAAGTGCTTTAAATAGCTTAGCCATAGCCTCCTTGGACTTGTACTCTGCACATTGTGCTATATACCCTAACATTCTGTTAGCCTTCTTAAAGGCTTCTGTACACTGTCTGGATGTAGAGAGTGAGGAGTCTACTATGACTCCTAGGTCCTTCTCATAAGGGGTACATTCAAGTTTCAAACCACCCATTGTTTTCAGATCTAGCATTTTTACTTCCTACATGTAATGCTTTACATTTATTTACAATAAATTTTATGTGCTACACATCTGTCCAATTCTATACTTTCTCCAGTTCCCTCTGCATTGGTTCCACCTAGTTAAGTATAATTTGCAATATTAACCATCTTGTTATTTATATTCTCATCAAGATCATTTATTACAATTATAAACAGCAACAATCAAAAAACTAGTCCCTGATTTAGAAAAAAACTCCTCATACCCAAACCGTTTGTGTTCAGTGTTTTAAGTCAATTTTGTATCTTTCCAAACACAGTGTCATGAATTCCCGCTTCTCATAATTTAATCACTAGCCCCTCACATGGGACCTTATCAGAAGCTTTCTGCAAAACAAAATAAATATCGTATACATCTGTCTGAAAATATGCTTTGATTGATTCCTTGTAGAATGCCAGCAAATAGGAGAATAGAACCTCCTCCCTCCAAATCCATGCTGACTGGTAACTAACACTTCTGTTGTTGCTTCTGTTACTTGATCTTTTCCTGTATAGTTGCTTCCATTATTTTACTAATAATACTTATTAAGTTTACTTCCTTATAGTTACTTGAATCAGCCCAATTACATTTTTATATAATGGGATTATTTATATTTTAAGTTTACTCTTGATATGTTTAACAGCATTCAGTCATTTCCGGACACAAGTCTCTCTTACATTTTCAGGAACAAAACATTTTAACCTTTAAAAACTCACTAATGTTTTTTTTCTGAATATTCTGGTTCCCTCCCCAAATCCTAAACTTTTGTCCATGAGACAAAAACAAATAGATGTAACTGTTAATTTGTCTTGTAGAAGTGAGTTTATGTGTGCTCTCAGATTCACTGCCATCTCTTCTATAAGTCCACTTCTAACTGCTTGGGCCTTGAAAGGCAATTTTCTCCTTAATATGATCCTCCAACAGGCAACGTAGTGAAAAAACCAAACCTTGAAGCAGGATAGCAGAAGGATGCCCCATCACATTCAGCTGACGGCATGAGCCAAAGTGGATGTATAAATAAGCCAGACAAAGTAGACAAGGAGCTCACCTACACCATCTAGAGCGATGACTAATAAAAGTAACAATGTCACTCAAAATACTCAAACTGGTTAAAACCTACATAATTCAGCGGTGCAAAGGTATCCAAAACACTAAAAGAAGTGAGAAAGAAAGCAGAAAAATATCAGAAGCTCAAGGCAATCGATGTTAAACTCTAATTCTGAAAAGACAAGAAAGATAACAAAGTATATTGGACAGAGTGCGAGATCGCTTATCTAGGTCAGTGTGCCATTTATCTTTCTACTATATGGCTGCAGGTAAACACATGAGTGTGAAAGAGGCTCCAGGGGGCAATATTCTTGTTTTCCTTCCCAAAAAAATAAAATCAATAACTCCAAAAAAGCTCTTTTATTTGAGTTGTTGCATTTTGCGATTGTGGAATCACAGGCAAAGTTAATTTTTGCTTTAATTTAGTAAAACTGTACCCAAAAAGAAACCAGGTTGTTTCGCTCATCACTAGACTTCTGACACTCATTCAATTAGCATTTAGCCTTGTAATAGCTTCTTCGATTACAGGGGCTGCTAAATTTAGACATTATGGCTTTAGTGTCAGATTTGTACGTCTTCTGTGCAGTGTACTGCACTCAGCACCAAGTGATGTCCAAGTATTTTGAAATCGTTTCCTACTCCAAACAGACTTTAACTTCTCTACAATCAGATTATTACAAGACCTCAATGTTCTTTTGTCTTCATGTTAAAGCTTTCTTGTGGAAATCTCTATCAAAGTGTGGGACTTCAAAGAGAAGGAGGAAATTTGTCTTCACGGCTCAATTAAATGCATATTATCCACTAATTTCTCACACAAGTATAGTCCATCAACAAATTTTTTGGCTTGTTAGGTTAACTCAATTAGGATTGCAATTACTGTACAAAGAAGTTATATCTTAGCATGATGATTTCCATTTTCCATGTTGTGCTAATTTTTGAAAATATTTAATAATTCCAGTTGATTCGATAGAGTATGCAAAGCTTTGCAGATCACTGAAGGAAATAATCCTTACTAATTACTTCTAATTCTTAATCAGAGAAAATGTCACCGTTGGGAGCAGAATAGGTTTATTTTATAGATAAATAATGTAGCTGGATACTTGTCAAACCCAAAATAATTAAAAAGATACAGGTTCTGTCAAAATAGCCAGAATTATTATAAATAAATTACACAAGAGGGGGATAAACAGGGGAAACTCAAAACAAAGACAAAACCCTAGTCATTTCCCTGTCCTAACTACACAATGTTATTGACTGTCAGTTCAAGTAGTATATCAACTTGTCCACCTCCAAAATGGTACCAAAGAACTCTTCATTCTCACCTCCCATCTTTTTTCATGCCTCTCTCAACACAGACCTTTCCTTCCTTTATTTTTCAATTCTTTATCCTTAATCTCCTAACTTTGAGTCAATGAGCTTTCTGGTGTTGGTGACTTTAACTCAGGCAAAGAGACAAGACTAGTACAGCCATCCTCAGTGGCCTCTAGTGTGTCTGCACTTCCGCGTCCATATGTAGCTGTTAAATGGATGATGATAATAATCATTTTATTTATATATATTTAACTTTTCATACATCTGAATGCAGCTTAAAGTGCTTTACAGAGAGTGCAAATAACAAAAAGTAAAAAAAAAACAATAAGTATGAAAACAAAATAGAATCAATGAAAATAATAATAAAACAAGAACACAGTCAAACATTAAAAAATAATTTTGAGATAGAAGATATGTAAAAGTAAAAATAAAAATACATGAATATTGAAAACTATTTGAAAACACATTGAAAACTAACTAACAGCCAAGGTAAAAAAATGTATGTTTTAAAAAATACTAAAGTGGTATTACAAATATCTAACGCAAGTTGTATCAAATCTTTGGTGCATAAACAACAAAGGCTACTTTTCCATATTTCTTGTATTTTTCTTTAGGAATGTTTAACAACCAGGCATTTGATGATCTTAATGACCTATTTGGATCATATTCAGTCAGACAATCTGAAATATACTCAGCAAAAAAAGAAACGTCCCCTGACTTTCAACTGTTTTTACTTTCAGTAGACTTAATGTGTAAATATTTGTATGAACACTAAAAGAGTCAACACCATAAGACATAAACTAAAAATGTTTCACAATGTGTCCCTGAATGAAGGGAGGCTCAAAATCAAAAGTACCAGTCAGTATCTGGTGTGGCCACCAGCTGCTTGAAGTACTGCAGTGCATCTCCTCCTCATGGACTGGACCAGATTTGTCAGTTCTTGCTGTGAGATGTTACCCCACTCTTCCACCAAGGCACCTGCAAGTTCCTGGACATTTCTGGGGGGAATGTCCCTAGCCCTCACCCTGCGATCCAACAGGTCCCAGACGTGCTCAATGGGATTGAGATCTGGGCTCTTTGCTGGCCATGGCAGAACACTGACATTGCTGTCATGCAGAAACTCACGCACTTTTTGCCACTCCTGTCTGGTCCAGCGAAGGTGGGTTTGTGCCCATAGG
>JANRMT010062856.1:100800258-100827838 GCA_026402145.1 Polypterus bichir lapradei
AGTTTTGTGCTTTGGGACTGTGTTTGGGCTGTGTGGCACGGGGAAGACGTGTCACACGGCTGAAGAAAAAATAAAACCTGTGTGTTTTAGTACACGTGCCTCTGCGTGGTCTGTGCCGGGTCGGGCGCTATATAGCGCCTTTTACAATATATATATATATATATATATATATATATATATATATATATATATATAACTGAGTATCATTAGCATAGCTATGGAAATTGACTCCATGCTCTGTAATATGTTTACCCAATGGCAGCATATTCAAGGAGAACAGACCAAACCCTGTGGCATACCATAATGAAGATAATATATTTTTGATACATTGTCTCCTAAGCTAATAAAATACTACCTTCCATTTAAATATGCCCTAACCAATTTAAAACAGTCCCAGATAAACCAATCCATTCCGTAAGACTATTTAAAAGTATATTATGATCAACTGTGTCAAATGCAGAACTTAAATCAAGGAGTACAAGAATAGAAACATTATCCATATCCATAGAGATTCTTAGATCATTCATAACTTTCACTAAAGTTGTTTCAGTGCTATGCCCTGGTTTAATATCAGACTGGAACTTCTTATAAATATTGTTTCCAGAGAGAAAGACATTGATCTGTTAAAAAAACACATTTTCTAAAATTTTGGAAAAAAAAGTTGGAAATGGTTCTATAGTTACTGAGTGTGGATGTCGGTTATGTTCCTGTTGAGGCTTAACAACTACTGTTTCTGAAAAGTGCCTGTTTCTAATGTGTACTTTGTGATATCCAGTACTATTATTAAATATTTTATAGAGTGCCGCTTCATTAATTTTATAGAACGAGTTCATTGTGTGTTGTGGGCCAAATGGTGCAGGGTCTAGTATTGTGTCTGCTGTCTGGGTTAAACTTGATTGAATATCGGTTATTTTAGTATTAATGAACTGTGTGAATTTATCACATATGGAGTGAGATGCAATGATAGGACAATTAGATGAAGAGGAAAAGTTTCAGAACTAATTAATTGTATGGAAGAGTATTCTAGGTTTATTGTTGATAACAGTTGAGAAATACTTTTGTCTCTCACTGCGTACTGCTTTATTATAAACCAGTAATGGCACACTGCATGATAACATACATTGAATACACTTGACTTGAGCATTCATAGTTTTCCTCCTCTTTCTCTGTATGTTTAGCATTCATTTTCTCAGAGGTTGATGCGCTTGCTGTTTCCTGAGCAGCTCTTCTTTTCTCCACCCTAGCGGCCCGCTTCTTCTCTTCTTTCTTTGGCATCTTTTCGTATTAAAACTGATTAAGTCAGTGCTTGTGTTGCAATTACTTAGTACGTTTTCCTAAATTTTTCACTTAAGCTGGCACTTAAGTCTTCAATGTGCCTCACCAATGATTTAAGATATGAAGAGGTAGGGGAAGTGACGGAGAAGGTGGTAGGAATGAGAATGGTGTCCGTATGCATGCGCCGCAAGGCCGCCCTGCTGGCTGTTGCCGAGAGATGATTCTACAATAAAATAACATAAAAATAAAAAGAGGAATAACCTTGGAGGTTAATGATCACTCCAAAAGTGGATAGTAGACGTCACGTTGTATATGTGTACCAAATTTCAGGTCAATAGTTCAAACAGTTTGTGAGGTACAGGTGATTTAAAATCCTGGACAGACAAACGGACAGCCACGGTAGTGTATTATATAAGAAGATATTATAATGAACTATTAATTTAGATTTTCTCCAGACATGTTCAGCTTTACTGCTGTCTTTTTTAAGGTGGCACACATGCTCATTTCTTCATGTTACTTTTTTTGATAGATTTCCTCCTAATTACTTCTGGAGCGACTACATCTAGGTCAGATCTTTGGCAACTGTTAGAATGAATTACCTTTTCATCAATAGTTAGTGTTTCGGGGGGAACAGGCAACTCATTTAAAACATTGGCAAATCTGTCAGCAGTTGCTTCATTAATAGAGCACTTTTTAAAAAAAATGTGGCTGTAGCTCAGCTTTTGGAGTAGATGTATCAATTTAAAAAAATATGCAGTGATGATCTGAGACTGCAATGTCAACATGACAGTTAATATTTACATTTAAGCCTCATGAAATAAGTAAATCTAATGTGTGCCTACGGTTATGGATAAAACCCGTACCCATGCTGTGTGTAGCTGCGTTTAACGATGGCTTCCAAATGGTTCAAAATAGTTTAATTGCAGCTACCAGATGGGCATTCTGGCACTATTGTGAACCATTCGGAAACCTTCATCAAACACAGCTACATTATAAGTCAGAAAATTGCTATTGGAGGACCTTATTGTAGAAAGAACTGAAGAACCTGAGCTAAAAACACTGTGATAAAACAAGGTACTGTGCCTTACTTATTCACTTACCTGTTTGCTAGCCTGTGCATGCCGACTGTGATCGAGTATAGAAGGGGGCAAAGAAGCCGTGATGGCATTGAAAGAAATAAGTGTGGCAAATGCTCTAGTCATCTTAAATATCCTTGTATATGCAAAGTAGTATAGAAGCTTTAATGCACATTGGTGGAAGCATTGGAGCCAGGGAGTCTGCATGTTTAAAGGCAGAGAATGCAATGAGTCCCCACCAATGTCCGCAGGAAGCAAGCAAGAGTTCAGCTGTAGCTGTTAAAAATTACGCGGAAGTAAAAAAATTGTTCAAGGGAGATGTATTTAAGTTACACCGAGAATATTAATATCTTCACGAAAGACTAATGGCTTTATTGAGTTCTGATAAGGACTGCAAAAAGTATTGTAGGAAATATGAAACTAACATGAAAAGAGTTAATGAGTTCACAAGAACTATGCATCACTGGATTGAAGAAACAAGAGCGCAATGTCAATGTCTTCAAAGTAACATAATAAGTGTATGTTAGAACAGCTTAATAAAGGATTTAACTATCTTAACCTAGAAGATGATGCTGAACAGTAGTCCAGCCTGAGGACAGCGTCTCTAGAGTCTCTGTCAGATCGCATCGCTCATCTACTTCATCTGTAACTGTTGCTGTTGTAGCACACATGAAGACAGAAGCTGTGCACACAATACTTGTTGCTAAAACCAAAGCTGCTAAAAAGAGGAGAGAGTTAGAAATGGAGGAAGCGCAGTTGAGGGCTCAAAGAGAAATGGGAGAAGCACCGGTAAGGGCTCAAAGAAAAATAGAGGAGGTGTGGCAGAAAGCTGAAAGAGAACTAGAGGAACTCCAATGGAAAGAGAGATGAGAGCAAATAGCTATGGAGGAGGAAAGTGCTGAATCTAGAGCAAGATTAAAAGTGTATGAGAAACACAGTAGCAAGGAACACCCAATAACTAGACCCATACTGTAAGAAAATGAGGATGCTGGCCATGCAGAATCAAGACATGCGGCGACACATAGTGACTCTCATAAGCAAGCTAACAGTAGCACACAGTCTCAAAATGTACATAATAAAAGGAGTAAGTAAACTTAACCTTTTAAATCTACAACATATAGATGTGCCGATATTCAACAGTGATCCTATGACTTATCCTTCCTTCATTGCCAAATTTGATTTGTGTAGGCTATAATTTTATTGCAGAGATGCAATATTTGGAACATTAAAGCCTATAAACACCAATTTCTGGATGTAGCTTATAAGGAAGCAAAGGCTTCATAGTTTTTTAGGTAACATGGCTCAAATAAGCAACACATGGAAAGAGGCCTCAGATTAAGTCCGGGAACAGAGATGCAGTGAAGAATTATACACTTTTCATCATCAATTGTACAAATCCTTTGCGAGAGACACAGTATATGGATGAGTTTGATATTGCTCAAATGTGGACCCTATCTTATCAAAGCTACCCCTTTTTGGTAAGGGAAGACTTAAAAAACGGCAACTTTCCAAACTGAATAAAACAAAATAAGATGGGTGAAATTTCCTGACCTAATTGCCTTCTTGGAACAATAGTTTAGGATGACTTTGTATCCTGCACATGGTAATATTTCAGCCGAGAAAGGAAAGACTCCCTTTTTAAAGAGTCATTAACAGTTTTGTTACAAGCATTAGTATGAAAAAATGACTAAAAACATTACAGTAAAAAAGAGAATGGGAACAGTTTATGCGTTTAAAAAAACGTGTATTTTGTAGTGATAAGAGCGCCCTTGCAGAATGCAGTAAAATCATAGAATTACCAAGTAAAGGCAGAACTGACTTTTTAAAATCTAAAGGTTTGTGTTTTCAATGTCTTAAACAGGGTCACCTTAGTAAAAACCGTACTGAGAAAGTGACTTGTCACAGATGTTCTTTGAAACACCCAGACATTCTACATGTCAACAAAGAGGATGGAGTTAAATCCACTAACGAAACTCAGAAGGGAATCTGTGCTCTTACTGGGGCCGGAGAAAAATTTGCACTATACTGTATGTGGTCCCTGTTAAGGTAAAATCTGAGAAGAGCAAAAGATAAGTACAAACATATGCCTTTATAGAGCCTGGCAGTACAATAACAATTTGCACTGAAAATCTTTAAAATCATTTAATACATCATGGAAGATGAAATCGAGTGTTCCACAAAATGTTTTCTTCTCTTTCTTTTGTTCTTTATTTCAACTTATACAATTTCTTGTATTAGGAATTTGTTACTTCTCACATACCCTTAGGGTCAGAGAGCAGGGTCAGCCATTCTACAGAGCCCCTGGAGCAATTGCAGGTTAAGGGTCTTGCTCAACGGCCCAGCATAGTAGGATCTCTTTGGATGGATGGTCTGTAAGCCATACAAGGAAACAGATGACCTCGCAACACAAGCTACCTAAACATTCATTCAATCGTGTATCAATAACAGAAACAGAAGAATTGTTGCACCAACATAACAATTCAGATTTTCCAGAGCGCAGCTGTGAAGAGATGTGAACAAATGTCACAGGAGGACCTCAAGTTGTCACAATTCCAAGTCTGGAGCTAACAGCAGCTGTTGTAGCAGTCAAAATAGATAAGATGCTAAAAGGTGAACTTCACATACCCCTGCATGATTCTACATTTAGGACTGACAGCATCACATTGCTTAGATACATTTTAAAAACTTAATTCAAGACCAACAGAGTCATCATGCTCAGAGGTCATTCATAACCTTCACAACCTGGAAGTATGTCATATCTTCCTTAAATCCAGCAGATCAAGCATCAAGAGGACTAAGCATAGAAAGCCTTATCAAAAGCACAACATTGTTACAAGGCCCAAGTTTCTTATTGAAGCCAGAACATGAGTGACTGAAAAGACCAGAAATATAAATGATTCTCTCGCTGAAGAATATTCATATGTTGCTCTTTTGGCTTTGCACCATATCCACAAAGAAAATCAGCACTGGACAGACCCACGAATAAACTGTACCTGCTACAAGAAACAGCAAATAATTGAAAGGATAACTACTGTGTTATATATATGAATCTGTACTTAGAGTTGAAGTATAATTTAGCAAGTAAAACGTAGTAATTGTCTGTGCTGCCTGAATAAACAATTTGGATATGGAAATGTAAGAGCCAAATCCTTTAAGGTTAATGTTAATGGTAAATTTTCCTTAGTGTGCTTTACTTGGACTTGAATATTCTATAGCTTAACGTAGATAACGGAAGATTAATTTTAACCCCATATAAGTTAAAGAAAATAGAATGTTCATAATCGTAACTCTTTGTGACAGTAGAATAGCCCATAGACTGAAGCTAGACAGCTAAAAAGAAACATGAACGGTCAGACAGATAAGGATTAAGGGCATATAGTTTTCTGACCATTGCATAGAACATTACATACTACTACTATGTGCGAATAGGAGGTAGCTAAAGAGCCTGAGTAATTGTAATTCTATGGCAGACCAGAGGGTGGCAGGGTGCATTGCCTGTCTCTCTCAGTTCCTTGCAGACCATTCTCGGGAAATCCCGCTGGGTTCCGGCGCCTCTGAAGACATCACTTCCAGTTCCAGTGCCTCTGAAGACACCAATTCTGGCACCTTTGATGACACCACTTCCAGTCTCGACGTCACTTCCAGTCCCGATGACTTCATGTCCTCCACCGGCCTTTAAAGCCGCCATCTTACCTCCACATGTTCAGTTCTGTTTTGGACTCAGTCTTGTGAAGAACTCCATTCAATTTCAACCTTTTTGCAGCCAAGGCATAATACATGGGTGGCTGCCCCAAACCGTTATGATGTTTGTTGGTAATTTTTCTGACAACAGCTACACTGCGTAAAATTTACAGACTGTAAAAGCTGCATAAAATCCATTGCCTTATCATCAGAGGCATTACCAACTTGCAAATTAAAATCACTGGTTAATAAAACCCAATTATATTTAGTAATACAGAGTAAAAGTAATTCTGAAAACTCAGTTAAAAAGACTTGTGAGTAGTTAGGTGATCTATAGAGTATTAAAAGCATCATTGATGACCATTCACCATAATATCTATATAATCAAAAGAAGAGAAAGTGCCAAGTACAATATGTTTACAATTAAAAGAATTAAAATAAACAGCAGCCAAGTCCCCTCCTTTTTTACTCTTACAGTTTGAAAAGATAAAACTATAGTGTGGTTGTGCAGTTACTATTAAGTAGGCTGCTCCATCTGAAATTAACCAAGTTTCAGTCAATAACAAAATCTAATTTGCGATCATTAACAGATCATTCACAGAAAACATTTTACAATTCAGTGCTGTAATATTTAGGATGGCGATCTTGAGTTTTTTCAGGTTTGTTGACTTTATGGACTCTGGGACTGCATAGTCGTAACTCAGATGAAATTTTAGTGTCTTCTTCCGTTTTTCTTGTTTCTACTCATGTTGCACTTCATACAGTTCATTACAGGAGGAATTCAGGAGAAACAATCTGTAAGGCTGAGCTGGGGTTTGCTAGAGTCTATGCAGTTTGCTCCTTGATCTGTTTGCCCTGTTATCCTTCTTATTGTCCAGGACTGCTCTGATTTGGTCAGTTAGAATGAAGACCGTCCCTACAGTAGAGCAATGCCCTTTCCCAAAAATCTCTCCACTCCTCTTAAAGGTGGGCATTGGGTCAGATAACACAATTCATGTAGCAGCATTCTTATTTGTAATGGTGTCCAGCATCAATATAAAGCGTTTCTTTAAAATTTCCGATTGTCTGTTTTTCATGTTGTTAACTCCAGCATGTATTACTATAGTCTTTATTTCCTTATGTTTTCTAAAAATACTTGGTATGACTTTTTCAAAGTCTAAAACACCAGCTCCAGGGATACAAGATGAAAGAGGTTTACCTCCAAAATTCCCGTTGCAAATGATGGATTCTCTCAAACCTGTTCATGATGAGAAAATGAGGTTGCAGCAGTGGTGAAGACCTCGGCCTCCCTCGCCAACACTAGCACTCCCAAACACCTCTCATCGCAGGCACAGGAGTGAACTGCACCTTCTTGCTGGGAATAGCCACAGTTTAGCCAGCTGGTCTTAGCTCTCACTGCACGAGATTGATGTCAGCACAGCTCTAGAGTTCCTATGTCCTGGGCATCCACTCCGGCCTCCAATGAAGTTCACAGAGCATTCAGTGTGAGTTGCTTCCAGGCCTTTAGGTCATAGAGGGCAGTTTGCCGGTAAGGAGTTGTTGGATTTGTTTTTCCACTGCCTGCAGCTCCAGTCTCACAGTTTGAAGTTTCTGCTCCACTTCTCCATCCTACATTGTCCTCTGAGTGTGTGTTCAGTTCCCCCCACTGTGAGGTCTTTCACTTTCAATTACCCTGATTGGGACAATGTGCTGCTACTGTAATAGACTGCACAACAATATCTGGGTTTCTGACAGTATTTTAGCCTGGGATGTTATCATGAACTCAATTTTGCTGGCTATGAAACATGTGCTGCCCCATATAAGGCAGATGACTCTGCTTGCCAAATTTCTATGGACTTTAGCTTTCCCTGACAGCCCAGGAACAGCATATTATTTTCAAGTCACCCACTACTGTTACAAGACCTACCCAGCATTGCCCTTCTCTTAAGAGTGGCACAGACTGCAAGGTTTAATATCTGTCTTAAGGTGCATCAGACTTATCCCTTGCATTTACATCATTTCCCTTCTGGCTAGCTCCTCATAACTAGAAAACCCATCAACTTTAAATATACAGAGTAACATGTGTTGGACTTTATTGCTACTTATATTAAAATTGATTTTAATGGGATTACACATGAACGTGGAGGATGCAAAATGACTCAAACGCCTGTCTTCTTGCTCTTCAGTCAGGAAGCAGGATCATCTGCACCATCACATCCAGCCTCTACCAAAACATCATGGCCTCATTTGCTAATAGATTGTGCGGAAGATACCAGTGTTGTTAGATGCATTACTCTGTACCACAATGGCAATAAATGGGGGTCTCTAACTGGAGGCCCAACCTTTTTCATGAATGTCCTTTTGCATTCTTAAATACATACATTGTGTTTGTATGTATATAGAGTAAGAGAATCAGACAGAAGAAGGCAAATTGTTAAACCTGCATGGTGAACCCCATTTAATAGGCATGCCTATTAATGAAAACAAAAAAACAGCGAAATAAAAACAGTCATGGAGCCTCATAGGCCCATAGGTTTAAGGGTTTAGATGCTCCTGGTGTGATAGTCTTCATCTCTCAGACAGGTGAATGACAAATTCTTGTGGCTGCTACTCTTATATTTGGGGCAGAACAGAAGAAGTGCAAGTTCTGTGAGATCAGAGGAAGTGACATTGTTTTTCCAGCTGGTTGTCCTCTGTTCTGAGACCAGAAGGGAAGAAGGTGTTAGAAACAGCACCGACCCAGGAGCTGAATTAGGTGATTTATATTATATGCAAGAGGCTTGAAGACACGTCATACTTGCATGTGTCTGACAATATATATACTGCATATATATAAAGGCAGCAACTCTAACCACTGTGCCACCATGCCCAGGTAGCATAGTTTTCTTCCTACATCCCAGTTTTGTATGCATGACGTTAGTGGATGAATCTAAATTGACCTTCTTTGAGGAAGAGTAGGTGTATTCATGAATGTGCCCTGTAATGAACTGGCGCCACATCTGGGATTGGTTAGTTTCTTGTGTCCTGTTCTTCATGAACCCTGAACTGGCCTAAGTGGATTACATAACTGATATGAGGGTATAATATTTGTTGCTGATATTTCGGTTACAATATTAAATGGTAGGCTTGATGATATTCTAAAAGATGTTTACAAGAAAGCCTAATCTGTAGGTATAACATGCTAGCTAAATTTGCTCCCTTAAGCATTTGTGAAACCAGCCACTTGTCTATTTATCACTATTTTCCAGAAATGTACTAAATAACTTAACGCATTTTGCTGTTGAATAACAAATGCAGCTAAAATGTACCACTTGTCTAATGAAAACATTGATTAGTGTTTTTATAATGACTCAAATTTGGATTTTTCTGGAATAAAAACAACAAGCTGATTGACTGAAAGCAGTTCATCATTTGTCACAGATTGCCTAGTCAGTGGTTAATTCAATATATACTATATCTAGTGTAGCTGCAGATATGTCCTTTGTTCTGCCTAATTTTAAATCCTAATCCAGTCTTTAAACTAGTAAACCAATCTCTTCAACTATATAAAAACATTTAAGATAAAAACCTAAAATTATTAGCAACAGAAACATGCAAGTTGATTAATCAAATTAGCAAATTTATCCAAACATTTTATGTCACTTTTTGTCTTTAAGGTTTTTTTTTAAACAAGGAATTTTTAAGTGTTGACAAGAATATCAAAACCTGACGGTTAAAGAAAGACATTGATAGTCATTGCAGCACCAGCTTCATACTTGTATAACCTCCAAACTCCCATATGGGCAAGAGAAGGTTACACAAGTTATTCCCTATGTCCATTGACAAATTAAGCCTCAAGCACTGAAATGCTAGAAAAAGTAACACTTTTTCCTGACATGAAAAGCACCTCACAAGGGAAATTGTGTAATTTGATTTTCTCTTTACAACATGGCCTATGTCAATACACTACATGACGCAGGAGGAAAAAAAAAGAGGACTTCTATTCCATTCCAGTGAAGTGACACCGTCAATCAGCACATGCTGTGGCCTTCTCTGAACAAAGCACCCAGTCCTTTAAGAAGGACAAACAGACTGATTGTCCATTGGCGCTATAACAGTTGGAATTATGACCCTCTGTGAATGGAGCAAAGGGCACACTCACATTATGCTGCCGAGAAGTTAATGTTATTGTTCTGTTAACATTATACTGTAGGCACCCTAAGTTTATGAATGTCCGGGCAGGCTCCATGTTCCTTGGTGGCTTAAACCCGGAGCTGTCCATAATCATAATCAAGATAAGCCAGGCAAGTGATTATACACAATGTCAAGAGGTAGGTGTAAGGTGCAGTGCTTTTAATTTTCAACAAATACATTTTCAATCAGTGCCGTGTTCCTTCAATAAATAAGTAAACAATCATTAAAAACAAGTGCTCTTCCAGGAGTTCAAATCCAAAAAATAATCTCACAATTATAATGAAATCCAGAATAAAATCACGCAGTGACCGGTTCCTTTCTTTCTGTCTGTCTTTCAAGCTCAAGTGTGTCTTTCTCCTTTCATCTCCCTAGCTTAACCTTTCAGGATTTTACAGCCGGAGACATCAGCAGCTGCGCTTCCAACTTCCGACTCTTTGGCATCTGCAGGACCACTCATAGCCAACCCTCTATCTTCCACTACGCTGTCCAGACCTGTACCCCGCTCTTCCATAATTATTCAACAGTGGATGATCCACCCTGCAGTGCCAATCGCTCGCTCCTCAATGGGACTACCATCCACTCTGACACCTTTCCATTACGCTGGCTCAAACTCCCATGATGCTGCCTTTTCACTTCATGGTTTTTTCCCTGTCTCTTACCCAAGCTCTCTTTTAAAGTGTGACTGGACGAAAAATGCTACAATCACCAACTCTGAGGCGTGAACAGAATGCTTGACTGACCCGCTTGTGTCTGCACCTCGGAATTGTGCATGCACATTTTCATGTGCCTCTGTGCCCTCCTGGAACCTCTCTCATCATAACATTACGTTGTACTGAAACTAAAGCAACCTCCATTTTACATAAATTAAAATGATCACATTGACATCTACTGTAAATAAAGGCCAGTCTTTTGAGAACTGTAAGTTATTGTACATTGATAATGTCTTTTCCAGCATAATGCTTAATAGAAAGTTGACAGTATATTTACACAGTGAACAAGTTTGACATTTAACTTGAAATCACAATGCTTTGTGTACAGCTGTAGGAAAGCGTTGGTTCCTGTATTATTATATACATATTTACAAGAAAATATATAGAAAAAAACACCAATATTTTCCCTTTATTGTTGTTGTTTGTTGTATAATGTAATCAAGAAAAAGTTACTGAACTCAAATCAATTAAAGGGATACTCAACTGCAACTGCAAATTTGCAACTGTTTTGCATGTCTGACTGAACAGATTTACGTATCTTCAAATATTCATCCCACACAATTTCATAATGGATTCTCTAGAAGCCTCTGCTGCACTTAATCTTGTTCATTAGAATCACAAACAACAGAGGAGTTACAACATACCCTTGGAGAAGTTCTGCACTCAGCCTAATGACTCTGACTAAACAGCAAGAATGAAGGCAAAGTATTTTCTGAATTGAATGATACACAACAGCACCTCCATACTCTTGCAAAATCTCCCATAAGTCTCCATTTCAGCATCCTTGGATTGGTTTTCTTGAAGAGGGTATGGGGTATGATACCTTAGTTAACGGGACCCACCTTATGGTGTGCCTTATTTAAAATTAGCCACACTACCTATGGAAGACATGTAATAGAATCATTTAAAAATATTGGCTATCTCTTGTCCATGTATCCATGTGTGTCTGAGCCTGTCTTGACTGACGCTCTCCCTCTCTCAAATGTGTTTCTGTAAAACCTGCTTGTCACACCCTGTTATCATTTTCAAGGTGTCTTTCTCACCTCCTGTCTGCTTTTATACATCTCGCCTTTGAGGGCAACTCTCTCAGCGTGCCTCCTATGCTTTTTCTCCTCCTTCTCCTCCACCTCACACTAACTCTTTTGATTGCATCACCAAAACTGACCAATCAGATTTCTCTGGATAGACACACACACACACACACACTGACCTTAGTGTTTAATTATTAATTGGATTAGGACCTTCACTCCATTCTCACAATCCTAAATATTATATCCCCTTTCCAAAAAAAAACTGCAGATGTTTATTAACAATGACACACAAACAATAACCAGCACCATCATTATCTCCTCTTCTATATCAATACTGATTATCAGGCACAAGCCCACAGATGTGGAAGCATGCACAGCCCCTCAGCACTTGCCCTCACACAAGGAAAAGCACACTGCTGGAGTGCATTGCATCATACTGCCTTATGTAAACATAAAGCATATAATATTTATTGTAGGTTTATAGGTATTTTACAGTCCAAGATTTGGGGAACACACTTAAAGACAGGCAGAGGTCAAATGGTGGAAAGCAGCAAAGCACAGGCAAATGTATCAAAGATAATAGACTGAAGCAGAATCCAAAAAGAGAGGCAAAAGGTCACTAAGCAGTAAGAGAATTTGACAGAGGTGTTCATAATGGCAGAATCCACAATGCTAAAGCATCCAAGCTTTTCAGTTTTATTTTCATCTTTTCATGTGACTGCTGTTTAATAGGCATTGCTAAGCAACAGCCAGAGACAGAGCATTATAGGAGCAAGTAATATCCAAAAGGAGGGCCAAGAGGCAGCACTTCAGCTCATTCTTCGCCCATCTATTCTGGACACTAAATTTCCCAAAAACAGTTTTTAATTTTATGGGTTCCTCAAAATGTTTCTCCAGCCCCACGTGTCAAGGTCAACGGTTCTAAACATTCTTGACAGCATGCAGGCCAACATTTCAACCTGCCTTTCTTGAGTTGACACATGTTTTTCTAGCATGTCCTGAAGCCTCTAGGAATTATTCATGGTTTTACCAAAATCCTTTCATATCCAGGAAGTTTTGCCTGGTATTACCATTGTGTTAAAGACCAGTTGCCAGTAGGACTTAAGCCAAGTTTAACTTCATATGTTTTATACTTTTAGCAAAACACAGAAATAAAACACATGAAGAATAAGCATATAATATCATAACAGAACACAACAGCAGAAAGCTTCATGCCATGCCTATCTTCAAGTTTTTGGATTGCACTTTAGTACTGTAATCTGTAAGACAATAGCCTTCATTGAATTATATTGCAAGGACAGGGAACACGTGCATAATCAGCAATATAATAATATCAGCCTGAATTTGAATTTTAGTCCATAAGGGAATAATTGCTAATCATAAGCAATTTTAAAGGGGTCATTAACGAATACCCTGATGATTCAATCACAGTGTAATTCATACAGGTAGTTCTATATACATTATGCAGAATGTAAAGTTGAGCTTGTTGTGACACCCCGTGTAGTGGCAAAGTTGGCACCAAACTACACTTTAGGCATCTTGTAGTTTGGAACCAAACGGGATCAGACTTGAGAGTTCTCAGACATGGAGACACAGACTCAAAAAGTTGGTGTTTTCAAAAACAAAACTGGGTTTTATTTACAGGTGCACAAAAACACAAAAAATAGTATCCCAATCAAAAACAGAGAATGATCCAAAAAATGAAAATAATCAAAGACAAAAATGTATATACATATTCTCCTAAATAAAGGAAAACAGTCAGGAAAAAAACTACAGAAAACAAAGTCCAAAAAATTCCAAAAAATATTTACAAGAAACAAAAAGCAATTTCTCTCTATTATAAAAAAAAATCTTGGAAGGAGACGATATGTGATTTTCTCTGAGACACTTTAACGCCTCGCGAGACAAGGCAGTGAGACACAAGGACAGCTGCTGTGCAGGCTTTTAAATGATCGACGCGCAGTGCGACAAGCAAAACACACAACTCGGAAGTAGCAGCAGCAAGCCAGCGGCTGATCTGACCACATCTCCTTAGCATGCATTCGGCTTTCCCCTTCACAACGCGAGCAGCAGAGATGCGAAGTGGCTGGTGCGTACGTACCCAGAGGGGATGGGGTGGGTGAGTGAAGTGAGTGTAGTATATATACAAGAAAAACAAAAAGTGCACCACAAACCCAAAATCTATATAAATACCTCCACCAAAACAATACAATAACATGGAGATATCTATGCTTATACTCAAAAGAAAATATATACAGTACAAATATGGTAAGCACAAGCTGCTATATTTGGTATACTATAATTTAGGGCTGCAACGATTAATCAACGTAATCAATGACGTCGACTACAAAAATCGTCAACACGGATTTTTTATGGTCGACGTGTCATAAACAGAACCTTCAATAGAGGCTCCAGTCACAAAGAACCACATTGGTTTTTGTAACTGCAATGCACTACATAAACGTCTGGGGGCAGTATCGTTTGTTATTGTTTGTCAAGACTGCACACAGTCCTACCAACGAAGAAGAACGTCTGAGGAGAAAAAGAATGAAGAGGAAAATTAACGTGGTTGCAATGGCGAGTCGGATAGAGGAGGGGGAAGGAGATGGAAAAAATTTGAGACAGACACTTTCTAAAGTGTGGGAGCACTTCACCATAAAAGAAAAAAAAATTGAATGCAGATTATGCAAAGCGGAGCTTTCTTTTTCACTGCAGCATCACCGTGATGCATGAGCATCTGAAATGCAAGCATCCTGGAGCTGTGATGCTGGCGTCTTTTGAGAATTTATGCTGGCGCTGTTAGTTAGTTAGTTAGGGTCAGATCAGGAGGGGAGGGAGAGCGTGAACGAGACTGAGAAAATAAAAGTGAAAAAAGCTAATTTTTACAAGTAACAAATTTACACCCGATCTGTTCATTTTCAAATAATATTGCATTAGTGCAATGATTTTTTCTGTTTGGTACTATTCAGGTCATACAATGATTTCTTCAAAATGTCACATATATTTGTCTCTTACTTTTTTTCCCCTGGTGCTGCACGCTGACACCAGAAGCCGTGAGCTTATTCAGTGCTAGTAGGAGCACGCAGGTGGCCGTTGCTTGTGCTATAACAAGCTTGACCTGGCGGCGATCAAAGCACATGTACTGTGCAAGACATGTACGGGGTCCACTGAAAAAAGAAGAGCATTCATGGCTGACCTTGCAGAGGAAAGAATGTTACTCTGCATGTCCTGGAGTCCTGTGCCAACTGGACAAGATTGGGAATGTGGTCACTGATTACAACCGCAAGCAGGTACGCGAATGAATATGAATAATATGAATAATGTTACATCCGTGCCACAATGTTTTACGAAATGTACTATAAGGTAATAAAACGAATAATTCCAAATATCATATATACCTATGTCTCTGTTTTATTGTCAGTGCGGCTTTGACATCACGGACCATAATGTGCATACTAATTCAGCGTAAGCAGGAACACTCAATAAAACTGAATAAAAAAAATCAAGTGACAATAAGATACGAATAAGGCAGATTCGCCAGGGTTTGTGTGTCAGCTTTTATCCATCCAGATCAAAGAATTTCCAGGTCGATTGTCTCAAAACACCCCTCACATCTACAGTTATTCCCAGTTTCAGGTAAAAAGTAACAGCATCAGATCCCTGGGGGGCGGTAGTATGTATCGTGATCGTGATTGAGAGAATAAAAGTGAAAAAAAAAAAAACAGTACCTTTTACAAGTACTATACATTTACGGTGGCTGTTAAAGATGCAAATTAAATGTATGTGTTTATTGTATAATATTGACAATAAGAGCAACTCACTACTCAAAACGGTAAATATAAGAGGCAGTCAGGATCGATTATAAGTCAGCAATTCCTACCGCTGCACCAGCTATTGTATCGTCCTTGAACCTTTTGTGAAAGTGTTTATTTGATCTTTGCACTTCAGGCTTTACACATGATATAGTTTATGTCTACATTTTGTCATCCTTCTATATAAAAGCAGTCGGAATTGTCCTTCCGTTCTGTGAGTGCTACGCAGGCACGGAGTTTCACACATGCCCCGTCCATTTTGCAATGCACGATGGGATTTGTAGTTTCGTTCTTCCAGGTAAAAGATGATTTTCTACTCCAGACTGTGCGAGTAGCACGGAGTTTCACACACGCCCCGTCCATTTTGCAATGCACAATGGGATTTGTAGTTTCGTTTTTCCAAGTAAAAGATGATTTTCTACTCCAGACTGTGCGATATCTTCTTCTTCTTTCTTACTATAAAAAAGCGGTCGGGATTGTCCTTCCGTTCCGTGAGTGAAAAGCGTAGCGGTATTCCGCTTATCACAGACTTACTACTTGCAGCTTGCGGTATGAAGCGACATGATGTGAGCAGAGTTCTGGTGCTCCCATCGTTCCCTTGCTTTTGTGCGCGATGCGCTGGAAAAATAGACAAAATTATGTCTCTGGAAATAATTAATGTTGATGGAGTACAAATGCCTCACCGCGTAGTAAATATCAGGGGGGTTCAAAAGGGCAACCTCAATATAGAAAAATAGTTTAAATTTCATCACAAAAATAACAGAAACTACGAGTATTAAAGTAATACCGCTCAAATGCAATATAACCAAATTAATGAGTGTGTATAAAATATCAAATTGATCTACATATTGAATGGCCTTAAGAAGTGGTCAACTTAAAAGTCGGTCGCCTTAAAAGGCGAGTCAGCCTAGTTTATTACTAAAATATGAAAAAGTTTCAGTTTCAACAATGTATTTTTTGGTTAAGTTAAATGCACTTTTTTTGTTTAAAGACTATGTGCACTTTAGTTTGTATTGTTTAATGTATTTCTTATTTATTGTGATGGTCAAGCTAATATAAAAACATCTGATTATTTTCAAATTCATATGTTTCACTGGTTGTTATTTTAATTTGATTATTATTAATTTTAATCGTGTTAATGCAGAGATATCAGGGTGACATTCACAGGCTGACAGACGTGAGCAGATGAAGTAAGACATGCACTGGAGCCCAGAACACGATGTGCAACCACAGGTCGCAGGCATGAAAATAGTCAGGCATGAAATAATTGTGACTAATTGACTAATTGAAAAATAAATTGAACAATTAGTCGACTACCAAAATAATCATTAGTTGCAGCCCTACTGTAATTTAAGCTATACCAAACACACTCTCCACCTGACTGAGTCCAACAACAACCTCTAGAGGCAGGAAGTACATCTCATACCTGGGATCAAAACTTCCAGCCAATCAGGTGACACTCTAATTCTTCAGTAGCAACTGGCACCGCTACGTTCTGCACAAGGGCTATGCTCAACTCCTGCAAGGCATGTATTAAATAGGCTAGTGGCCCCTGCACTTCAACAATTTAAACAGGTCAGTGTTTTAACTTTATTTTTACTCCTTGTAAGTCGTCTTTACACTATACTTGGAACCTTTCTTTCTTTAAAGTGGTAATGCCTGGCAGGCGGATTAACACACTTGTATACAAAATATGATGTTTCTTTACATTTCTTGTGTGAGCTCCATGGTATATAAGTCTTTATGAATAAATGATAAGGACACTGTTAACTGTCACCACATGCAAACTGAGAAATAGGTCATTGAATATAAACCACAGATACTTAATGCTTAATGTCCTTTCTGATTATTTACAGTATCTCTGAATTATTTATTCTATAAATTGTAACAGTGAGGCCAGAAACAATTCTTCACACACTCACACACATACACACGCACACACACATATATATGTATCCATATGTGTATCAAGACCTTGTAAGTCATTGAATAAAGGTGCCTGCCAGATACATAATAATAATATTTTCTGAAAGTCAAACATCTAGTGGTGAAGGAACTAAGAATCGCCAGGGAACATTTTCATTTGCATCACATTTCCAGTAATTTAGTGTCTTATTACACCACATAGCCTCAGCTACAGTTTTCACACCATAAAGATACAGATTCTACAGCAATTCTTTATAAATTATTCTATTGGCATACTTTTTCTTAAAAAATACAGTATATTGGTAAATATCCAGCATGTGTATCTAAAGGAAAATAATATTTTTGCTTAGGATTTTACAAGCATTGATGTGTTTTTGCTAATTTCATCAACTTTGCAATCATGTTGCATAGAGTAGAACAGTAGCTGTGTTCATCTGAATGACAACTTGTGTAGAGACCCATCGTCTTCCTCTCTTTGGTGATAAAAACTGAATTTGAGGATTATTTTTTTTTAATTGAATAGACTGCCCAATTTTAGAAATATTATAAGGTGCTGAACATAATCCATAGTGTCTGGACTTGAATGGATGGTGTTTTGTATGACATTTGCATGTTTATGTTTGTTTCCTGACATATTCATGTCACTCTAAATTAGCTTGTGTGTCAGAGAGTGTGCATAGGTGTCTGCTCTTTGAAGAACAGGCATTGTAATGGAATCATTTCCAAATCTAAACCATTCATATCCAAAGCCAGGAAATCACACACAGTCTAAAAGCCTTCTGGTTTCAGTTTATACCTTTATTATCTTATATATAAACGTCTACATGTGGAAGTATGTGTGTCTGTCTGGTTCGGAAGTCAGAGGTGGAGTTGGGGTAAGGGCTCCACCTCCGAGGATACACAACTAAGGCCAGCACATCAGCAAAATGAAACCTCTGAAGAAAGAGTCAATCGCTTAGCCACTAATACAGAAGCGTGGCGAGCACATCGGCAAAACAGTATCCCTTTTACTTTTCCTCCCGGTGCTAATACACAAGTGAGGCGAGCACGTTGGCAAAATGAACCCTCCGAAGAAAGACATAGTTGCTTAGCCGCTAACGCACAAGTGATGCGAGCACATCAGCGAAATGAAAGCTCCTAGGAGAGATGCCCAGAGTAGTTCCTTTCAATTACCTGACATTTCTTTTTACAGCACAGGCTTACACAGCTAGTAGATAATAAACAGCTATATTCTGTCCATAGAGAGAGATGCTGTTCCTGAGCATGAAGACATTTTTGTTCATATTTTGGTCACCTTTGTGTGATTACCCTTCACTCAAGTCCACTTCTCATTAATTTCTGTCCATCCATGCCCCTTGTTCATTATTATTCCGTTTCCGAATGAAATTAGCGAGGTTTCTCCCCCAAGACCCAGTCCGTTTGGAGTGTGCATTGCCCCACTGGTTGTAGTGAACGTGGACAGATAGTTTTATAAGTATACTTTAATATAGATTTCTGAAAAGAAGTCATACAATTATTAGGATGTGAAAAACCATTGACAACTTGAAGGTAAAAGGACGATAATTTCCTCTACCTAAAATACAATATGGCGGATGGTAAAGCAACGGCTAAAGCAGTGCCAATAGCAAAAAGGGTGCTAGGGACATACCAATATGTATTAATTAAATAGGGGGTAGAGGTAGAAATGTACCAAAAGTCTAATAACTGTATTAACACAGGCTGCTGTAGCAGCACACTCCCCATCTGGTATCATCAGATGGCACCATTAATCTTGAATATTAACATTACAATTTTTTTTTTTTTTTTTTCTATAAAAAGTCTGTAACATAGTAGGAATCCATCCTTGGGAACCTGAAAAAACAAGAACTGCCACAATCAACAATAAACTTTAAATGAGTTCTCAGCTTCAATTGTCACTAGTAAAAACTTCTTGTAAACTGAAGATGGTGGAGATTGGTGTGACCACTAAAGGTTCACGTTACATCAGCTGTGGTAAGACTGAATTAGTCTTTCTGACGAAGTAACAGGACAACCTCAGTGACTGGTCTGAAGAAGGTCTTAACAGTCCCATCTCTGGCAGTCTTTACTTTAACCTTGCAGACCCTTCCGTCATCACTGGACATGGCCTTTACAATGAGACCCATGGGCCAATCAGTCCGATGAGCTTGGTGATCCTTCAGTAAGACCAAATCCCCTTCTTGAAGGTTAGGTATTTGTACTTGCCGTCTTCTGCGGTCTTGTAAAAGGTTCAGATACTCCTTTCTCCATCTTTTCCAGAAGCAATTGGCAAGGTGTTCTACACATCTCCACTGGCTTTTGTGAAGGTCGTGGCTGTCAAAGCCATGTGGAGTTGGAATAACCCCAATTTTCTGTGTCAAAAGGGCAGCTGGGGTCAGAATAACGGGAGACTCTGGATCTGAAGAAACTGGGCTTAAAGGTCTTGAATTAATTATCTCTGTCTCTTCAGCAAGGAAAGTAGTTAGCACCTCGTGAGTCAAGTGAGAAGGGTTCACATCAATTAACATGGAATCCAGTATCCGTTTTGTCATTACGGTCATCCTTTCCCATGTTCCACCCATATGTGAATAATGTGGTGGATTAAACTTCCATTCACAACCCTGACTGTGCAAGTTATTCGCAATATGCTTGGAGTCAATCTGTAACTCCTTGCATGAGCCAATAAAAGATGTGCTGCAATCTGATCTTAAAACCTTCACTGGTCCTCTGACGGCAAAAAATCTTCGGAGAGCATTAATCAAGCTTGAGGCATCCATCGATTTGATCACTTCAATATGCACAACTCATACACTTAAACAAGTGGACATCACTGCCCATCTTTTATTATTAGCTTGCCCACCACGGGTTTTACGTGCCGCAACTATACATGGCCCAAAAACATCAAGCCCAACAAAGGTAAAGGGTGGTTCTGTGCTCAACCTATCAACTGGTAGGTCAGCCATTTGTTGATGTTGCTGCCTACCCCTTAGTTTTTGGCACTTGACACACCTTTTTATAATGGTGGCAATTTTTCTTTTTGCTCCAATGATCCATAATCCCGAGACTCTAAAGGCACCTTCAGTAAGGCATCTCCCCTGGTGGGAAACTTGCTTATGATGATGTTGAATAAGCAAGGTGGCCAGGTGGTGTTTATTTGGAATTAATAAGGGGTTCTGCTCCTTCCCAAGGAAGCTTGCTCTATTCAAACGACCACCCACTCTCAGCATGCCAAGGTCATCTACCATGGGATTCAGTCTAAAGAGAGGACTTCCCTTGAAGACCTGTTTTCTGGTCTTAAGACCTTTCATCTCTTCTGGGAAGGTTTCCTCTTGTACGTGACAGATGATGTTTATCTCTGCTAGCTCAAGTTCTGATATACTTGGTGGTTCTTTACACATGTGACATCCATGGCAGTTCCATGGATTGTTCGTCTTCTGGAAACACCGAGTGATGTGGGCTAAACGAGCCATCGTGTGAACAAGTTTTATCCAAGAAGAGAATTGTCTGAAGTGGCGTGCCTCAAGGATTATGGCTGAATGAGTCGTGGTGCGCAGAGAGGTAACTTAAGGATGAATTTCAGAATCATTATCTGGATCTATGAGATGGTAGGTACTGGAAGATATTGCAGGAGGCCTACATAGCAGAAACTCTGGTCCTGAGAACGAGAAGAGCAGATGGGACTGACCTCATAGCAATATCTGCAGGGTTCATGTCAGATGGAACATACTGCCATTGTTCAGGTTTGCTGGTCTTATACACTCTACTCTGTTGGCAATATACACATAAAATATCTTGGTGCAGTTATATATGTAACCCAGCACAACTTTACTGTCTGTATAAAATTTGATAACATCAATTTTAGTGTCCATCACATTCAATTGAAAGTCAGACATTTCTACAGCTAATGTTGCACCACACAGTTCAAGTCTGGGGATGGTATGTGTAGGTCTTGGAGCCAGTTTGGCCTTTGCCAACAGAAAACCTACATGGGTTTGTCCTTCAGGATCAGTCGCCCTAAGATAGGCTATTGTAGCTATGGCTTCTGTAGATTCATCTGGAAAGACATGGATTTCTCTATTTTGACATATTGTCAGTGAAGCAGAGAAATAAAAACGTGGGAAGTAAAGCTGTTCTAAAGCCTTCAGAGATTCTTTCCACATCTCCCATTTTGGCCTTAGTCTCAATGGTAATGGTGCATCCCAGTCTCTTTCCCTGTCAGTGAGCTGCCGGAGTATTGCCCTTCCTTGAATGGTTACAGGAGTCACAAAACCTAGGGGGTCATACAGGCTGTTTACTACAGACAGGATTCCACGTCTGGTAAATGGCCTTTCAGTTTGTGAAACTTGGAAAGTGAAAGTATCAGAAGTCACTTCCCAGTGTAGGCAAAGACTTTGTTGCATAGGTGGAACACCCACTCTTATGTCTAAGTCCTTCAAATCCTTTGCATGGTCATCAGAGTGGAAGGCCTTCATCGCATTGGTACTATTGGATGTTATCTTATGGAGCCTAAGGTTGGCCTGAGGTAAGGGCAGTTTGGTTCTCTTGAGAAAATCAATGGCTGCTTCAGCTGTTGGCAAGGATTTAAGTTCATTATCTACATAGAAGTCTCTTTCTACAAACTCTCGGTCATCAGAGCCATATTCTTCCTCTCCTTCTAAGCCCATACAGTATGTTGCTATTGCTGGGACAGGCTGTTTCCAAAAACATGGACTCTCATACGGTAGTCTATGACTTCATCACTGATGTCATTGTTATGATGCCAGAGAAACCTGAGGTAGTTTCGGTGATCTTTCTTAACGATGAAACAATGGAACATCTGTTGGATGTCAGCTGTCACCGCAATGGGTTCTTTCCTGAACCGTGTAAGCACTCCAATAAGGTTGTTAGTTAGGTTTGGACCTGTTAAAAGTACATTGTCGAGCGATAGGCCTCTGTATTGTGTACTCGAATCAAAGACCACTCTAATTTGTCCTGGCTTGCGAGGATAGCATACAAAAAAGGATAAACACACCAGCATTCTTCACCTTCCCTAAATATAGGAGCTGGTTTAGCATGATTGTCATCCAGTATTTTCTGCATGAATGCTATGAAGTGCTCTTCATCTCTGGTTGGTTCTTCAGTGTTCAGTGTTACTACACTTAAGTGAAGCAAATCTTGACACCGCTTGCTCACGTTTATTTGGAAAAATGGGTGTTGGATTGTGGAAGGGTAATGGAGCTACCCAACTGTTATAACTATCTTTATAGAATTCCTGGTCCATGATTTTAATGAAGTCCTTATCTTCAATAGAAGGAGCTACCTTATTGTTGTCACTGGTGGTCTGGAAAACTGTATGACCAGGGTCGTCTTCAGGCATAACCATACTGAGCTCTTGTATGTTATCAAGCATCTCTGTGTGCAGATTAGGTCTCTCTTTCACGGAATAGTGGCATGGGCATTGCTTGAAGTAAGAGACACACCCCCTTCCAATCACACTTGTCTTGTAAGAATGGATGCTGCAAGGTCTGTGTGTTTTATTTATGCAGACATCTGCCACAATGACCCAACCTGAATCAAGTCTCTGGGCATAAGGGGCATCATTAGGGTCATTACACTGTTGACATACCTTATGGACTCTTAGAATGTCTCTGCCCAGCAAAAGCAAGATGTTAGCATCCTTATCAAGAGGTGGGATACAGCTGGCTATATGCTTCAGGTGAGGATGGCACCGTGCTGCCTTGGCTTAAAGGCATTGTCAGTATTCTGATCTAAAACAAACTGGAAAGTTCGTTTTGCGGGATCTTCTGTGGTGGTCAGCCTGAGAGGATGGTTGACTTCGTCCACTTTCTCTACAGCCTCTTCCAAAATACTCAATTTAGCCAAAGCTGCCGCTTCCTCTCGTTGCTTTTGGAGGACCTCTAACTGAGCCTCTGCCTCTGCTTGCATCCGGGCTGCTTCTGCCTTAAGGGCTGCTTTCTTTTTAATACAGACAGTCTGAATCTTAGCTGCCTCTGCTTCTGCACGGGCTAAAACCAGTTGGTTGCTTAAGTCTAATCTCTGGGAGTTTGATCAGAGAGATCTGAAAGATTTCCTAGAGTGCCTAGACGAGACAGAATAGCAGGATGCGGTGTCATGCAACTGCCTTATCCTATTTTTTAACCTTGACTCGACATCAAGAAATGTGATGTGCCTTTGCTGATCAAAGAGAGTAATGCTATTTAAATCCTGTAATGCTTCTTTCCATGTTAATATTTAACAGAAAAGCAGAATACTTCTCAAAATCTCTTTTATAGTTCTCATAGATGTGTTTAAGTCTGGCGCAAACAAGTCCTTTAATTGCTCTGGACTGTCACTGGCATTATCAGCAATGGCAATGCAATGAATATAGTTTTGCTCTATAAATCTAAAAGTCTGTTTGACATTTCCATCTTTTGGCTTTCAAACCCTTCTCTGACCTTTAAAGATGGCTTAACGGTGTGTTTAGGTTGGGCAGACAGTTCAACTTTTATTCCTATATCATCTTGAGGTGGGAATAATTCGCCTTTTGCTTCCTGGGACTCCAATTCTAGTGAACGCGCTGATTCCTGCTGAGACATACTATGATGAGGAGCGCTGCGTGAGTTTCAGCTGGGCGGGGCTAAGCCGAGAACGAGCACGCAGGGGTCACGGAAAGCCCAGCAAACAGCGGCGCAGCAGTGTCGGCGTGAAAGTTACAGCTCCTTAGCTATGCAGTGAGTCAATAAGCAATGATATTTGTAGACAGCTCTTCAACTGCGTGGAACTTGAAATTACTAAGTAACTGAACAAAGACAAAAATAGCAAGATAAACTGTAATCCCCGTTTGAGCTGTCCTTGACTAGTAGCGTTTAAAGAGTTCAGCGTTTTAGGTGTAACGAAAACAAGTACTTAAGGCATAGTTCTTTGCTAGTTGCCCCAGAGTTAGGAGTACTGTATATACAACAGTCTTTTGATTAGCCCCAGGCTCGACACGATCAGGCATTAGAAATCCGTCCTTTTACTATTCTGTCCCCGAACGCCGAATTAGCGAGGCTTCTCTCGCAAGACCCTGTCCGTATGGAGTGTGCATCGCCCCACTGGTTGTAGTGAACGTGGACAGATAGTTTTACTCACCAAGAAATCCAAGGCTGAGAATCCGTATACTTGAATATAGATTTCTGGCAAGAAGTCATACAAGTATTAGGATGTAAAAAACAATTGACAACTCAAAGTTAAATGGACGATAATTTCCTCTACCTAAAATACAATATGGCGGATGGTAAAGCAAAGGCTAAAGCAGCACCAATAGCAAAAAGGGTGCTAGGGACATACCAATATGTATTAATTAAATAGGGGGTAGAGGTAGGAATGTACCAAACAGTCTAATAACAATATTAACACAGGCTGCTGTAGCAGCACAGTTATGCTAATGATTAGAACCTCTTGGTTTTTTGCTGTCTTTGACTGGTCTGCTTTTCAACCATGCCTCCTTATTGCTAATCCTTCATTCCGTCTTTGGTATTGGCTTTCAAGGTGTCATTTCACAATGGTGGACTGGTTACAGAAGATGTAAGACTCAGTGAATATAAGTGTATTCCAGGGTTTAAACCATATTGGTGAGATTACAATAATCTTTAAAAATAATGTCTTATAAGGTACAGAATCACATAGTAAAAGAAGTGCATAGTTAAAAAAAGGCTTAATTATATTATACATGCTAATTTCTGTGCATACTGTATTCTAATCATCCAGTGTTTGATTGTATATAAAAATATCCAGTAAGTATTCATATTCAATTATGGCTGTCCTAAAAAAAAAAAAAAAAACTGGAATTTTTTTGTAAGTTTCAGAAAATAAACTCCAAGTTCAAGTTTATTATCACATGTAAGTAGTACAATGAAGTTCTTACTTGCATGTCTCACAGAGGCTGGTGATGATTAACTTTATCAACAACAGACAGTCAATACAATAGACGAGTTACTTAAACGTCACATAATAATTGCAACATTAGATGACATACACAAGAAACATTCAAGCATTTGACAGTGTGAATAGCTGTTCAGGCAACTTATGGCCTGTGGTTAAAAAGGTTTTAAAAATCTAATGGTGCAAGTGCTAATGGCTCTGTATTTTGGGACAGAATGTAGAATGGAAAAAACGGGACAATGGCGGATGGTGTGTGAGTTCAATGAAAAGTGGGCTACAGTATGATTTCCTCTTCACTTTCTTATTAATACATCACTTCAATAATTAATACATAATAATTTCAAACAGGATTTATTAGTCTTTGTAAGTAGTACCTCTGTCTTGGCAGGCACACTCCATTCTGACAAAACAGGTCACACTTCACTAATATAATTTAAATCATTTTACATATGCACAAAAGAAGAACTTGGTTACAATGACAAAACAATAAATGTTTGTTCTTTTGATGCCCACCTAACAGCATTTTTTCCTCCCACACTATAAATGGTAGGAGTGACCCACATTTTCTCTCAATCGAAATCATTTCATAATCTCCCCTTCTTTTTGTCCCACTCAAAGATTTACTGCATTCTCAGCTGCCTCTTTTATAACAAATTGTTTATAATAGGGACAATAAACTGAAAGGGAGTGCATGCAGGATGAAAATCGATACACAGTTTGCCAGGAGGAAGTCTTATGAGGTTCTGTCATATATTTGAAAAACATAACATAACATTTTAAGAAGTGAATAATTGAGATAGAAAATCAACTTACAATAGCTAACCAAATGAGGGTAGGATTGTCTTCTCTTGTTTGTGGACCCTACTCATAAGAAGTACTTCATTTATCACACATTAAGATTGAGATTCTCCTGACCTGTACTTCGAGTCCCTTCATTATATCTTCTTGTTTTACCTCAATTAGTAACTGTGCTACATACTGCATACTGTATATGTAGCATAATGTTTCACTCTCTTACACAGACCTCATGCTGACTCTGACTGGTTATATACTTGCCCATATAACAAGAATGCTGTTTCATTGGCTGTCTTAAATCAATCCCCAGTTCATTACATATTACTTTTAAAAGTGAAATTAATATATATCAACATGCTAATAAGTATACATAACTACTTCAATGTAATATAAAAATCTTTTATGCTGCCCAGTAATGGTTTCCGCCTTACAACCAATGCTGTAGGATTGGCTCCTAATTCCTATGAATGAACCTTACTAGGTGGGTTCAGTTAAGCTACGGATGGATTAATTGTGTACATAATTATAGTATTTTTTTCCCCTTTACAATGTTCCTCTGGGGCCTCATGTATAAAACCTTGCTTTAGAATGATTCCATTTTAAAATTTTGCTTGCACACAAAAGGTAAAAATGGTATATGCAAAAAACAAGAGTACAAAGAGCTATGTGTAGAGGGCAGTAGCAGTGTGCTATCCTGCAGTGCCCAGACCGCTGCCAGTACACAGCATGAATTGATGCAGGCTATATGCGCAGAACTGTAAGGTATTAGGAACATTCTTATTGAACTTGTAAAAAAATAAAATCATTTTGCCAAGTAAATGTCAAGGTTGGAACACCTTGCAATTCTGTTGACATTCAATGAACAACATCCAAATGTCTTTGAATTGACATTGCATCAATGTCCTGAGGAACAGGGTTTGTGTTATCAATGCATTCATGTCTGGGTGCTTTGTTCTGTAGTACTGCACAAGCCATCACAATGCAGCAAAGATTTATGGGGCTATACAACAGTACATTGCCCGATTAGTGCAAACACTGTCATTTACCTTTTAATGAACCAATAGCAGATGCTTTTATCCAAGGTAACTTACAAAGCAAGCCATATATAATATATAATACTGTATATAATATATACAGTGGTGTGAAAAACTATTTGCCCCCTTCCTGATTTCTTATTCTTTTGCATGTTTGTCACACAAAATGTTTCTGATCATCAAACACAT
>JANRMT010062856.1:100827848-100853156 GCA_026402145.1 Polypterus bichir lapradei
ATGTGTTTGATGATCAGAAACATTTTGTGTGACAAACATGCAAAAGAATAAGAAATCAGGAAGGGGGCAAATAGTTTTTCACACCACTGTATATATTGGTTCTAGCTCTGCTCCTGCCTTTCGTTATATCTCCTCTCTTGTGGTATAACAACTATCACCTGAAAGAGAGATTATACAATTTGTTTGTAATGTGCTAAACTTAATTGCAGTCCTACATATTAGGATAATTTACCGAGAAGTCAACCATTACACACAGCATGACCCTGAAGTCTGCTTCTCAAACTACTAATTGATAAAATAAATGAATTGTGGGTTCAGCTGAGCTACCTTGCAACAACATTAGTCAGACACAATTTAGCATCACTTATTAATTGGATATTAATTGAATAAAAGTGCTTTCTGTTTAGAAAAGAACATTCTTTTTGTGATGGTGCCTTTATTGTAACTTGTGTGTAGTAAATTACGCCGATTACCTGTATACAAAAATCAGCAATCACTGCAAATTGCCTTTTGATCTGTCTTGCTCACCCTAACAATAAGGATATTGCATGATTCTGGATAGCACCTTAAGTATGCCATCCCATTACAGAAGGCATGACATGGCTCAGCAATGACTGCAAGATTCCTAATTGGTCAACCAGTTCATACTGAAAAGCATCCTTCTCCAAATAAACTGCAGTTGATAAAACCTGTAATGGAACAGAGATCATGTGATTTCACATGATGGTCACATGATGTAGGCTCCAATTCAACACACAACTCCAAACAGGATGGCTCTAGGTCCAGGAAGTCTAAATCAGCTTATAAGTCAGTCATCATCATTATGAGCCAAATGTGATCCCTGATAGTCTGCCATTAGTGATATCCTCCAAAAGAGCTAATGTTGACATTGCCAATTATGCCATACAACACACAACACTCCCTTTTTTAGAAAAATGAAATAGGCTACACACTTAAAGCAATTGACATTAAGCATATTCATTAGGCATTATTGCCAATATTGAAGACAGCTGTATCTTGTCAGAACTTGATCAGTTAACTCTTACAATTAGTGCCAGAACATTGGAATATGACTTTAGAGTGCACAAGGAAGCATGCTTTTCTATCCACACCATTGTCTTACTGCCTAAAGTTGCTAAAATACCAACACCAAAAATCTCTGTGTAGGACTTACGGGAAGCCATAACAGTAAGCCAGTTTCCATACCAAGCTGTGTTTTATAAATCCTGACTTTTGTGTAATAAATAGCTTACACATTTCTCAGAATGTAAGCAGTTTTTATACATTAGACCTGAGTTGTTTACAGGTTTTAAGAAGGCAATCCTAACAATGCTCCTGATTATTTTTGATTGGTGAATTTAAAGACAGAACTTTTGAAATAAGTTAGTCATTTCAGTAAAGAACCACAGGAATTTTGAGTATTTATACTCACTAATCATGGCATTGGAGTTTGGCGACACGTTACATGTTGATTAGCACAGGAAGTTAGACTTTTATGTACTCAAGTACACTTGACAATAAAGACCCTATAAACATATAAAAAGCTGCACCTTATTTTTTTGGTATTTCATCTAGTGACAGTTAAACTGCACTAAATACTAAAAGCATGCTCACAGTGAAGAATGCTATCAGTTGAATTGAATGATAAAACATTAATTTAAAAATTGATGTCTTTTAAAAAGCAAGTAAAGAACATATGGCTAAAAGAAATCTACCAGCATTAGTTTCATTTGATGATAGCCTGTTTTAGCTTTAACTCTTTGAGGGCTGAATATTTTTTCCAAAAATAATAATTTTCAGAAAAAGCAATGGCTTCAGACAGAAATCAACCTAAAACGTCTGTTGCTGCATGCTGTGGCTGCCAGTTTGCCAAGAATGTGCGGCAGGCTTGCTGCCAAGCTGTCTTCACGTGGCAGTTGCAGCAGCAGCGGTGACGGTCACAGTGCATTGCAATCTGGTTTCTACCTCTTAAGTCCTCCAAGGCAAACAGTGCCATAGGCGTGTCAGCTTCATGAACCTGTTCAGCAGCACAATTAGCTGGGGACCAGCCAGCTGAAGCTGGAACCTCATGTTCGTTTTCGATTGCTTGCATCAAAATTGGAGTCCAACAAATCATAGTCCAATTCAGAGAGAACAGGCAAAACGTCGTCCACGTAGTATTTTGCTTCTGCTACGCATCTGCTTTGATCTCTCACCAGATGTCAATGCCATTTTGCCATTGTTTGTGCCTTGCTACTCACGGAAGCGCAGGAAATCTCGGTCAAAACCAATGAAGCTAACTTTCCTTCTAGCAACGAGTCCAACGAAAACATAACTCCTCCTTTTGACAAAATTTGACATCAGCCCTGAAAGAGTTAAAGGAGCCAGATTCTCCAGGATCACAATACAAGACAACCTGGGATGGTATTGAGTAGGCAGTGAATTGTAATAATTCATATGTGAAATTGCATATTTTTCATATTTTATAAATTATTTGAAGTAAGGCCAGTATTAGAGAATGCACCCATGCTTACACCCAGCTGATCACTAAGTGTGCAAGGTGGTCCAGATCTAATTATGCAGATCCAGATCATCTGAATAACTTTGATTTATGCGGAGACAATTCCAGTTCGGCATGAAGACGATTCTTCATGTTGTCAGTTCACACACTTCTCGATGGTCCGGGATTTTTCAGGTGATTTTCTATGTAATAAATTTAATAAGTTATGGCATAATGAAAATTGCATAATTAGATCTGGACCACCCTATATATATGACAACTACACAGAACTAGAATGACACAGCCACTCAAATCACAGACGCTACATTATTAAGGCTCTGTGGACAATGCATTATGCATGACACACCATCAATAACAAAAAAATTAATAAAAGAAACAGACCACATCATAAGATTCAAAGCACAAATGCTAAAATTTAGTCAGCAATGTTATTGATAGTGTCTCTGACAACTGTGGTATAATGTACAACTGTAGAATTTCTAAATGTTCTTTCTTAGCTGGTCTGGCAGTTCTCCATTGAGGGATGCATTTTTTAGTTCAAGTGATCTTTCACAAGGTATATAAAGAGCAGAGCTGAAGCAGGCTATTTAACTGGCATGCACACCGACTTAGGACTAGAGCTGTTCCCATCCCATGAACTGCTTCACAATCACCTGACTCCTCAGATCCTGTCTGTTTTGAGAAGTAAATGTAAATGGTGAGTAAATTATTACATCCAGATACTTAGCATGATGCTGCTTGTAACAAGAAGCAAAGCACAACGTCAGCATAAGTGACAACACTGTGAAATTTGTCAAACTTAAAATATGGGACAAATAAAGATTTTTAACAAACATTCCAGATACATATAATAGAGCTGATATACAGAAATATTTGGTCAACCAGATCAGCAGCCAATAATATTGACAAACTAATTTACCAATATATAATTTTAATTTTAACTTAATTATAATTAACTTTAACTTTTCTAACACAATGTAGGAAGAGACTAACAATACCGTATTTTCAAGAGTAATTAATAAGTCTTACTCATACAAAGCAAACATTTTGTTAATAGGATAACAAATAGATTTAATGACTAATTAGTGCATACAAAGTGATTCCAAAAATGAAGTGTTACCATTAGTTCAAAGGCTTTCCGGAAGAGTGCTGGAACTGGAGAATCCAGACTAATGTGATGTATTTGACTTAAAAGGACAGGTATCACATATCCTGCTTATCTTCTCTAATTATCTACTCATTGCATGCATTTTATAGGTGACCCTGGTTCCAGACAACAAATATCAAATTAAATTAAATATCATAGGGCTGTTTTATTTTAACAGAATAGCCTCCTGCCATCACAAATTCTGTTTTTATCTTTTAAATAGACTGCTTCTCACTCTTACAGGCAAAAACATTGACTGATAAAATTCCGAAACTGGCGTCCAAAGTTCTATATAAAGAAACCATTTTAATGAATTGGTTCAACTTGAAGGTAGACATTTATAGGGCATTGTACTCTTAATGTGAACTTAGCATGGCCTAGGCTTTAATAAGTTTAAAATTGCTGACTTTGTTGATCCATTGATTGAGTTTCTGAGCAGAAGCAAATAATAAGAGAGTTCCTGCCTTACAGACTTTTGTCCTACCTTTGTTTTCCTTCACAGCTTAATTCAGCAGTCAAGCCATGTCTGTTACGGCTAATGGATGTCCATGAGGGTAGAAATAAAAATCAGTGATGCTACTGGGATTCTCTTAACAGCCCATCTATCTATCATAGATTGTCCTCGATGTTGAAAAGGCTCATTTGTGCAGTAACAGGCTGCTGTTCTAAATAGTCATTTTGACAAATGAGGTGCCTCATGTGTTGGGCCAAGGTTTAGCTCATGCCAACCTTACCCCTCTATTTGTGTTACCACCTATTGGTTGATTAATGGAACAACATTGATGCCTAGGCCAGGGGCACTCTGTTTTTCTGAAATTGTTTACTCTGAATTGGAACATTCAATGTAAAACAGGAGAAAAGAACTTAGCATTAGGGATTAGGTGTGTAATGCAGAAGAATATGTGCTTTTATGTTGCATTTGTAAATACAATGGTTTTATACTGCTGGTGTGGTGAAAGTCTGCATGTTTCTAATAAGTACATTCTAGAGTACTTTCTAATAAATTATCCTAATAATCAAACCTAATGACCTTTATAATAATATTTTGTACCCTTTACCTTTGTATATCATAGGTAATGAGTTATCAATGATTTTTTAAATTGGTTAATCTGTTTATTTGTGTCTTTTCCAAATGTTGTTTAGTCTGAAAATGTAAATTTTTAAATTCATGTGGTAATTATTTAAAGAAATTATGCTTTGGAACTGTTTTTGAATTCATGTACTATTACAAGGTTCTTTTCATTTTTCAATTCCTACTTGTCCAGAGTGCCAAACTCGAAACTGACAAAGTTAAATATATAGGAGTTAAACTTTCATAAACAGGCCATCTAAAAGAAAATGTACTTCGGCGTTTACATTTGACATTACCCTGCTACACAAAAGTGGTGGTTTGACAATTAGCTGTGATTATGGTGGTCTGGCACTAGTGGACTTTATGGAGCTTCCTTTTATAGAAAATATTTAAATTATTTTTTCCATTATTTCAAAAATAGATTTTAATGTCTAAATTATTGAAAATACATACATTATTGAAAATACAGGACTTATTAGGCTGTTTTGGCAAATAGAGTGAAAATTACTTTGGCCACAGTATTCTTCCTGATTTCAAAAAATTGATTGTTGGTGACCCTTGTCCAGTAATTTCAGTTGAGCGAACCTTCCATTAGGTTATGTCCATTATTCATTATGCTAATAGCTAGCACCTTTTGGCATTTTGCCATCATTTTCTGCTATCCTTTTCAACCATGCCCCCTTATTGCTAATTCCTCTACTCAGTCTTTAGTATTGGCTTTCAGGGTGTCATTTTACATTGGTGGAGTGATTACATGTAAGACTCAGTGCATATCAGTGCATTCCAGCGTTTTAACTATCTAAGGCTCAGTGCAATACAGTGCTTTCAGTTGTGGGGCTGTTGTATTTTTACATTGGAAAAATACCACGATGAGAAGTCACTGACTTCATTCTGTAGCAGCGCAGCAGCCTTGGGATGGCTGCACCACTAGGCAGCTTCGGCTGTTCACTCTGGGTCTGCTGTGAAAAAGAAGATGAAGCTCTAGATTTTCAAGAGCTGGGAGGATTGTGATCATTTTGTGTGTCTGTTACTATGTCACTTTCACCGTTGTAGCAAACCTGCTCATTTACAATAGATATTACCCTAAAGGTGTACCGTTTTTTCTGTATTTGTATTCTTTGTCCTGTGCCTGACTTGTTTGTGTGGTTTTGTTTGGTTTGGAAGTCATTGTCTGAGGGATGAGGAAGTGATGTCAATGTATGAACTGCCTTCCCCGAATATGGAGGCCTGACTGCAGTTATAATTTTGAATAATTTTTATATGTTCAGGATGCATATTCTGTCTATCCTCCAGATTATTTGAAATTCACGTATATACAGTACTTTTTTATGAATCAAACTTAACAAGTCAAGTTGGCCCTATCAGTAAGTCCTTCAAACCAGTGCACGTTCCCAAGTACTCCAAAAATAAAGTAAATCCAAATGGTACACAAAATAATAAATCTTTGAGTATTAATATAATAGGACAGGCAGAAACCTAATTGACAATTAAAGTTTTACTAAGGTCTCATTTCTAGCTCTTCTAAGTTGGTAAAGTGTCCACATAAACAACAAGAATAAGCCACTTTCTGATATTTCATTTATTCAAAACGAAACAGAAAATGGGATGACAGTAAGAAGACTGCATTGTTTATGGACTCAAAGGTGCATACCCATTCTAATGCAAGCTTCCCAGTACCACTCATTATTCATATCTATCCTGTGTGCCAGTGCCTGCAGAATGTCATCTAACGTTGCTTAATAACATATGATCAGTGCTATCAACACTTACAGTGGCCCTTAAACTGGATTAACCTCCTTGGCGTTACCCTGAGCGTGACTCAGGCTCAGAATACTATGTAGTTAGGGTTAACCACATGGTTATGATGTGTAATGATCCGCTTTACTGACAACAGCATTCTGCGGCTACTTATTAGATGAAATAACATCTTCTTCTCCTTCTTCTTCTTCATTCGGCTGCTCCTGTCAGGGGTTGCCACAGTGGATCATCTGTCCGTATATTGATTTGGCAACATCATGCTGCAAAAAATCATGAATATTTCTATGCATTTTGCAACACTAATGTAACTCATTAATGTTCATGAGTGGGGCGGAGCCTCCAACTCAAAACACAATGGCAAATGAAAAGCTGTAAAGACAGTTTTACGATGAACTAAAACTGAACCATTGTTCGAATAGAGCGATAGTGATGACAAAGTGAATTGGACATCAGACGCTGACATGGAAAGTTAAACTGATTAATGATACGGCAGTGTATGGCCGAACCGTCATGATATGCCTGGTGAATTTGGTTGCGTGCAAGGACAAACAAGACATTAGCTCTGTTGAAATTGCTGCAACTCAATGTTTGTGCCATGGGAAATGTGGAAGTCAGTAAGCCTTGAGCTGTGGTAGCCTATAATAGCACAAGAGGTACTGTGAAATGTGCAGGTCAGGCATTGACAATCTACATATGCAAGCATCAGAAAAATATTATAAGAAAAGTGTACAAAGAAGCACGCTTCTAGTGTGCCGATTACAAAAATGGGCTGTGCAATGGTGACTGTTTTAAAACATAACACACAAAGGAAGTGTACTATATCTGCATCAGTACAGCAGTGGACACTTGCCATACCTTTTCTGCTGTATTTCTGCTGATGTTTTGGTATTTACATGTTTCTGTGTGGTATAGCAGGTCTGCGGCTTAGAAAAAAAGGCTAGTTTTTAAATAAATAGCCACCGCACTTGCAGCTTAAAGAGGGGGTGTTGTAGTGTGGCCGGAGCGGTTCTCAGACGCAATGTGGTGCAGGTGTTTCCTCGCTTAGTGCACAGTTGAGGAATCATCCGTATCCGTAATTGAGGCTGGGGGCTGCTAATCACCACACCTGTGCGACCACCCCATTTTAAATAGGAGAAGCGTGACTGCAGAAAGGAGAAAGAAAAAAAATTGAAAGAACGGAGGTTAGAGGAGGAAGAAAGAGAAAGCTGGAAGCAAGAAAGCAAGCAAAAGCAGGCTCACTGTAAGAAGGACAGGCACCTGGGAGAAGTGAGCCCTAGCAGGGTGTTTGGCCAGCACCCAGGGGCAGACGGATTGGGTCACTCCTGCTGAGTTTTGCAGCGGTACAGGAGTGACCACAGTTGAGGACGGTTTGCCGCGGAAGGCAGCGGGAGTCGGACGCTTGGGAGGTGGATGCCCCGGCGTGAGTGCCCTGGTTGCAGGGGAACCCGAGTTCCGGTTTGGTCGAGCCCTACAGAGCCAGGGACCAAAAGATGAACAGACTAGTAGGAGAAGTCAGCTGTAGGTATGGCGACTCCCCTGGTGCATGGCCTGGATGAGAGAAGTAGGGAAGCCAGCAGTTGAAGAAGGCACCAGGTTTTGTTTTTAAAGGACTGCTTCCAGCCAGTATTTTAACCTAGTTTTTTAAAGGATTTATTTATTGGATTTTAGCCTCCACATTTCACTTGTTTTTAATGGATTGTTGATTTATTGACTTTTAGAAGCACTGCACTTTATTTGAACACTTTTTGTTTTTGACTGCTTTTAAATAAAAGCACTTCTCCACTTTGCACCTTTTCCCCTTGTTTCGTTGGTGTCCTCATTGTCCAGCTCATCCGATTACATTACTGACAGTGTCGGGTTGAAGAGGCTCCCTGAAGGAGTGATAGGAGCAAGGAGCAGACCTGCATTGTCACATTCTGCTACACAAAATAATATTTTTTCTTGTTGAAAAAAATTCAGCGTTTTTGGCTCGTTTTTTCCTACTGTAAGCATAATGCTAAGAGGATTAAATAAGACCAACAAATAGATGAATCTATTAGATGCATATGCTACAGTATATAAATAAGAGTATAAACATCACATGCTGCATGTTAGGCATCTGCTTCATTTGCTGCAAATTATACTGCAAACACATTCCCTAATGTATTTCAGGTATATGATATTCTTCCTGTTCTCTAAATAGATTCAAATCAGTTTATTTCTACACTAGGAGTAACATCTTTGAAATTATTCAGTAAATTAAAAATATATACATTCATGTGTCAGAAAATAAACCAATTATGCACTGTAAGCCATTCCACTACTAATTTTTTGTAACTTATTTATAAGTTAAAAAAATAGAACAAGTTACAAAAAAAAATATTTTAGGAGTGAACTTATATTGTACCAAACACTGTCTAATTTGCTACTTTAAAGAAAGCATGAAGCAAATTAAGATGTGTATATTAAAAATGTAGAAACAAGAAAAACACAATCCCTATTTAAGTATAAGATGTATCTGCTACTCTGATTTTTAAGGAAGTGTTAAACATTATTTGCAAAATAGAACAGAATTATAGATGAGACAAAGCTCCCAAAACATGTCAAACTTGAAATTGTACCTTTGAAAACACCTTCCCAAGGTGTGAAAACTCTATAGGAAATGTTCTGTTAATTGAGAAATGATAATGGCTTTTCACGATATAAGTGGCTTGCCAACTGAGAAAAGGTTAATGGTGGATAATGTGTTAGCGCTAGTGTGACTGTACCATGGAGATGATAAACGGATGATAACTTAAGTCTCTGCTGGATTTACCCCGTAATGTATAAAGTTCTATATCTGACTTCCAAGGGAAGGACAGCTATTATTCATGCTGTCATTCTTCCTTATTTTGTCTGAAAATAGATCTCTCCAGGAAAAATCTGTAACATACAGATAGGTTTTATTTCAAAGTAAATTTTCAATCAGATAGTTGTTGAAGTAAGGGGTCAGGGAAAAGACCCATTGTAATTATATTATTATACACTAAAAAGCAAAACTAGTTTAGTTTCTTTTGTTATATTTTTACTTTTCTTTTCACTCACTAATTTCTAACAAAAGCACTACTTCTTCCCTACAGAGCAGTTTAGTGCAGCTTCACTCGGCACACTTTCCTCAGACGCTAACCTTTGCTTCACCTGATAAGGTCATGTTTCTCTGAATGTGGTTGCATTCATGCCTGAATGTTACACTCCACTGTCTAAAACAACAGATAACATAACAGTCATTAACTTTGAGAAACTCTATACAAAAATATATTGTCTTTATTGCAGGAGTCCATCTACCCTTTCTACGGATATAAATCAAGAGAATGCCTTGGCTTAACTTCATGTTCTGATGCTAAAATAACATAAAGTACACAAATGATTTTTTCAACTGGAAGGTTAAAAAATTAGCTTTCTTTCTGGAATATGTTTGGTGAAAGAAAAACATTGATCTACGATATTTAAGACACAGCCATTCAACTGATGTAAGCATATTGTGAATATAAAAATCTGAAAGGGTCTCAATGCTGAGCACCTAACATGTTCAAAATTTGTATTTAAAAGATGGTGTTAATAAATGACTATCTTGTAAGAGTGCAATTAATAGCAGCATATCATCCTTAAAATGTTTACTGTTTTGATAACATATCCTGAGTGAGTGTTGATTCTAATTTCTACTTAGTTGATGTTAATGTGTGGTGACTGATGCAAAGAACAAAGCAGGATTTCTTTCTCTTCTCATTAACAAGCTGTTCAGTTTTAATTTCTTTCTGTTTCTTCAATTTTTTTCATAATACACAAAATCACAACCAATAGTAGAGTTAGAAGTTACAATTACCTCATCAACTTTATATCTCTGAAGAATATTTTTTTCTTATGGCCACATGTAGTTGAAAATAAAGTAAATTAAAAATCTATGTGTTTTTCAAGAAGGATTTGTTAATATATATAGAAAAACTCTCAAAAACATTAAAATGATGTTCATTTTACCAATGTTAATTGTGCCAGTGATTGTAAATTGAAGATCTTATCATTTGATATCATGTACAGTTGAACCCATTGGATTGTCATGTCCACCTGCAGCATGTCAACTGCTGGTTGAAGTGTCTATCCTGATCCCCCAATCATTACAATCTTATTCTAGAAGTGTGTACTTCCACAAATAACTACCAGATAGCAAGCCTCAAAGATAACCTGTATTAGAGGATGATAAGTTGGAATATCATTAAGCTGGAATCATATTTCATCCTGGAATACAGGATGAAATAACATAACTTGAATGAATAGTGATACTGTAATCAGTTTGATCTGGTATGCAGGCTTAAAGTCTTCTTAGAGTATGGAATTAGGAAAAAAACATTTTACCAGAATTTTGAAAAATTGTAGAAAAACTTGCATTTTTATCACAAAACATCCTCTATCACCAAACATGTAAGTCCATGTATTCAAAAGAAATGGGAAATGTGATGTTATGTCAATATATTACTGTCTGCATTTTTCAAGTCAAAGTTATTCCTTCACAATCATGGCACATATTAATTTGCCTAATGAATTTGTGTTCTATGCACTTTTTTTTATAACAAAGATAAAGGACACCTGTGTCCAACATAAAAACAAAAGACTTTACAACATTTATTTCTATACCACATTTTCATGCAAATGATGTAGCTCAAAGTGCTTTACAAGATATCAAAGAAATAGTTACATGCAAAGAAAAACAAATTAAAATTACATAAGAACAATAATGCATGAATAGTATACAAAACAGTATAGCTGCACACTTACATAAGATATATTGTCACGCTTGGGTCACAAAGTTGCACAGATTCATTCAGGGTTTTCAAGAAATAGAAACTTTATTTGTAAACTGCATAATAAAGCATAAAGAATAAAGCAGAAGATGTCTGGAGGAAGACAGACAAGGCAGGGAAACCAAAGGACAGCTGCAGTAGAGTCTTTTAAATGTTCGAAGCCTCACGCAGCATGGCGATTCTTATTCTTATCACAGGAAGTGATTTTGCGATATCTGAAAATGTATTCGAGATATCTCAAAATGCACAATAACTTATTTCAAGATATCTCAAAATGTACAGTGTATCATTTCAAGATATCTTGAAATCTGTTTGAGATATCATAAAACACACTTCAGATATCTTGAAATTGATGAATTTTCAGATGCCTTCAATTTGAGATATCTAAAATGCATTTCCAGATATCTGAAAATGTATTTTGAAATATTTCTGAATGTTAATTTGGCATGCCATAGACAATTTGGCCAGTGTGTACAGAAAAAAAAAACGAAAAAAAAAAAAACCTCCAGTTAAGCTAGAGAAAAAAACTAAATCTGTAGGGCCCCAGGCCAAAACAACATTCTTATGTAATTATTTCTTTCTTTCTTTCTTTATATATTTTTAAGGCTTCATCATAACAGATTTGACGCAGTATGTCTCAGTAGGTGGCAGGTCAGGCTATCTGCTTTCATCTAAACATTCAAATATCACAGGTGGCTGCAGAGGACTTTGATCAGGTGGTGGAGGCCCAGAATGCCATCGCAGAAGAACAGGAAAAGAAAATAGAATACTTGCTGAATACAACCACTTTGAAGAAGCTAAGTTTTTCAGTTTTGGACAATGTACCTTCCACATTTCTGATATATGCTTGTGATTACAAAAGTATACCAGAAATAATACATTTTATTGCAGATTCTTGGAACTATTATCTTGAGCTAAGAATATGCTTCTTGATCACTTGTCTGTTTGCATAGGGCATTGTGTGTGAAGTTTTGACTGAAATTCATCAATCACACACCAAGCCAGTTAATCAAATTTGGGAATCTTCAGGCTGTGTAATAAGCTAGTTGTGTATCTGCAATTCTCCTTGCTCACAGTTATGTTGTGCCATAGCCTGTAACAATATACAGACATGCGCACAAATCATATGATTATTGTTTCCTAAATGGAGCCTACTTTTTGGCACAATAGTGAAGCAGAATGCACATTTAAGAGTTTCATTGTTCTGTGCACATATAACAGATCCGAGTTAACTGTTTGAATGATTTTTCAAAGACATCTGCACATCAAAACCATCTCGGGATAAACTCACAGGTCCAATCAACACCCACCATTGATTGCAGTGAAATGTCATGTGCAAGTAAGATAAAAAAATAAGTGAGAAACTTAGAAAGTCCCAGTGTGCATTTCAGTCATACCATAATGGAACAGGGTGAGGCAAAAGAGCCAATTATCAAATTCATCAGGATATGGTAATAAAAGAACTGAGGATGTCTCTGAGATTGTACTTTCACTGATACCAATCAATGCATAAACACAAAGGGAGAACATGCAAACTCCATGCAGATGCAGGCGCTGTGAGGCAGGAAGGACATCTCTGCTACTCCACTCTGCCTATGCTAAAACATATGCAATAAACTTACTAAAAAAATGGACATATCATCGGTAATAATGAGGCAATTTAGTAAAAACATCCTGCAAAATCAATTCAGAAATTTTTTTATGTTCACCTTAGATCATTGCAGGACATATCCTTTTTCTTTCAAATGTTACACTCCCTGTATTCAATGAGCCATTAACTAAACCTAACCTGTTAAATGTCTCTACATAAGAATGTTGAAATGCACAAGATTCATTGAGAATATAAAAATAAAGTAGGGACATAAAAATGAAACATCAAGTAAAAATAAAGCAAGAACAGATTTTTTTTTTCCATCTCTGGAGTACAAATATTCATGTGAAATTTTATCTTGGATTATTATTCCTTCAGAAAAGACCAAATTAATGGCATAGTATGTGTACTGTGTTATAATTTAAATGGATTTTCTTGTTTCTATTGATTGATAATGTGGGACAGCAAATATTAAGATATGACTAAATTAACTGAGTATATTTGAATTTGTCTGTTCAATCATAGTATGTTGCTATTGTGTACGTATTCTTAGGTACTTTTATCGTTCAGGACCCTTTCTTTAGGCATCTTCTTTGTGCAAAAGGAATGTGTTGGTTATCACTATTTCTCCTTCTAGTCTCTTATTTCAAATGCTCTATGATCTTATTATGTTGTGGTCAGATTCTCAGATCATCATACAATGTTCTGACTCCAATGATGTATATTATGGACAGTTATCTGAAGTCACTTTTCATGCTGGTTATTTTCTCCCTTTGAGGCTAATTTATTTTGCTGTACAGAAGTTATGGCCACAGACCTCCTGCCTATTATGTTTTACTGGCCTTTATCATTACCCTTGTAACTGTGACATTAAGTTTTGACCATCTCCCAGAATATAATGTGCATCATCAAAAGTCAATGCTTTGACTTAGCAACCTAAACCTACCTTGGGGTATTCCCTTCTCTGAGTGATTTTTTTCTTCTCTCTTTACTGGTTGCCTGTTGATTATTTTTAAACACATCTTCAGATTCTCCCTCTGTTTTTAATCTCAACACTAACCTGACAATTATCTGTAGGAGCTTCCCTTGATTTTATTGATTCAATCATCATCATGTTTTTTTTCTTGCTGGCCTTCAACCTCCTTCTGTCTGAACTCAACAATCCTCAGTCCGACAACATCTGCTAACACCTCTGGCATTTTGCATCATTTTATAAGTCCTGGGGAGTTTTGTTTTTTATAGTAGATGGCTGAAAATGTTATTAATAATAATTGTATGGTACAACATTTTCAAATGTGGCTTTTATGCTTATGTATAATGGATAATGGTACATAGATGGATAGATAGATAGTGTCACACACGTGCAATTAGGAGACAACTAAAGGGCCTGAATAATAGCAATTCCATGCCTGACCAGGGGGCAGCTAGATGCACTTATTTGTCTCTCTCAATCCCTTACAGACTTCTTGGAAAATCCTGCCCAGTTCCGGCACCAGCGATGATGTCACTTACAGTTTTGGAGCTGCCGATGATGTCACTTCCGGTCCTGGCTTTGCTGATGATGTCACTTCCAGTTCCAGCCCTGAAGACATCACTTCCTCTGCTTATATTTAAAAGCAGCCATTTTAAGGCAGTAATTCAGTTCTGTATTGGACTCGCTTGAGTAATGAACTCAGTATGTTGTAGCACACAGCAACTGGCCACCTGCATGTTCTTGCGCACACTGAATAAGCTCCTGATCTGACTCTAAGTAACAGCACCAGCATAAATTCACACCCGATCTGATGCTGTTCATTTTCAAATAATATTGCATTAGTGTGATGATATTTTCACATATATTGTCTCTTTCTTTCAGGTGTGTAATAGAAACCACAGCATAGAGAGAAGTGTGTACATTGTAACAGGTACACACGTTGTAAATATTGGAAGGATGATCCTTGTGTGTGTGTGAACTGTTAACATTTGAATCTGATGATTGCATATAGTGCTGAAGTTACTGCTCTGTACTATTCTTTCCTCTGCATGTCCTTGAGTACAAAAGAAACAGCATACAGCAAAATGTGGGGACTGGCAAGATCGGGGAAAAAAAAACACGTGGTCACTGATTACAAACTGCAAGATGTTATGCGAATGAATATGAATAATATGAATAATGTTGCATCTGTGCCACAAAGGTTTCCGAAATGGACTATACAGGTCATAAAACGAATAATTCCAAATATCATATATACCCATGTCTATGTTTTTTTTATTTTTTTTTACATCATATACCATAAGATGCATACTAATTCAGCGTAAGCAGGAACACTCAATAAAACTGAATTTAAAAAATCAAGTGACGGTGAGATACGAAGAAGGCAGATTCGCCAGCGTCTGTGTGTCAGCTTTTAGCCCTCCAGATGAGAGAATGTCCAGTTCCATTATCTCAAAACACCACTCACATCTCCAGTTATTCCCAGTTTCAAATAAAAACTAACAGCATCAGATCCCTAAGTAGGGGGGCGGTAGTATGTATCGCGATCATGATTTAGAGAGAATAAAAGTGAAAAAAACCAGTAGCTTTTACAAGTCCTATGAGTGTACACCATGTGTTACAGATGCAAACCAAGTGTATGTGTGTACTGTATAATATTAACAGTAAGAGCAGCTCACTACTGAAAATGGCAAATATAGGAGGCAGTGGGGATCAAACCGAGGACTCTTGATTACAAGTCAGCAAATCATAACACTACGCCACGGAAGCTGTTGTCTTTTCCTTGAACCTTTTGTGAAAGTGTTTACTTGATCTTTGGACTTCAGGCTTCATACATTATATAGTTTATGCCTACATTTTGTTATTTACTACTAAAATATGAAAAACGTTTCTGTTTTAAAAATGTGTTTACACAGATTACTGTAGAAACGGAACACACATGAAATGTGTGTGTTCCAAATAATGATCTATTATTTTCACTCTAAAACTCCACTGCATTCCCAGATAATCAATCAAGGCTTGAGCTGGGAGAAGTTTGTGCACATTCTAAGTCAGTGGGAGGATGGAATAGCCAGCTGCTTGCAGCTTGTCTTTATCGGCACATTTAGAGGACAAAAGACGCTGGTGGAGAGGTGCAAACGGATTTAAGGTGGGCCGGATCTACAAGTTTGTTCGTAGACTCTGGTAATTCTAGTGTTAACATGCTGTTGCAAGGACAATTTATTTCTCTTAATACTATTTTAAAGTGGTTTGATAAATTTCAGTCTACTGGTAGTGTGAAGGATGTGTTTGTTGGACCACTGAAAACTCTAAGAACACCAGAAAATATAAAAAAGGTGAGAAAAGTTTAAGACATTCAGTATAGTGTTGGTTAAATACCTTTAAACATTTAAAACTGGACTGTTCAAAAATTCTTCTTCGAGATTTATGCTATCACCCTTATACAATACAAATAGTACAACATTTTTTTACAAGATAATTTAGCTATGCGACTTAACCTTTTGTATTTTGTTTACTAAATTGTTAAATGAAAAAGGTATATGTTGAACAATATGCAGACTCATTTGGAAGAATACATTAATAATGGAGCTCATTTGGGAAGCATTATTTAAGATAAATAAATGGCTTTAATAAAAATTTGTGAGCACTTTGTTCTATGAGTGAAGTGATTAATTTGAGTGACTATTCATGTTATCCTTTGAAAAATCATCATATCCTTGTGCTGCAACTGTTATAAAGAGAAATGTATTTCTCCCAGTCTAACTAAACAATACCCTGTGCATTTACACTGGTAGTGATATACCTCGGAAATTTATTCCCTGGTTTGAATGAAAATTATTGTTTTATCAGCATTATCTTTACTTTCCACTTTTCTCTTTTAGTAATATTCATGTGAGAGTTGGTCTCATCCGTTACGGGAGATGGACATCTGAAGCGGAGCTCCGTTAGCAGCAGCTTTATTTTTTCTCTTATTTCTTATTATCAACAAGGTATCCTGTATTTACCCAATCTGAGGAGTTTCTACTACAGTATATAAACATGAGTAACAGGAAAGGGGGTCAGAAAGAAACGGAAAAGAAACCTAAAGCTTCATCTAAGTCTAGACAGGCATCAGGTCCAAGTACAAGATACAGCCTTTCAGAGACTGACCTGGAACAGGCAGTGATGCAGGTCACGATAGCTCACCAATTCCAGAAGATCACTTGAAACTGGACATGGCCTTGCAGTCAGTGCTTTCATCTACTCCTCATGACCTGGAAGCATCGGCTGTAAAGGGGAATGCTACTTCATCCGCGGAGCATGAAAGCCGAAACAATCTGTCCAAACTGAAGGTAATGATCACCACAGCCATAAATGAGCTCAAGAAAGACATTCAGAAAAATAGAAAGAAAGAAAGCGAGAAGACAAATGAGAAGCTGCGGCTGGAGCTGCAAGAGCTGAGGCAGGATAATAAAGACCTGGAAAAACGTATATATAATTGCTTTGATGCAACCTTTAAAGGTATGCTGAGGAAAATTGAGGAACACATTCAGGAAAATGCGTCCAAACGGAGAGCACTTGCCGATCAGCTGGATGACGTTAAGTGGACATTCATAACTCGAATTAAAACATCTGAACAGTTGGCATCTACCGCCGATGGAAAAGCTACAGCTGCAAATTCTGAATGCAAAAAACTCGGAGACAGATTTGCGGCTCTGGAAGATGGATGCAGAAGGAATAATATTAGAATCGAAGGTCTACCTGAGAATCATGAAAGTCCTAACCCAGTGAAACTCGCTATTCTCAAAAATAATTTTAATGACTTTAAATCAGATACCGAGATAGCGGCAGCTTATCGCATACATGGATCAAATACCTCTAAACCTAGGACTTTAATTGTTCGGTTCGAGAGATTACAATTTAAGCTTAAAGTAATGTCACTTCTCAGACAGAAACAAGAGATTATATTTGAAACTAACCACATTCGTATTTTCCCTGATTTCTCACCTTCATCAGCTGCTAAACGTGCCGTTTTTTACAACATTAAACAGCGGTTACGGAAAGCCAATATCAGATACAGCCTCTTGTATCCTGCCAAACTGAAAGTGGATATTCAAGACAAATATTACACCTTCTCCACCACGGAGGAAGCAGAAAAGGAGTTAAGAAAGCTGATGACAACACTGTTTTGAAATACGATAGTTAGTTGCACCCTGTCATGGCATTGCAAGAAGATATTACTTGCTTTCTGATCCACTTGCAATGATACGGGTACCATAATTATACATCCTTTTTTCATCTCAGCCACTTTCTGTTTATGTTTTAATTACAATCATACGCGAATGTGTGGAAGAAATTACAGTATTTTTTTTTTCTTTTTACTATTCTAAAGGATACTGTTTAACATCATACCCTTGGTTTATTGCTACTGTTATTATTGCATTAGGGTTTACAATGCTTATCCAGGGCCACTTTTGAACACCATTCCCTGGGTTTATTATCTTAATATTTCAAGACTGTTGAAGATTATATTTTATGCATATAGTATTTAGACTTTATTGGCAATAGATACCTCTACTTTTTAATCGTCAAACGCCGCTGATGGGGGCTTGTTTTGTTTTGGACGTGCTGTGTCTTCAGGTATGTCAGAGGACTGGGACTTTGTGAAGTGGGGTCCAGCCTCATGTGGGTAGGCAAAATGGGGGGTGGGGGAGAGAAAGAGAGCAAGCTATATCTAATCAATCGTTTTAATCCTTATAATCATAATTACCAATGTAACAATAGGCTGCATGGCAATAACTTGTGGGAAAATTGAAAATTGAGGTTAAAGCTGTCTCACTTCCAGTTAAGACTACAAAATGACATAAAAAATTCAGAATCAATGTCTCCATGATGGGGCAGTTAACTTTGTGAGCTGTAATGTTAAAGGCCTGAATCACGAATTAAAGAGAAAGAAAGTATTCTATCACCTAACAGGTCTAAACGCTAAAATAGTATTTTTACATAAGACCCACTTACTAAGCAAGGATCAGTTCCGGCTGCAAAAAAACTTCACTGGACAAATATTCCATTCCAGCTTTACAAAGAAAACTAGAGGTGTGGGAATTCTCATACATAGAACAGTCTCATTTGTAGCATCAAATGTAGTATCTGATCCTGAAGGGAGATATGTGATTGTCATGGGCAACTTATTTAACTGTAAAGTGATTTTGATAAATGTTTATGCTCCCATGTCGATGATAGGGAATTCATGCAAAATGTATTTACATCCATTCCCAATGTGAACACTCATAAAATTATAATGGTTGGGGACTTTAATTGTGTTTTAAATCCACTCTTAGATAGGTCTCCTGTCACAGGGGTGATGACATCTAACACTGCAAAGACAATTACACAGTTTTTAACTGACCACAACTTATCAGACCCCTGGAGGTTTCTAAACCCAAACTCAAGAACATATTCCTTCTACTCACCAGTGCACCATTGCTACTCAAGAATTGATTATTTCTTTATAGATAATAATTTCTTGCCTACGATTAAATCTTGCAAGTATGATGCTATTGTTATTTCTGACCATGCCCCTCTGATCTTGGAGCTAAAATCATTATGCCCCACATACTCATCCCACAGATGGCATCTCAACCCACTTCTATTAGCAGACGAGAACTGTACAGAATTTATATCAAAGCAAATCAGTTTCTTTCTTGAGACAAATACATCCTCAGAGGTCTCTGCAGGAATACTCTGGGAAACTCTAAAGGCCTTCTTAAGACGACAGATTATTTCATATTTTTCCCACAGAAATAAATTAGAAATCAAGAAGGTATCAGAGCTATCCAGTGAAATTACTAAAATAGATCAAGAACATGCCACGTGTCCAAGTGAGGCTCTTCATAGCAAAAGGCAGGTTCTGCATTCAGAGCTCAACCTCTTAAAGAATTTTAAAGAAGTTTAAAGAAGACAACACATAATCTAATGCATTTCTGGATGCATTGCAGATACCACAAATAGATGCTATTAGTACAGAGGAATTGGATAAACCTCTGGCGCTATCAGAATTACTAGATGCTATAATGTCACTTCAGAGTGGGAAAGCAGCAGGCCCTAATAGATACCCTGTCGAATTTTATAAGACACTCTCCACTCAGCTAGCTCTACCTCTTATTAGCAACATTAACATAAGATAGAGACAATCACATTCTACCTCAAACTTTTCGCTAAGCATTAATCATCGTCTTTCCTAAACAAAATAAGGACTTATTACAATGTGCATCATACCGACCAATTTCACTTCCTAATAATGATATTAAGATACTCTCCAAAGTCCTAGCTAGAAGGATGGAGAAAGTGCTGCCTTCGGTATTATCGCAATACCAAAACTGGATTTATTAAAGGCCAACACTTAACTTCCAATCTTCGACGCCTGTTTAATGTAATATATATTATTCACCAGCAAAGTCAAACACCCCAGAGATATTATTACCGTTGGATGCAGAAAAAGCTTTTGATATGATTGAATGGAACTACCTTTTCACTACATTAGAGAAATTTGGGCTTGGCCCGAACATTTGTGCATGGATCAAACTACTGTATACCAATCCAGAAGCTTCAATTTGTATTAACAACACTTGTTTAGACTACTTTAAACTAGCATGTGGTACCAGACAAGGATGTCCCTTGTCACCACTGCTATTTGCAATCGCCATTGACCCACTGGCATTTCACTGTTGAAATGCTTATCAGATAAAGGGGATTATCAGAGAAAGACTTGAACAGAAAATTTCTCTATATGCAGATGATATGGCACTGTATATATCAGACCCACAAAATACTGTGCCTGCAGTCTTAATAGCACAGAATTTCAAAACATCTCTGGTGTCTGAATTAATTTGAATAAATGTGTGCTCTTTCCTTTGAATTCACAAGCATACAATATTAGATTGGACACCTTCCCTTTTATCATTGCAGGTCAGTTTAAATACCAAGGGGTAAAATTCACAAGTAAACATAAAGCTCTTTATCAACAAAATTTCGCTGTCTGTATGGAAAAAATTAAGCAAGACTTGCATAGACCTCACTCTAGCTGGAAGAATTAATGTTGTTAAGATGGATATCCTTCCTGCTTCTCTTTTTATTTCAAAACATTCCAATATACATCAATAAATCATTTTTTAAGCAATTAGATTCAATCATAATCATCATTTATTTGGAACTCAAAACACCCACATATCCAAAGAGCGACCCTACAAAGACCTAAAGCAGAAGGTGGCATGGCTCTACCTAACTTTCAGTTTTATTACTGGGCAGCAAACATGCAAGTTTTAAAAACCTAGACATGGACACAAATAGATGAACATACACAGGCTTGGTGCGCAATAGAAATAAAATCCTGCAGTACTTCTTTATATTCCCTGCTTTGTGCCCCTATTAATGCAAGTTATCGGCAATATACTAATAACCCAATTGTGCTTCACTCACTCAGAATATGGAACCAATGTAGAAAGCATTTTAAGATGGAGAATCTTTTATCCGTGGCACCTCTGCATGAGAACCACCTTTTTCAACCCTCAAAAACATATGCAGTTTTTAATATCTGGAAAACATTTGGAATTAAATTACTTAGAGATCTTTATATAGACACCATCTTTGCATCCTATGATCAATTACATTCCAAATTTAACTTTCCAGCAACACATTTCTTTCACTATTTTCAAATTAGAAACTTTGTTATACAGAACCTGCCTGATTTTCCTCATCTCCCACCTTCCTCTATGCTGGAAAAAATATTGCTCAGTTTCGAGTACTCATTTCTGTAATATATAAAATTATTTTACAGTCCCTCCCTTTCAAATATCCAAGAGGACAATGGGAAAAGGATTTCTCACTCAACATATCAGGAAAGGAGTGTAAGGTAGAAAAGCAGAGAATTCACTCGAGCTTCATATGCACAAAGCATACAAATATTCAACTCAAACTTATATATTTCGAGCACATCTATCTCGCTTAAAACTCTCCAAAAATGTTTCCAGGGCATGTTCCAACCTGCGAACGCTGCAAGCAAGTTCCAGCTTCACTGGGTCACATGTTTTGGGCCTGCACCAAATTAACATCATTCTGGACAAAAGTTTTTATTTGCCTTTCAGACAGCCTTGGTGTCACAATCCCTTCTTACCCGTTAACAGCTGTGTTTGGTGTTCTTCCAGATGGGCTTAAAGTTGAGAAGGACAAATAAACTGTGATTGCCTTCACTACACTATTGGCAAGCAGATTTACTTTGCTAGACTGGAAGAATCCTAACTCTCCTATTCTAAGTCAGTAGGTAACTGATGTTTTATAGTTTTTGAAATTGAAAAAAATAAAAATCTCACTTAGAGGATCTGTGCAGAAGTTTTTCAAAACCTGGCAGGATCTAATCAATAATATTTTAGAATAAGCTCTTAAAGCACCGAGGAAGTAGATTCTCTACCCATTTCTTTTTCTTCTCCATTTATCTTTATCCGCTTATTAAACTCATCAATTGATTTATTTTTACTAGCTTTAAGTTTTACTATGCTGTCTTTCTCAGGGCTATGCTGGTTTATCAGGGCTATGCTGTCTTTCTCAGGGGTGGGGGTTGATTTGTTTTCAATCCCATTCTTTGTAAAAACTGATCTATTTGTATGAAATGGTTACAATAAAATCAAATGTGAGAAAAATGTTTGAATAGAAACAAAAAAACTTTAACTGCTTTTTATTATTATTATTATTATTATTATTATTATTATTATTATTATTATTGGGAGTTTTTCTTTGTGTTCTTAGAGAGTCAAGGCTGGGGGGCTCTCAAAAGACAGGGCCTGTCAAATCCCATTGCGGCGCTTCATGTGTGATTTTGGGCTATATATATAAAAAAAATATTTTATCATATGGCCATTGTTTTGTACATGTGATTAAAAGGTTTAAGAACCTCCAAGATAGGCTCTTTTGCTTGTTCTGTTCCTGAGCTGTTATCTACCTGTCAGACTGTTATCTGCCTTCAGCCAGTCAGCTTAGACTCTGACCTCAATCACAACAATGTCCGAATCACTGAGCACTCCCTGTCAATGCATAAAGTTGGCATACAGTCTGTATTGTAAGTTAGACTATACCCCTGTTATACAGCAGTTTTTAAGTGTTGTTGGAATAAACATGCAAGCATCCATATAAACAGATGGCAAGTCAGCTATTTATGTATATATAGTTGTGTTTCCTGGATTTGTGTGAGGTGGTATTTCAAAAGCCTGGTATAAAATTAAAGTGTGAGCAAGTGCTGTATTTAGATTCAATACAATCCATGATCTCGATTCATTATGAAATGTGACTAACCAGTGAGGTTACAACTAGAAGTGATTAGTAGTGTGCAGGTCCAAATATGACAGAGAAACTGTGGTGTAATGGTAAGAGATTACACTTGCAACCCTAAATTGCAATAAATAATGCTGGAGACAATATGGCATTACCCAGGGTGGCTTGGGGCCATTATAAAAATAGTGTGGGAAATGCTTGTTTAAATAAAGTTTAATATAACAGACTAAAGTCAAACCTGAATTGTCTGCATGAAAGTCAAGCATACTGTACTTACCATTACACTAGCATTCCCAGCTTAGAGGTGCTGTCTCTCTGTTGATAGATCACATCATTGTATTTCATGCCACTTGCTCTGACCACAAGCAAACCCCGGAGGAGCAAGTTCAAAATTATATATCAGAAACCTGACTTATGGTGAGAAGAGCCTGTGTGCCAAATTTCAGTTCTGTGGCTTGAAAAACAAAGATGTGCATGAAGAACAAACAAAACAGAAATTGTGCTTTAAAGATACAGAGATTAAATCTCATAAAAAACATATTCACCTGTTAAATAATTATGAAATAATACAAAATGAATTACATGAAGCAAATAAGCAATTCCTGGATTAAACAAAGAAGCTTACTACAAAAAAATTCAGATGCTGATTTAAATTCTCCACACTAAATAAGCATTCAGGTGCCCGCTGACTGCTTGTAACCATCTGCTTAAATAACAAGTGAAATATTTTTATTTATTCTTACATGGAGTGTTGTAATCTGGAGGCAAAATAAATAGGAAGAGGCAGGTCACAAGTAGCAGTGGAGTTTTTTTTTTGTTTGCTTTTTTTGATAAAAACTAACAATATAAAGGCTTGCATTTCCACTAATGTAATCAAGAAACAAAAAAGGCTTGCTCTTCTATACATATACATTTTATCTAATAAAAGATTATCGGAATTTTTGCTTGAACCAAATTTAATATAGTGCAGTGTCGATTCATATTATTAAAAGATATTAATTACTCTTGTATCTGTGTTTTATTGTATAGTATTAAGAATTATAGTTTGTGCTTGGTGAAAGATGAATCATATGACTAATAATTTAACAATAGAAAGTGAGAGAGGAAGGCTATATAGTCACTGTAGGGAGCTCCTGCTGCTTGCTAGCTAACCCCTTTTAGATTAGTTCTTCAGTTCTTCATGGTTTACTGGTGATGAATTGTCCATTCACTTTTATAAAATCTTGTTAGCTGCAGCTTATACCGTTTTCAGATTATACAGTATGTCTTAAAGGTGGATAGCTGAACACAGTAAATGCACACCACCACCTTGGCTACTTTAAGTTGTGTTTGGCACTCTATGTTCATTTCTAGCACTGCAAGCCAGCTGTATCTAATTCATTACCTACTTGAAGTTATTCACATTTGTTTCTTATTCTTAAGAAATCTATACTAATAAAAGGCAAAGCCCTCACTGACTGACTGACTGACTGACTGACTGACTGACTGACTGACTGACTCACTCACTCACTCACTCACTCACTCACTGACTCATCACTAATTCTCCAACTTCCCATGTAGGTAGAAAGCTGAAATTTGGCAGGCTTATTCCTTACAGCTTACTTACAAAAGTTAAGCAGGTTTCATTTCGAAATTCTACACGTAACGGTCATAACGGTCGACAACGTCCGCCATGTTGAACTTTCTTATTTATGACCCCATCTTCACGAAATTTGGTAGGCGGCTTCCTTGCGCTAACCGAAACCGATGTACTTACTTATTTCGATGGTATGACGCCACTGTCGGCCGCCATATTGAACTTTCCAACGTCACCAATTTTCAAACTTCCCGTGTAGGTAGAAGGCTGACCCCATCTTCATGAAATTTGGTAGGTGGCTTCCCTGTGCTAACCAAAACCGATGTATGTACTTATTTCGGTGGTATGACGCCACTGTCGGCCGCCATATTGAATTTTCCAAACGTCACTAATTCTCCAACTTCCCGTGTAGGTAGAAGGCTGGAATTTGGCAGGCCCATTCCTTATAGCTTACTTACAAAAGTTAAGCAGGTTTCATTTTGAAATTCTACGCGTAACGGTCATAACGGTCAACAACGTCCGCCATATTGAACTTTCTTATTCATGGCCCCATCTTCACAAAATGTGGTAGGCG
>JANRMT010062856.1:100864526-100893713 GCA_026402145.1 Polypterus bichir lapradei
TATATATATATATATATATATATATATATATATATATATATATATATTATACAGTTTATGTGCAATGATAGTACATCCTTTTCCCAGCAGCTATGAAGATTCATCTTACACAGATTCTGCCCACGGCAGAAGAGCAGCCATTCTTGTCCTTATGTGGATCAGTGGCTGCCAGATAGAAAGAAATAGCTGGCAATTTTCAATTATTAAGCATTCAGGCTTTCTCCCTTGATTAGGAAATTGCCCATTTTGTTATACTCAAGAAAATAACTTGTCTTTGTAGACTTTTCTCTCTCTCTCTCTCTCGCTCTCTCTCCTTCAGCCACTCTTTGTCTGACTCTGAAGACAACATGGTTGAATTCTACTTACCTGAGGAAGTAACCAGTGTTGTGAAGCCTGTCTTTCAAGTCCTGTTGTGTTGCTGTGTTACATATACTTTCCTAAACTGTGATGTTTTTCTTGCTTTTCTCATCCCTCTGATGAATTTGAAATTTTAAAAGGCATTTTTTTTAAATAATCCATTTAGACGTTTATTAGCACTACAAACTGAGGACCAAGTCAGGAGAAAAACGAAAACCATGGAGGTAAAAACAATGAACTTTACATGTCTTCAAAAATTGTCGAGAAGTGTATAAGACAGATGGGAGCCAGAAGTATCAGGAAAAATGCTTAGCCTATTTAGGTCTGAGTATTTGAGTCAGTTACGTGATAAAGGAACACTATAAGGGATGGAGAGAAACACAATGGTCAGAATGAACCTGACTGAGGGTAAACCACAGAATGTAGACTAAGTGACCCTACCTTAGAAATTAGGGAGCAATCAAACAAAGAGACTTGAACTTTGTATTGTAGAAATTTGTCTTATATTTGAAGGCCCCAGCCTTGGAAACTGGTTTTGTTAAATACAGAAGGAATCACTAATCATTAGAACGTAGTATTGTAGCAATGCTACTATGAGTTAAAACTGCATCTCCCAGCAGTCCCTGCAGGGGCTGTTGGGGTCAAAGGTGGTCAGAGGGGTTTAAAAGGAGGGCAGGTGGCCAAAGGAAGGATAAGTGTTTTTTGTTGTTGTATTTTGTGTTAATTTACCTGTCGGAGTGCCTTCTGTTAATTCAACCATATTTAATCACTGTGTCCTGGATTTTATTCGTTGTTGGGGTCTTGATCGTCTGTCTACCTGTGTGCTGAGGACTGTTTGTGGATTTCTTATGAAAAAGAAAAGGAAACATTTTAAAAATAACGTAACATGATTGTCAATGTAATTGTTTTGTCACTGTTATGAGTGTTGCTGTCATGAAGGATTTAATTATCATTATTTCTTTCAATCAGGTTCGTATTTGGTGGACGTGTTGTGTTCAAGTTACATTTCGTGTTTGTCAACCGTTGTAAAGATAACAGGTTTCATTCATCGAAGTGTTCACTACCCAAATCGCTACTCGTGAATCTAAGATGTTTAACAGGCATTGTGGAATTGCCTGTGAGTATTTAGCAACAGCGTCTCTATGAACTTGTGGATTTGCCTGCGAGTATTTAATGGCAGTGTCTCTATTAAGTTGTGGATTTGCCTGCGAGTATTTAGCGACAGCCTGTCTATTAACTTGTGGATTTTTCTGGGAGTATTTAGCAACAGCGTCTCTATGAACTTGTAGATTTGCCTGTGAGTATTTAGCGACAGCGTGTCTATTAATTTGTGGATTTTGCTGCGAGTATTTGGCGGCAGCGTCACGAAGTTGTTTTCGTCTAGCTACATCAGAAAAAGTACCATGACATCTGACACGCCTCCTTTTTACTGTTTTCTCACAGCTTGGATTGCTGCTGTCATAATCAGTTTGAGTTTCATGGTTTGTTTCAATTACGTTAGTATTTGTAGGACTTGTGTTGAAGTGACATTCGGCATCTGTCAAGCATTGTAAGCATACAACCGGCTTCATCGATAACTTCACATCCAGCTTTTGAGAGTTGAAACATTCATAAACATCAAAGTGTCCACTACTCAAATCGTCACCTGTGAATCTAAGATGTTTAAGAGCCATTGGCGGTTCTTCAAAGGTGTAAAATATTTGGCAATTTCAGTAGACTTGAAAGCGACAACCGAACAATTCAGCGGCAGCCATCAACTCACATGCAGAAGCATAGGTGAAGGGCTTAAGCATTTCACTCTTATAGTGCTCCTGTGTAGTATAATTATGTCCTGTACCGTCATCAGTCCACACCTTGAAACTGTCCCAGTCAATCAATACACAAGACACAATGTTACTCCGGATATCAAGATTGAGCCTGATATGGCCTTGCAATATGTAACAAAGAGAATGGAAAAGGTAGGCGGAATCTCTGGGGATGGAAAAAACTCGGTAAGTGACAGTTCTTTGATCGATGGTGATCACCTCGATAGACATCTCACTACCCAAATCCCTACTCGTGAATCTAAGATGTTTAACAGGCATTTCTGGTATTAACTTGTGGATTTGCCTACGAGTATTTAGCGACAGCATGTCTATTAACTTGTGGATTTGCCTGCGAGTATTTAGCGGCAGTGTCTCGATGAACTTGTGGATTTGCCTGTGAGTATTTAGCAGCAGCGTGTCTATGAACTTGTGGATTTACCTGCGAGTATTTAGCGACAGTGTCTCTATGAAATTGTGGATTTGCCTGCGAATATTTAGCAACAGCGTGTCTATTAACTTGTGGATTTTTCTGCGAGTATTTGGCGGCAGCATCACAAAGTTGTTTTCGTCTAGCTGCATCAGAAAATGTACCACGACATCTGACACGCCTCCTTTTTACTGTTTTCTCACAGCTTGAATTGCTGCTGTCATAATCGGTTTGAGTTTCATGGTTTGTTTCAATTACGTTAGTATTTGCAGGACTTGTGTTGAAGTGACATTCGGCATCTGTCAAGCGTTGTAAGCATACAACCGCCTTCATCGCTAACTTTGCATCGTAATAAACGAACAATAAAACAGCGGAGAAGCCATGGATTAAATAAATAAGGCTGCAGTTATCAACTGGGAGATGTGAATACCGTGGCGAACCAAGGAAGGGAATGAAGAGACCCGAGCGACGGACAGCCTTATATGGGCAGGCAGTCAATTACGTGGGAGGCGTGGGGATAGGGGACGCAATATAGGCAGACAGCCAACTACGTGGGAGGTGTGGTGATGGGAGATGCAACGCCGCCTCACATGGCAACCGAGCTGCAGGCTATGGACGTATATATGTACGTAAGTAGGATTCAATTATGACCGTTATGCGTAGAATTTCGAAATGAAACCTGCTTAACTTTTGTAAGTAACCTGTAAGGAATGAGCCTGCCAAATTTCAGCCTTCTACCTACACAGGAATTTGGAGAATTAGTAATGAGTGAGTGAGTGAGTGAGTCAGTCAGTGAGGGCTTTGCCTTTTATTAGTATAGATTTCATTATATTCGTTAATTCCTGTCAGTTCTCAGTGTGCTTTATTTGTCTCTGTTTTTGAGTGTGTGCAGGTCATTCCAAGGCTGGGGGTGTCCCTGGGATATCCTCTACAAAAATAAATAAATCACCATCTTATTGATGGTGTGAATCTTAGCGCCACCTGACCGCTACAGCGGCATATATCAGGAATGGAAATATATTCAGCCGACTAGTATAGTTTGTGTATATTGTATGTATACTGTATATACTAAAGAAAAAAAGAGCCTCAACATTCATTGTTGGATTGAAATTTTATCCTTAATTGCTGAGACAATAATTAAGTGATAATAACAGGAAAGCAAAACAGTACAACAAAGAAAACTGAAACAAAACTGAAACTATTACTGAGAAGGACCAGTCTGACTAGTTAGTCTAGTGCTGATGTGGACATTCATGGTCACTCATAGGAGACCAGGGACCTCATGTATAATACCATGCATAGAACTCACACTAAAACATGGTGTATGGACAAGTTTTCTTTGAAATTTCAAATTAAATTCACAAGTGATTCAAATCTGAAATAATTGTTTACCAATATCTATCCTAAATCTTCAAAATACATCAGACAGATACTGCCTAACAGACAACCATGAATCCCAGCTACATGCTGACTGCTGATATATTAACTGCTGACTTCAAGTTATTTACAGAGCAGGGCATCTGAGAATTCATAAGCTCATGATGGCAATGCACAAAGATGCTTTGAGTGGAACCATAACTGCCAGATCTGGACATAAAAACTCATGGATACCAGTGAGAAGCCATGACTGTTGGGAACAAGATGTGGAGAGATTTGATACAAAATAGCAGTTTGACAATTTCAGAATGTCAAGTATAACATTTGATGACAGATTTTGCCATATGTATGCAAGACTTTCTCAGAAAACATATAACAATTGTACCGTATGGCAGACTTTTTTCTGTTTTGCACTTCATGTTTCTCTAAAATTATTAACTCTGTATCACATAAGGAAAGAAAATAACCATTGAGTGGCAGTGAACATGACTGGTTGAAAAGGTAGCTCTCATTTTAACCTGCCAGCCTAACCGGTAGCTTACAGGGATGGTGACAGCATAATCATAATCATATCGTGCAGCACCATAAATATATACTATCTCTTTAGGTCCCTGATTAAAACCTGAGTAGATTGAAATAATCAGACAATTGAATTGAAGTATAATTATTACCTTTAAACGTTAACCCATGAGTCCTAATTTCTTTATCCTCATAAACATTTTCAAAGAACTAAATATCCCTATCTAATCAATTCACAATACCAGAACATTTTTCCAGGGAGCGATTGACTATGGAGAATGTTTTAATGTGCCAGGAACGAACGTGAAGTATGTTACCAGTCATGGTGGTGAACAAGAGAGAAAAGTATTTGCGGAGTTTAACACAAGTTATAATGTACAGTAAGCTCATTCAAGAGATGCTTACACTTTCATTAAATCAGCCTTAAGTAATGCATTTAAAAACTACAGTTGCAGTCCTGTTTCCATGTTCATTGTTTCATTTTATTTTGCTGCTTCGGTGTAGCCCATGAGGATCATTGTTAATATTATTTTTGATGTTGTTAATGTTGGATTATTATTTATGTTGTAGCCTATAATTTGTTGCTCAATTTTTATGACAGCTTAGGACAGTTTAGCTATCGGATAAACAAACTGGGCTGATGGACTGAATGGTCTTGTTTGTCAAATTTCTTCTGTTCTTATGTTCTGTGGCAGTAGGGGGCAGTAGTGCACCCTTGAACCCTCAGGTACAACTCCAGACACCAGGTAAAAGTCCAATACTTTTTTATTTTCTAACAATGTGCACAAAGCACCCTCCACACTACTCATCCAACCACTACAATAAACCAAATATTCTCTCCTCCTCGCCCAGACACTTGCTCCTCTACCTCCCAGCTCAGCTCAGTGTCTGGACTGAGGCACCGTCCTTTTATAGCCCCTGACCCGGAGGTGTTCCTGTCCCAACAGTCCACAGTTCCTTATTCCTTCCGGGTCAGGGCAAACAGTCTTTCTTCAACCCGGGAGCACGTCGTTCCTTCCTGTCACATGACCGTGACGTACCCCCGGGTCATAAGGCACAAAAGAGCCCATAAGCCCCCCCACAGCGACTCCTGGTGGCCCCAAGGTATCCAGCAGGGCTGTGTATAAATACTACAAAGTCCATGAGGCCCTGCTGGACCTCAGGGCACTATCCTGCTGTCGGGAGGGCTCCTCCTGGCGGCCTGGGGGTGAGGACCGGCATGAGAAGCCGGCAGTCCTCCACAGTTCTTTGACAAGTCAGCACTCATGCCAACCCATAATCATGTTCTTTTTTTTTTTTAAATGCAGACAATGTTTCTTTTTTTTAAGATGAAACCAGATATGTATAACTACTATTCTTAGACACATGTGTTGGCGCATTTGATCCCTTTACATTGAGATGACTAAACTAACGGCATAATTTGTGTGGACTGTATAATGAGAATCTTTGTGTTATATTTGTAAGATGAGTCATTGTTTTTATAATGTTTGGTATGGACAAACTGAAGTTCAAAAAAAAATAAACATACATCTATCTATTTATCTTCTCAAGCTTCTTGTTCTTTTTAAAGATATTAAACCTATTTGTATTTCACGTCCTGCCCATATCCCACTCAGCATCAACGGTTTAGATGTGGAGATTGTTAGGAGAACCAAGTTCCTCGGTGTGCACATAACTGAGGAAATTACATGGACACATAACACCTCATCACTAATCAAGAAAGCCCAGCAGAGACTACACTTCCTGAGGCGGCTGAAGTGAGCACGTCTTCCTCCTTCCATTCTCACCATGTTTTACAGAGGCACCATTGAGAGTGTTCTGACCAGCTGCATCACTGTCTGGTATGGCAACTGCAACATATCCGACCGCAAGCGCCTGCAAAGGATAGTGAAGACAGCAGAGAACATTATTGGGGTGCCTCTCCCTTCACTACAGGACATATTTTACAAACGCAGTGTCCGCAAGGCCTGCAGCATTGTGCAGGACCCCTTACACCACTCACATGGATTTTTCAAACTTCTGCCATCCAAGAGAAGATATTGCAGCATCAAAGCCAAATCTGCCAGGCTGCAGGAGAGTTTTTACCCCCAAGCTGTTAGACTCCTTAACACCAGGCTGCCCCTTGGGCCCTTCCACACAGCCTCAACCTCCTTTAAAAACAGAACTTTTATACATGAAAACCACTGTCCTGCAAAGATGAGTGTGCATGTAGAAAAGAACTGAAAATCTCATACTGACCTTTAAGTATTTTGACACTCTTGATATCCTTCTTCTGTGAAACATTATGACCTGTCATTGTTTACACATGTCTTAAACAACTATTATCATACACTGATAATTTCTGTATTATCAATATCTATTTTTTATTATTTATTATATTACATATCTTACACATCAATATTGCTGCTACTTCTGTGTCCTATCTTTGCACAATGTCTTGTCTTGTTTGTGTTTTAATTTTTTATTTTAAATTTTTTAATTTTTAAATTTTAATTCTGTTTTTAATTTATTATTTGCACATCATGTTGTTACACTGTGGACCCTGAGCTTCACAATTTCGTCTATCTGTATACTTGTATATGGTTGAGATGACAATAAAGTTCACTTTGACTTTGACTTTGTATTTACACTTTTGTTAAATCAGGTCACCACTTCTTTGTAGCTACCTCTGAATGTCATCTGATGAAGCTGAACACATTCTGATCACAAGTGCATTCACAATTGGTTTTTAATGCGATCAAGTGTTATCCATTTGTGTTTAAATCACCAAATACACATATTGCTGTCATGTGTAAAACAGGCTTAGAAAAAGAATTTAGCAGAATTTTAGCTACCTTAACAGATCCTTTTTATCTGATAAAAATACAAATCAATAATTCTGCAATATCATTAGTTTGTTTGAAGAAATAATTTTATCAGCATTTTTTCACACATTAATAGATGTACAAGCAAATACATATACAGCACATACATAAATAGTAATTACGATCTGAAATGCAAAAATCCCTTAGCCATTCTAGTAACAATTATAGTGATCTACTGAAGAAATAACACTGTCTATAAGAAACGCATGTCCTTGACTTAGCCATTTATTTAGTTTAAAAGATAAATGTAATAAACACAAATGCTTTGTGGAAGCAGCAGGCAAGTAAAGAAGCTGTAGAAATTGTAGGCAGAGACAGTGCTAAATTTATAGTGATTAATTAAACCAGTTTAGGCATTCGATGAAACTGACTCGCACTAAATCTAACAGCTGCAGCTGTGCTATGCTTTGTTAAGCATATGCTTACTATAACCGAGAAGCTCTATCATTTCGTAAGACTGCCATTTCTATCTGCCCCATTTTCCAAGTGTGATGTAGATTTCTCATTGGTTATCTTCACCAAACTATATGGCCTCTTGCCAGTATGTTATATTCTTTGTTAAAACTTCACTGAGAGCAGCTAAAAAAAACAGTTTGTGAAATTATCCTATGAGGTTTTTTTGCATCATTTGTTTAAAAAATGTCGTTACTTGTGGATTCTATAAAAGATTAAACTTAGCTTTCAAAAACAACTAGATACTGTACATACAGTGCCCTCAGCAAACCTCTAAAACTTGCTCTCACCCTCATTTGTCATCCTGTAGCGATCACCTAAGATCACAGTCTTCTCCAACCTGTCTGACTATAAAGACTACAGAGTTCCACCTGAGACACTGTTGGGTAATTTAAAGATTTCACAAGTGTTCTTTGATTTTCACTACACTAAGAGTTAATCCTAATTTTTCAGAAGGAAATTCAAATGACAAAATGTTCATTTTTGAATAAATGTAAAAGTATTACATTGTTTAATAAAGTTAAGGTAAATGTTATTAACTCTCAATGGTGAATCCAATTATCATGTTTTTTTACACAAAACATAGAAATGCATACAAAATAAAGAAAATATAGAGTAAGATAAAACAAAATCACTTACATGCAATTGTTGTTCTCTTCCGCATTAAAATGCATAACTGCTGTAAGATGTATATGATCTGTGATATTGTATTTATTCTGCTTTGCAAGGTTCTATTACTTGTCAAACTGCTGAATCATAATGTATTGTGCAGAAGAGGAGAAAGACTGCATTGGGCTGGCACCCTGCCCGGGGTTTGTTTCCTGCCTTGTGCCCTGTGTTGGCTGGGATTGGTTCCAGTAGACGCCCATGACCCTGTAGTTAGGATATAGTGAGTTGGATAACGGATGGATGGATGGATGGAAGAGGTGTAAGAATATTAAAGACCTTAGCAAGTTGTGTTAAGATAAGACTTGCATATCCAGTAGCTCATTCGCAGGTGTTCATCCACAGTGACTCAAAGTATGGCAGATAACAATGAATCCATTCAGTTTACATTAAAAGGACAGCCAATGTTAAATCATCTTAACTCTAGTCATGATAGTGTCCTGCATCAGACCAAACACCCTGAAAAACATAATGGCCAATAGGTGAGTCTTAGGACTAGTTATCTCTCTATTATAAAAAAAAGCCTGTGGGAGGGAACGACTAGCGAGACGATACATGATTTTTACGTTAAGATCACGGAAGACAAATAAAAGACCCGCAAGACAAAAGAGAATGGCCACGGAGCATCTCGCGGGGATATAGAACATGAGATTCTTGCAAGACACGCCCTACTTAAAAGCTATATCAGAGCACGGCCAGCAAAAAAATCAGTAGTGTAAAGGCACGCAGCACACACAGATACAGGGGTCCCAATGCATATAAAGTGTATAAAGGAAAATACTTTATAAATGAAACGTCGATGACTAAAAGATCACATTAGCGCAAACAAAAGAAAATGAATCATCAGGACCAGGTGTAACTGAAAAAATAGCAGGACAAAGCGAGGTCAGAAATAAAAGGCAAAGAGTAGAAAACAAAGTTTTTCCGCATTTGCATCAATCAATGCACAATGTACGTAGATTTACACAATAATGGACCATACGCTATGAGAATCTGTGGTCCCGCAACAGTTAAAGCAACAAGTTTAATTTCAAAGAAAACACAGTTCGGTCAGGTGTATGTTTATGATCACAGAGAAGCGATCACAATGCAAGCAGCAGAGACACGAAGTGGCAAAAAGGACAGTGGCTGTACAGGCTTTAAAATGATCGAAGAGCAGCGTAACAGCAGCTGCCCCCCCCTGCCCCCCCCCCCATCACAAGACGAGCAGCGTTATACATCTTGCAAGAAAGAGATTTAACCATGCCCGGGGCCGGAAATAAAGGACAATTCTTGTTTTTACAACATCATGCGAGACAAGGCAGTGAGCCATCATTTAAAACAAGTCTACAGACATCTAACCTAGCAATTGTTGGATTGCTTTTGGCAGACAAGCATCATGTGCTCCCAGCTCTTAAAACAACGACATGCGACAAGCAGAACAGGCAGCTCACAAGCAGCAAAAAGACAGCAAATGATCCAACGGCATATCCTTAGCATGCGTTCAGCCGCCACCCCTTCACAATGCAAGCAGCATTATATGTCTGGCGAGAAAGAGATATAACCACGCACGGGGCCGGAAATAAAGGACAAGTATTGTTTTTACAAAAGTTTCTAAAGTAAAAGTGAAAATAATGCATATGTAACAATTCCCATGAAAATAATAATCTCTTTAAATTGTATATCTGGTAAACCAAACAAGGGGGTGGGCGAGCAAAGCGAGCAGGGGGCGGAGCCCCCTAGTATTTTAAAAGTTCAGGTGCACTCCAGATTTACAAGTGAGGAATGAGACCAGCAAAAATAAATAATTAAATAAATAAAAACCAAAATAAAGCATTGTTCTTTTGTGTATCTCCTTGTGCTCTTGTCTTGCCTATGCACTGCTGTAGAAACATGTATCCTATTCAGGAATACATTTGGGGCTTCAAACTACACCTACGAAGATGAGATGGATAGGAAAACACTTGCCTGTTTTTGGGAATGCCCGTCACCAACATGGAATTTCACTGTAAAAATAAAATAGCTAATAATATGGGAGCAAAATTATTTTCTGGGAATAGCAAACTGATAATCCTTTGAGTTAACTTGGATGTGTGGGGAATATTTGCTATTATTATTAATAGAGAAAAAATATGTTGTAGATTTGGCTGCTTGCTGAAAGTACAGTAAAGTGCTTCTTTATGATAGCTGCAGAATGGATATGCAGCTTATGAAGGATGGTACAACAACTGAAAGGTTTTTTTTTAATTATCTTTTTATTGTATTGTATTTTTCAATTACTTTTACTGTCAGCATAGAGCTCTTTAACAGGATGTAGAATGAAAACCCATAGCTTTAGTTTTCTAGTGACCAAAAACAACAAAATATACAGTCCAATAATATCTTCTGTTTTGTAGCTTTTTGAAAGTAATACCAAAGAACTTATATAACCGTGATGGTTGGGTCAGCTCCACACTCCCTGGTTACTTCCAGGAGCATTTTGAACCCGGAACCGTCGATAACATACCCAATGATGAGCCAGGCAAATGAGGACACACACAGTCAACAAGGGGTTGGTGCAAAGTGGTTAAGTGCATTTATTTTGAATCAGCAAACAAATAGTGTTCAAAAAGTGCAGTGCATCCCAAATAGTCAATACATAAATAATCCAAATAAAATGATGTGCAAGGTTGAGGTTAAAATCAATAAATAGCCCAACAAAAATGAGGTTAAAATCCTCCTTTTAAATCCATCAAGTCCTTGCAGAATGAGGAAATGCCCACTGACAGGTGCAGTCATCCATTAATTCTCGGTTCGGTTTCCTACCGTCAGTCCCTCGGCATCCTTAGAACTCCCCTCCATACCACACTCATGTATTCCTCATCCAGGCTGTCGATGTCTGTTCAGAAGATGCTGCATGGCAGGGCTGCTCCAACTTCCCTGTGTAGCTCTAAGTAGCACCCCTTCTCCAGCATTGGTTCTCAAGGGCAGGCCTGCTGTTTGCTCTGCTGGGATGTACTTTCGACCACTTGCCTCCATTTTTCTAAACATGGGCACTCTCAATCCTGCTTCTCTCCAACCTTAACTTCCATTAATTCGTTCTATTTTATCTCCTTTTTTGATGGCCTTCTGATCCTCATCTTCTTCTTTTCGTTCCATTCAGGCTACCTTTATAGCCCCAATTGTGTTGAGGTTCTATTCTCCACCTACTCTACCTACTCATTCTCTGCCTACTAGGTGTGAATGAAGTTCTTGACTGATCTTCTCGCATTTGAACATGAAGGTGAGATCAGCCAAGCATCCCATCAACCTTGATAACACATGCACCTGCACCCGCTTGGAGCATGCAAGCTCCAGGACTCTTGACTATTTATTAAAATTGCCATGGATCCCTTATTACAATAACTACCACGGGGAAAATTTATACATTATTTTTTGTACTCTAATGTTGAGAGGAGGGAAGACTCTTTACAAATAGGAAAAGGAAAGGGAGATGACAAAAAGAATATTGCAGACAAACCTCATAGACACTGTAAGATAAAAGTAATGGAGGATATGAAAAGGTTTCAAAGCACAGAGGAATGATTGTATTTGCTGATTCTGAGGAAACAGCTTACTGCAGCACAGAAGTTTTGAATGCACAGCTAAAATCTATAAAATAAAATTGGTGAGCATTCAGGTGTATGTTAACACAATACTTAAGGAATGATCACAGAGAAGCAATTGTTATCGCCCATCAATCTGGGAAGGATTATAAGGCCATTTCCAAATAATTTGAAGTCCATTATTCTACAGTGAGAAAGATTACTCACAAGTGGAATATATTCAAGACAGTCGCCAATCTTTCCAGGAGTGGATGTTCCATCAAATTTTTCCATAGGTCAGACCGTGCAATGCTCAGAGAAATTGCAAAAAGCCAAAGAGCTCCAACTAAGACTGTACAGGCCTCAGTTAGCAGTTAAATGATAAAGTTCATGACAGTACAATTAGAGAAAGACTGAACAAGTATGTGTTATTTGGAAGGATGACCAGGAGAAGCTTCTTCTCTCAAAAGGAACATTGCAGCATGGCTTAGGTTTGCAAAGTTGCATCTGAATACACCGCAAGTCTTCTGGAACAATGTCCTTTGGACAGACAAGACTAACATGGAGGTGTTTGGCTATAATGCACAGAACCACATTTGTCAGAAACCAAACACAGCATATCAGCATAAACACCTGATACCAACTGTCAAGCACAGAGGTGGAGGGGTGATAATTTGCACTTTTTTGCAGCCACAGGGCCTGGACACCATGCAGTCATTGAGTTGACCATGAACTGATCTGTATACCAAAGTATTCTAGAGTCAAATGTGAGGCCATCTGTCTGACATCTAAAGCTTGGCCAAAACTGGGTCATGCAACAGAACAATGATTCCAAGTACACCAGCAAACTTACAACAGATGAGATAGACAATTAGAAACAGGGGATGATTAGGGGACCAGAAGGATTAGGCTATTGTGGCCAGTTTAGGCAGGACATCAGGATATGCCCTATTCTTTATGAAGGAGGCCCAGGCATCTTTTATGACTACAGAGAGTTAGAACCCCGGCTTAACATCTCATCTGAAGAACAACAGCATTTTAACAGCTCAGTTTCGCCGTCACTGCCCCAGGGCAGTGGGATGCATTAACAGAGCTCAGGGTAAGTGCCCCCTTCTGACCTCGCCATCTCCTCATCCAGCAGCAACCCAAGCTTTTCCTGGTTGGCATCCCATCCAAGCACTGATTTAGATGAGCTTTCTAATGTTATCTGTAGCTATATTACTTTTTGCAAAAATAAGCTTATCTCAACAAAAAGTGTAAAGGTCTGTCCTAACTACAAACCCTGGGTCAACAAATCAATAATATCATTATTATACAAAAAGAAAAGTGATTTTAAACAAGGCAACACTAATAAGGCATGCGCTGCACAGAAAGAATTAAAAATTGGCATTAGAAAAGCTAAAGTTGATTATAAGGATAAAATTGAACAGATATTGTCCACATAAAATTTCAGCTCATTGTGGTCAGGCACTAAATCTGTAGCTGGCCATCAGTAATCAAAAAATAATGACTATTTAAGGGTTTCTGTTTTTAAATCCAACTCTGATTTAACAAATGGGTTTAATGACTACTATTTGAGATTTAAGCAGTTTGATTTTACTGAGCAAGTGCAAACTTTGAAGTACATGGTTTCAGATAAGGGAGAAATACAGTATGTTTCTTCATAAGGATGGACCAGACCATCTTAGTGGTAGGCTCTTGAAATTCTGTGCAGAGCAGTTCGGCCCCATTTTTTACTTCATTTGTAGGTTGCAGTAGAACAGCAGAAGATTTGAAGGATATGGAAGCTGGTTATGAAACCATTTGAAAAACATGTAAAGAAGAAGCTAACAGAGAAGACTCTGGGTTTATTAGATTGATTTCAGTTTGCCCATCAGTCTAATAGAAGTACAGGGGATGTCACGGTTTCTTTGATTCATTATGTGACCCTTGGAGAGCAGCAAGACACACGTGAGGCTCCTGTTTGTAGACATCCAGCCACTCCAGGGTCACGTAAGGGGTGTGTTCTTTCACCTCTTGTGTACATCCTCTATGCAAATAGTTGTCACATTACATTTAAAAACAGGTTAATCTTAAAGTCTGCTGATGACTCAGTGATTGTTAGCTTAATCAATGAGAATGAAAATGAGAACAGTCATCATCTAGAGGCAGAAGATTTTGTTAACTGGTGTGAGGAATCTTTTTCTACATCTAAATGTTAGAAAAACTAAGGAACTTATATAATTGATTTGAAAAGAAGTACTATTCACCCATATAAACATATATCAAAGACCAGCAGTGGAGATTGTTGAATGTTATAACGATGTGGGTACAATCAAACCAGCTTGTAATGAAAATACAGAAGCCATCTGCAAAAAGGGATAGAAGCGTCTGTACTGTATAAGGAAGATGAAACTTTTTAATGCCAGTCCTAGCATTTTGTCATTCTTTTATAAAGTACTGAGTCTGTTTTTACTTATGTTCTTCTTGCCTGGTAAGGAAATGTTATTGTCAGCAACAAAAACAGTTAAAATTAAATTTTAAAATGGAGCAGAAAAATAATGAGGTTTCAACAGTCAAATCTGACAGACCTGTTTAAAAAGCAAGTAGTACAGAGAGCAGAGCACATTTTGTCAGAAGGACGCATCCGCTACATTCTCAATTTCAGTTGTTACCTTCCAGTCACAGGTTTAAGGTCCCAAGGATAAAAAGTAACCAGTTCCAATACTCTTTCATTCCAACTGCTATTAATCTTCTAAATTAGTTCAATTTTAAAAAACATCCACAGGCGTAACTCAAAGGATGAACAGTTAGCATTTGTCTCAATCATCAGTCAAACCTAAAGTTGGTATAATTAATATGTCTAATATCCATCCATCCATTTTCTAACCCGCAGAATCCAAACACTGGGTCACAGGGGTCTGCTGGAGCCAATCCCAGCCAACACAGGGCACAAGGCAGGAACCAATCCTGGGCAGGGCGCCAACCCATCGCAGTATGTCTAATATGTTTGATCCAATTGTTTACCATAACTATTATTCTCATTGCTATATTTTATATATTTGTACTAAGTTTATGTTGGAAAGCTGTGTTTCTGTGTTCTGCAAAACCTTCTTACTAACCAAATGTCCCGCTTGGGACAATAAAATTAAAAATTGAAAAATCTAGGTCATGAACTTTGCTGGATTTTACAAATGTAAGTTACAAACTGTGCCATTTCTAAAATAAAGTGCTTACAATGAAAATAATACAGATCATTTATATAAAGTGGTTTTCAACAGTTTTATGGTGCCCCTTGAGTCTGTTGCTAGCAATTGATTGTAGTTTAATAGCTGCTAGCCTTTATTAGGACACAATTGTAGTTTGTCTTTGTATGTCACTTTGCATTCCTTAATCTTGTTTGTAATTATCTTTGCACATAGTTGAAAATCACCAGGTGTTAACCAAACAAAAGAAATGTGAAAATTAAAATTGTAATGATTCTGATTACCAGATGGTGATTTTTGTCTTTTTATCAAGCAAAAGCAGTTAGCTGAAGGAGAGCACTTCATGAGTTACCGTGAGATTAAAGACTTAGCGACATTTCTGATTTTCTGAGAGTAATTTGGATGGATTGTATCATTTATTTAATTTAAAGAATCTTTGCTTTTAAACCATTTTATCCCCCTTTACTAAGATTTATATCTAATGCTTTATTCACTATTTTTTGTTTCAAGAGATTCAATCTACTTATGATTTTTTATTTGAAGATCATCCTTGTATTGATTTATCTATATTTGTAGACAACCTTATGGCTGTTAGAATATATTGAAAATCCTGGGTTACCCCTAGGGGTTTATATACCTAGAGGTTTATTTTCTGCACCATCCCCATCGGCTCATGTTTTTGTTTTCCTGTCATTCCTAGCAGACTATAGTATTTGTTTTTTAAGATGGGCAGTTACTTTCTCAATTTTATATATATATATATATATATATATATATATATATATACTGTCGCATGTGGCTGGGGGTGGAGCCTAGCCGGGACACCCAGGAGGACCGGAGGAGGGCTTGTGCCTCCTCCAGACCATGAGGGGGCGACCGCCCTGGTTGTGTTGGTTGGCTATGGGCAGAGGGCATGGAAGCCCAACCCTGTAGGGGAAGGCCACCGCCTGGCGGTGCCCTGGTGCCTGAAGAATGCTGGCTCTCAGCACTTCCGCCATACCAGGAAGTACTGGGGGGAAGAAGACTGGGGACACCCGGAGGGCTTCCGGGTGCACAGCCGGCACTTCCGCCACACGGGGGGTGTCCGCGGGGGATTGCTGGGAAAGCAGCTGGAGCCCATCCGGGTTGCTATTTAAGGGGGCTGCCTCCCTTCCATCATCAGCAAGAGTCGGGTGGAAGAGGACGGAGCTCGAGAGTGGAGTGGAGGCAGCCAGAAGGAAGGCATTCGAGACTGTGAGGCCTGGACTTTGGGGGATTGGTGCTGGAGGCACTGGGTTGTGCACTATTGACTCTCTGTAAATATTGTAAATAATAAACGTGTGTTGGGTGAGACAACGATGTCCGCCTGTCTGTGTCCGGGGCCAGTTCCAAGATATATATATATATACTGTAAATGATTGAAGCCAAACAAAAACAAAGATTTGGGAATTCCACCCTGTATATTTTCTTAGAGTAGTAAATTATGTCTGAAACCAGTCTTTTCTGCAAAATAACAAAAGACGAGTATGACAATTAAGCTGATTTTATACAAAAACAGCAGGAAATAACATGGTGTCATCACTATGGGTTGAAAGTGAGGTCATCAGGACGGGACAGAAGTGAAGTCATCTGAAAAGGAATGGAAGTGATGGGTTTTGGCTTAGACTTCTGTGGTTCTGAAAATCTAAAGAGAAAAGGCATTAATTAATGCTCATTACCAATCCTTTTTCTGGTGTCTTTTACGGCCTGTATTGGACCCTTAGGCTGTCCCCTAATTGCGCGTGTGTGACTATACATATTTTTTTACTTATTTATTGATTGATCACTTGATTGAATGATTGGATGTATTATCTGTCCTTTGAGTCTGTATCCTTGTTTTTTATATTTCTGCTGATGTATGCATCTGAATTTCCTCAAGTGATTAATAAAGTTTAGCTAATCTAACCTAATCTAATCTAATATTCTCTTTTATGATAATTTTCTTAAACTTTCACTTTCTTTTAGTAAATTTCGTATTTTAGCTATTATTATTGTGGAGACCTTTGAGGTACTGTACTTTTGTGCATAAATGAGTGGGGCTGTGTGCATCAATGGGCACTTTGATAGACTGATACCCTTTCAGCATTAATTCCTTTCATTTGGCCAGTGCTGCTGAGGACAAGGTTTAGCTCAGTGTAATTCAAAGTTGGAAAAAACAGGTATTCTGGTTTCTCCTAACTATCCACCGACTATCCTCCTCGCCCAACTACGCTAAAATTGGACAATATGTTTTATTTTTCACTCCCAAACTATGGAAAGAGCCTCCCACAACCTTCCAAACTATCCTCAACCTACTGATGTTTCTGATGTTTATCAGTTTACAACTTTGGCACCGCTTAGACCAGTGAAAGGCAACCTTTTTCGAGTTGTGGCGCACTAAGTCCAAACATTTTCTTTCGTGGCGCACCTGAGGGACTGCCCATAAATAAAGTCGTGACGACAGAATCTATGGACAATCGCCAATAAAAACAGTTAATTTTACAAGTTTGAAAGACATTTTATTAATAAAGGAATCAAAGGATAAATCTTAAATTTAATTAATGTGAACGTTGAGATTGTTTTCAGCACATATGAGATTGATGCGAGGATCGATTTTCGAAAGACAGATGCACATTTCCTTGTTGATCATTTGAAGTCTCTCGCGTTTCTTAGACTTCATTTCCATAAATGTTCCGTTATCTGTTTTTCCAACATAAAGTATTTTTTTTAAACATTATCTTTTTAATCAACCAAAAGTTCAAAAAACACTAGCAATTTTAAATATTTTACAAAAGTTTTTGCGGCGCCACTAGAAAATTCCACGCTGCACCGGTTGCCCGACAATGGCTTAGACCTTCAACCTCTCTGCTCTCCTCCTGAATATTAGTAGCTGTGCCAACCTAATCAATCATCAAGAGGTTTTGATTTTATTTGAGTTCAACATTGTCATCTCTTCTTGGGTACAATTATTAACTTAATGTGGCCTAATCAAGTCAGTTATATTGTATGTATCATGAAGGTTACTCACCTTATATAAAGGCATATGATAATAATAAAGATAATGATGATAATAGTATTAGTTTGCAAATGCATGAATAAGCACATGCATGTACTGTATATTTTATATTGAAATATACAGTTTTGGATTTTATATTATGTACCCGGTGTTTAGCAGTCTACACAATATGGCCATGTAGTCTGGTAAAAGTAGGACTCCTGTTTTACAGCTTCAGAGACTTGGACTGATTTGTCTATGTTAATTTTATATGATAAACCCCCATGTGGGTTATATCTAGTTTCTGCCAACCTCCTAAGGACATACATTAATTTGCATTTTGAAATTGGCTTGATCTGGGGATGTGTGTATGAATGTGCACTGTGATTGACTGCTGTTCATTCCAGCGCTGCTTCCTGCTGTCACGAAAGGATACTGCTAAGTGTGACCCTGTAATGATAGTGGGTTTCAAAAATTGGATAGATGGAAATTTCTCAACTGGGATTTACTGATTAAAACTATAAAATTAAATACCAGACACATAGTGTAGCAAGACTTTAATATAGATTTGGGAAGACAATCTGTAAAAGACAGCCTGGAGAAATGTTTGCATTTTCTTATTACAAAACACAAAGAGAGAAACAGTGTCCTACAGAAGAAATACATTTTAAATCTGCATTATATCTTTCAAAGAAACCTTCCCAGAAAGCTTTACAATAACACTTGCAGTTACACTCTACTTGTGGGTTTTCCACACAACAGAAGTTTCAAGTCTGTCTCCTCAAGCTACAAATACACTGCTATGTGTTTGTGCTAATACTCAGATCATACAGGGTGGAAGTAGAATGGCTTTCAAACCGTAGGTGCTGAATTTTAGCGTAATTATCAAAAAGCATTACTGTAACTATCAAACACATTAAAAAAACAAGCAGTACTTTAGAGATGCTCAGCAGTTTTTCTATGGTGTCATGCTGTTTGTGAGACTTTGATGGATGTTCTTTTCTTTCATGTCTTAAAAAACACAGAAGAAAACCTTGAAAGTTATCCACAGAACACTGATGAAAAATTCTCACTGGGGATGGTTTATCATGTTTTACATTGTAAATTGGATAATCACAGATTTTGCTCCAGGAAGTAGAATGCTCGTACATGATATATGGTATAAATGTTTACTTGTTTACATCAATGAAACTGAAACAGTATTTTATGTGTAAAGTTGCGTAACTCAGAAAGAGAAATGCTGATACTTTTCTTTAAAAGCTGACAATGTTTAGTGTATATAGCATGATATATCCAGTGAGGCAGTCAGACTTCAGTGGATTCTCAGATTACTTTCACTTAATTAATTGTCTAAATATCCAAGACAGTTGTAGTGAATAGCAGCATGAGGTGTTAATAAAGATGAGAATTTTACGATTGTTTCATTCTCCCTTTTTATGAAGGGGCTATGCACAAAGGACATGCACACATTAGTTCAGTGGAATGTACGTATTTTGTTGCTTCCACTGTCCTTAAATGTTATGGCTCTCAAATTATACATAATTATATTCAATGGCAAGCTATAAAACTGAGAACAATCATTTTATATAATATTTAAGTTCACTTGCTGTTCTCGGTTAATTTGATAATTTTACTGGATGCAATAAATTCCTCATAATTTAGACTGGTAAATTTTTATGAGCTACATTCTTGAATAAAAGATTAAGTCCCTAGAATGTTTTTAAAATGATACCCGACCACAAAGACTACTGACAACTACCGGTATGTTTCAACACTCTCAATCTGCTACTTATGAGCAAATTATCTTTACTGAAGGAGTACAAGACACACAGGCCTCAGTCCCTGCACTTAAATCCACTTGTGTGTGACCTCTTTCTAAGTACATTCAAGAATTTGCTAACATTAAACCAATATTGCCCCTGCAATACTCTTAATAGACACAGCTTTATTGTTTATGTCTGCTGGAAAAATTTGCCTTCCTACTTAACTGATGTTCTAACAGTACTGTATATAATAGAGAAGGGCATAACTAAGCCAGCTTCTTCAACTTCCAGTCCACACTCAGTAGCACTCTGGTTTTGTTCTGAAGAAGGGGTCTAAGTTGCCTCAAAAGCTTGCATATTGTAATCTTTTTAGTTCACCAATAAAAGGTGTCATTTTGCTTGACTTCTTACTACATTCAGAAGCAGACTAAAGAGAAAAATATCATACTGTAACATTCTCACATCCAGTTATTCCAGTTAAGGACTCAACAAGTTGAGTGTATCCCTGCAGTACTGGGTGCAAGGTAAGAACCAACACTGATCGGGGTATGATCCACTGCACACACTTCTCACACCTGTACACCTATTCACACCTGCCAAATTTAGAATCACCAAAAGCCCAACATGTCTGTGAGAAGAAAAACCACACACAAACAGCAAGCAGATGTAAGATCTGAAGATGGGATAATGGATCCAACAACGTTAAACACCAATACCACACTGTGCCACTCAAATCAAGAAATAATCCAATTTATTTTTTGTTTCATTATTTTTATACTCTCTTTTAAAAAGTCCATAAATATGAACAGTTTATGCAAAAATGTGGTTTCACTTGCACTCCTGAATTGTTTTGAGTCATTACTTCCAGCGTTTATGTGAACAATGTTCACATTAAAGGTACTTCAATTCATGAGTTAAAGGTTAGGTTTGGTATTTTTTTGGTAAGTTGAAGTTGTTTGTTCCAATATTTATTACTTTTCTACATGAAATTGTGTTCTAAAGTGAAACATTTTATAAATTAAGGAAGCCCAGAAGAAGGGGTCCAAATGTAATAACAAACACCTTAAAACTTACTGATAACTTACTGAATATGTCAATTTTTCAAGAGTGTTATCAAGTATTGATCCACGTCTTGGCTTTTCCAAAGTGAAAGTTTCTAATAAAAATGTAATTTAGTGTAATCAATTTTTTTTATTGTCATGTGTTTAAAGTACAATGGAACTCATGTCCATGAATGATCAACATGCACAACGATTAATGAATCTTATTTCATATGCTGTATAAAATAGAACAACACAAAATGTAATAAACGAGGAGCAGTCCTTGTCATAATCCCTCAATTATGTATGTTCTGTGGTTCCTTATTTCAATTTGGTAAAGCCATGCCTAAGATCACTGCTCTACAATGTTTGTCATACAATTTGGAATAATTGGTACACAGCATATATTAGTTTCCAAAGGAAGAAAGGAGAAGATTGCTCAGAGTGGATGGAAAAAGCCACTGGTGAAGAGTACAAAGCTGTAATGCAGCACACTCACGGCAGACCCTACAATCTATGAAAATGTGACAGTAAATAGTCAGTTTTCTTTACTTGATTCCTACAAGGATCTGGGATTGAGCGATGCACTGTTAAATACTGTTTAGAAAAAAATAATATGTTTTGAGTAAAAATCTGTTGTTAAACCATGGTGTCTGTATGTGATTTAATATGTGCACCAGCACTTAAAATAAAAAATAAGACATGAATATGAATGTGCCGCCAGAAATTGTGCAAATTTTGAATCACTTATAGTCACTATGGTTTGATGGCAGATGCATAGTGTGGAAAGACCAGCCCTGGCACAGACAAGCAGACACTATTGGTTCAAACCTACAACATGTTTATTTACAATGCTATTTACAGTTGTCCAAGTCCCGCACAAAACCCAGTGCCCCTGCACCACACACCCTCAAGTCCGGGTTTCTCCAAAATCCAGCCTTCACCGCCTCCACTCCTCTTCTCCGAGCTTCGTCCTTTTCCACCCGACTCCAGCTGACGACTGGAGAGAGGCGGCCCCTTTTATGTCCACCCGGACATGCTCCAGGTGCCTCCTGATGAACTTCCTGCGGCACTTCCTGATGTGGCGGAAGTGCCGCATGAGCACCCAGAAGCACCCTAGTAATACTTTCACCAGCACCTCTGGGTGTGGCGGAAGTGCTAACATCCAGGGCTTCACAGTCTTCTGGGCGCCCCCTGGTGGTGACCACGGGCCCCTATAGGGTTGAGCTTACATGTTCAGTTCCTGTGGCCCCCATACAAACCAGGGTGGCTGCCCTCTCGTGGTCTGGGGGAGGCATAGTCCCTCTCCCGATCCTTTTAGGCATCCCGGCTGGGCACAGCTTCCAGCACCCCGCCACAATAGTCAGATCAGATAAGTTCATGGCATACTCACTGCTGTACTGCTATAGAAGACACTAGATACATTTTTTATACAGAGCACCATTTGTTACAAGACATGACAGAACATAACTGTTGATAAAACAGAACTGGACAGACAGAAGGAGGAAAATACGCAGCTTGAAACTATAGTGAGGCATATGAAAACTAGGGATTTGGGGGTGTGCCTGTAGATATTGTAAAACTCGACCCATAATGACCACTTTGAACGGACTGGGAAATAGGAAATGTAGATTTAGATTTCAAGAAAACAGTATCAAGAATCTGTAATAACGATTTCCAGTTTACTAGTGTTGCAAAACCTTGCAATCCAAAACAGACCTATTTTGTAAGCTTCAAGGCATTTATTTTCACATCTGTACACCAGCCCCCTAAGATGTATTATAAAATGCAAGAGGTATGTTTTAATAATTATAAAAAAATGCTTCACTTTACAAAATAATTAGATGCAGTAAATATATCTAAACCATGATTGTGAGGAGATAACCTTAATCTTGAAAAACACCAAGGGTCTCCTCTAACCAAATGTAATTTTGTAAATGACATTGTAGATTTGGAATATCTTCTGTTTAATTTCATAATTTTTATTAGCAATGATTTTAATGACTCTGCGATGGATTGGTGCCCTGCCCCTGGATTGTTCCTGCTTTGCGCTCAGTGCTTGCTGGGATAGGCTGTAAATTCCCCGCATCCCTACCCTAGATAAGTTGGAAAGTGGATGGATGGATGCTTTCAATGAATGTTAAAAGTACAGAGAAAATTGTATATGGCAAAAATAAGTAATTTGTTGTGGCATTAAGTGCAAAATAGTTGTGTTTGATAAATACTTTACCCTGACTTGGGAGTCTCTATGCTTTCTTATAATTGTTTTTAAAAAAAACATCAGAATTCATTAAATTGAGTTATGAAATATTAAATCCAAAATAAAGGTTTTTTTAAATATAAGCGTCAATATACTGTACTTATTGCATATGTTAATTAGTCATTTTATATAACTGCATGCTCCTCTTTTAAAGCTGCGTACATGGATGCAGTTAATATATTAATTTTGGGACACTGTAAAATAAATTAATGAAATCATAAACTTAAACTTTATATACAATGGATTCATTAAGTATTCAGACCCCTTCACTTTCTGCACATTTTAATGGAAGGGCCACTCAAAGAAAGTCAGAGACTTGTCCTGAAGCCACCCTAGCATGGCCCTGGCTATATGTTTTGGGCCGTTGTTGTGTTTATAGATGAACTGTCACCCCAGTTTGAGGTTGTGTGCACTCTGGAGCAGGTTTTCTTCAAGGACCTCTCTGTATTTGGCTACATTAATCCTTCCCTGAATTCTGACCAATCTCCCTGCCCCTGGTGCTGCGAAGTACCCCTATAGCATAATGCAGCTGTAGAGATCGTATTAGACAGGTGATGAGCAGTGCCTGGCTCTTTACTAGTCATAATACTTGAAATTCTGCTCAGTTTATATTTTTCTCATCAAACCTTCTTATCAAGCCAGAGAATCTTTTTCTTCATGATCTCAGATTCTTTAATTCAGTGTAGATTGATAGGCAAAAACAACAAATGTATCCATTTAAATTTAAATCTACAACACAATAAAGTGTGCAGAAATTGAAGGGGTTTGAATACTTTCTGAATCCACTATAATTGATTTTGGTATTACTGCTCATCTTTTTTTGCCTTGGTGTCACTAATGATGACACTGTGCTTAATTCCACCACCTGGTTACTGTCTGTGTGGAGTTTGCATGGGTGTGGGCAACAGTTTGTCTGAGTACTATACTTTTTACATTTCAAAGACAAGTGTGTTACACTAACTGCTGGATGTGATTGAGTGTTAGGCTCTGGTTACAGTGAATCTTATTCGGATAAAGAAGGTTTAAAAATAGTTGGATGTTTGTCTTATTTAACATCCTTTTAAAAAAGTGTTTTGCAGTAATTAGTATTTGCAATACTTGTTTTTTCAGGAAGGTACTAGAAGAAGAAAATCCCAATTTTTAATTAAAACCTGATTCTTTCCACCTCCATTGCATTTTCTAAATTATAGCTAGTGTGGGGTACAGCCCGGACACAGACAGGCAGACATGATGTTGATCACCACACACACGTTTATTTACAATATTATTTACAAATAAGTGCATCAACCCAGTGCCACAGCACCAATCACCCCTTCAAGTCCAGGCCTTCACACAATGCCTTTTTCTTCTCTGGTCCACCTCCACTCCTCTCCTCTGAGCTCTTTCCTTTTCCACCCGACTCCAGCCATCGAATGGAGGGAGATGGCCCTTTTTATGCAAGCCCGGATGGGCTCCAGGTGCTTCCCGACACTACTCCGCGGTCACTCCCCCATATGCCGGAAGCGCCGGCGGTGCACCTGGCAGCACTCTGGGTGTCCCCAGTCTTCTTCCCCCCAGCACTTCCTGATGTGGCGGAAGTGCTGAGGTCTAGGGCTCCGAAGGCAGCAGGGTGCCCCCTGGCAGCGAACACGGGCCCCTACAGGGTTGAGCTTCCAGGCTCCCTACCTGTGGTCCCCAAAGCAACCAGGGCGGTTGCCCCCACATGGTCTGGGGAAGGCGCAAGCCCTCCTCCGGTCCTTCTAGGCATCCCGGCCGGGTCGCCTCCCCAGCCGTCTCTGACACTAGTTACATATTTAGTCTATATTAATATTTCCTTCATCTAATGATCTACAATAACTTACACATTACTTAAAGAAACAAAGCTTCTCATTAGCATACTGTATTTCAGTCACTGATAGAACTGAAAGGAGCTGAAAAATATTCAAGCAATTAAAGGCTTAAAGACCAAAATAGATCTGGATGGGACACTATTCCATCACATGTTATAATCTTTATTACAAATTTTAATTGGAAGCATTATTCACCTTTAGTTAACCTAAAGGAGAGAAAAATTGTTATTTATGATTTTGTTGCCAAAAATGTACTTTCTTTCAAGCCTGCAGTAAAGTGTTCCTTTTTTTTAATTGTTTGAATTTTTCTTTTGTATGGAATCAAGAGACAGCCCACTCAAAAGAGCCTAAGTAGCCAAACAATTTAGACTGTTTAGTCTTTTCTTGCTGTTTTTTCCCAGATGATCAGCTCAATTTGCATAAGTGAACTACGGAAGCACATACACAGATGAAACCCTTGGGTTTGCATTAGTTGCTATGATCCATAAAAGACAAACCAGTACAAAGAAGTCTCCGAACAGATGCATGTGATTAAAAATATATATATTATACAATGCCCAGGACATTTAAGGACAAATAAGGACTATTTTTTTTCTCCAAAAACATATTTCAATTTCACATGAAGAACAGTTAAAAGTTAAAAAATATAATTCATTAAATAAAAATAAGGTTTGGCAGATGAAAATGTACTTTTTTTTGTTACTCAATTTGCTTTGAGGCAGCATTCATACAAAAACTGTTCTTTGTTAAATAATCAGAATGATTTTTGATTTTAGCTTTTCTTTATCCACTTATAATTAAAGATTATCACCTGAAATGACTTGGGATTAGGAGATTGAGTCTTATCATCTCTAAGGGAATCTAACCTAGTGGAAACAGAGCTCTCTTTTCCTTTCCAATTAATTTTGCTGGAGGCACATAAAGGCAATAGCAGAGCTTTAAATGTAAAAGGATGATAGTCCAAAGGGGGTACACTGCTGAAATGTTATTGAATAACAGCTCTGCCTCACATCAGGAGAAGGTACAATAAAACCAAAATAGATTTAGTTCAGGGATGAAATGTGTGATGCCATATATGAAGGTTTACTTTAAATACTTTTATTTCTTTCTTTAAAACTCTTCCTATGAAAATATGAATGAGAATTCATGTTTTTGTTTCACATACACACATATACTGTATATATATATATATTGTGGAGCCGACCCGGACACAGACAGGCGGACATGTTGGTAATCATCACCACACGTTTATTATATACAAATATTTACAAAAGTCAAGTCACTAAGACACAGTCCAAATAGTGCACAAACCCCAACACACACCGTCCTGGCCACAAAATGCCTTTCTTCAGGTCGCCTCCACACTCTCTTCTGCCTCGTCCTGCTTCCACCCGACTCCAGCCTCGAATGAAGGGAGACGGCCCCTTTTATCCACGACCCGGATGAGCTCCAGGTGATCCCGACACTCCCCCGTTGGCCACACCCCAGCGTGGCGGAAGTGCCGGCTGTTCTCCCGGCAGCTCACCGGGTGTCCTCTTATATCGTCCCCCCAGCACTTCCGGATGTGGCGGAAGTGCTGAGGCAACAGGTCCCCAAGGCATTGGGGCGCCTTCTGGCAGTGACCACGGGCCCCTGCAGGCTGGGGCTTCCATGCCCTCAACCCGTGGCCCCCAAAGTAACCAGGAAGGCGGCCCCCACGTGATCCAGGGTGGGCGCAGACCCACATCCGGTCCCTCACGGCATCCCGGCCGGGTCGTTGCCCCTGGCATCCCTGACAATCTACTCGTATACTAATAAAAGGTAAAGCCCTCACTGACTGACTGACTGACTGACTCACTCACTCACTCACTGACTCATCACTAATTCTCCAAGTTCCCGTGTGGGTAGAAGGCTGAAATTTGGCAGGCTCATTCCTTACAGCTTACTTACAAAAGTTGGGCAGGTTTCATTTCGAAATTCTACGCGTAATGGTCATAACTGGAAGCTATTTTTCTCCATATAATGTAATGGAGTTGAGCTGGATGGCCGTGGGCGGAGTTTCGTGTGACATCATCATCACGCCTCCTACGTGAGTACGTAGAGAACAAGGAAGACCTCCAAACAGCGCTGAACAAAAAACGCCATTTCACAATTGAGAAGGCAGAAAAAGATTATGAAGCAAGTGATGCATACAAGCGTATTCATAAATACAAGCATATTCATAAGTACAGCTACTGCGGAAACAAAGCACGGCGTGAACCGTAAGTTTATATTAAGTTTATAGACACACTCCTGCTGCCGTTTGTCATGCCTACGGCGAATGACGGTATTCGCCAGATACAAGTTTACTGAGAAGACACGAGGTATAAACGAGACTATATATATATATGTATATATATATATATACCCTGATCTACATACGCTCAAATAGATAAACCACACGCCGTGGCGCAATGGTAGAGACTTTGCCTCTAGCTCCGAGGTTCGATTCCCAAGAGGGGGTACACTGAGTATGTACGCGCTTCCCGATTTATTTTACCTTCGCCTTGGTTTGAGACGTATGAAAAAATATGCGGTTAACGCAGAAAGACAGATAACCAATTGAAGCTTTATGAATAATGGATACTTTATTCGCCATCAATGATTGTTTTGGTAAAGCCATAGTCAGTGTATTCATTAGATGAACGGTAAAAAAGTAAGAGCGAGGGGAGGGTGACTTATTGAGGCACGCAGGCAAAACCACAATAGCACGCGGGCTCGATGTAGTGCGCGTCAACTCGATCTGAATTGCGCGATCACATTCGAAAAAATATATCTTTTCAAGTTCTATTTAGTCCATATGTGTCAAACTCAAGTAGTGTGACATACGGCCCGGCGTGTAATTATATCCGGCCCACGAGATCATTTTATATACTGTATTATTGTTATTAATGGCCCGGGGATATGAAGCGCTGGTAACACAATAAACTACAGATCCCATAATGCAGCGCTTCAGCTGCCTTGCCGAACACTTACCGCGTTAATCAAGTCTAGCTTATGATGCTGCAAGTTATTGCAAAGCTATCCCACACGATGCCGAAGAGAAAAGTTGATTCTGAAAATAGAGCCTTTAAAAACTAATGGGAGGCTGAGTATATGTTTACTGACATTGCCGGTAAACCCGCGTGTCTCATTTGTGGAGCTAATGTGGCTGTAATTATAGAATTTAATCTAATACGGCACTATGAGACAAAACATCAGGATAACCTGAAAGACCTGAATGCAATGCAGAAGATACAGAAAGCAGAAGAGTGAAAGAAGAATCTGACACTTCAGCAGACGTTTTTACCCGTACAAAATCACAAAGTGATTTCAAGTGAAGCTGCTTTTATGGGAGACACAAATGCACCAGTGCAACTTGCCCCACTTTCCCTGTTGCCAAGTAATGTTGAACCAAGTCGGCACAACGGTGTTCCCAAATACGCACTTTGCTGATAAACTGAGCGCACTGCGCACTGAGTTCGCACGGCACTTTGGTGACTTTGAAGAACAAAAAAAGAATTTTGAGTTGTTTCGCAACCCATTTGCCGTCAATGTGGAAACTGCACCTGTGCAGATTCAGATGGAGGTGATTGAGCTGCAGTGTAATGGCACACTAAAGGCAAAGTACGATACTGCAGGGCCCACACAGTTTATTCACTCCATTCCCGCAGAAATGCTTCAGCTCCGTCTACATGCGGCTTGAACCTTGTGCATGTTTGGTAGCACATATCTGTGTGAGAAGCTCTTCTCAGTGATAAAGACTAACAAAACAGCACACAGGAGTCGCCTCACTGATGAGCACCTGCAGTCCATCCTGAGTCCAACATAAACGAACTTGTGGCCAAAAAAAGATGCCAGGCGTCCAGCTCTGATAAAATGACATATGAGCAAAGACAACTGAATGATTTGATTTGTTATTACTGAAAAGAACAAATTTTATTTATATTTCCAGGTTTTGTTATGCAGCATGTTTATATTTGAATTTGTATAATTTTGACAGGGTATATTTTTATGGAGAGCAAAATCTTTTGGGATATTTAAAATTTAAGTTTATTTTTTTATATAAAATTACATAAGAGTAAAGAAATTTGAATGTTTGTTCTTTTAA
>JANRMT010062856.1:100913713-100930287 GCA_026402145.1 Polypterus bichir lapradei
TCCTTTTCTTTTTAGTTCTCTGCTGCCAAACGCGGGTATTTTGCTATATATATATATATATATATATATATATATATATATATATATATAGAGAGAGAGAGAGAGAGAGATGACAACAACACTCATATCAATGACAAAACAATTACATTAACAATCATGTTACGTTATTTTTAAAATATTTCCTTTTCTTTTTCATAACTTCTTTAACACACTACTTCTCCGCTGCGAAGCGCGGGTATTCTGCTAGTATATATATATATCTATACTAATAAAAGGCAAAGCCCTCACTGACTCACTCACTCACTCACTCACTCACTGACTCATCACTAATTCTCCAACTTCCCGTGTAGATAGAAGGCTGAAATTTGGCAGGCTTATTCCTTACAGCTCACTTACAAAAGTTAAGCAGGTTTCATTTCGAAATTCTACACGTAACGGTCATAACGGTCGATAACGGTCGACAACGTCCGCCATGTTGAACTTTCTTATTTATGGCACCATCTTCACGAAATTTGGTAGGTGGCTTCCCTGCGCTAACCGAAACCGATGTATGTACTTATTTCGATGGTATGACGCCACTGTCGGCCGCCATATTGAACTTTCCAACGTCACTAATTTTCCAACTTCCCGTGTAGGTAGATGGCTGACCCCATCTTCACGAAATTTGGTAGGTGGCTTCCCTGCGCTAACCAAAACCGATGTACGTACTTATTTCGGTGGTATGACGCCACTGTCGGCCGCCATATTGAATTTTCCAAACATCACTAATTCTCCAACTTCCCGTGTAGGTAGAAGGCTAAAATTTGGCAGGGTCATTCCTTACTTCTTACTTACAAAAGTTAAGCAGGTTTCATTTCGAAATTCTACGCATAACGGTCAACAATGTCCGCCATGTTGAAATTTCTTATTCATGGCCCCATCTTCACGAAATTTGGTAGGCGGCTCCCCTGCGCTAACCGAAACCAATATACATACTTATTTCGGTGGTATGCCGCCACTGTCGGCCGCCATATTGAATTTTCCAAACATCACTAATTCTCCAACTTCCCGTGTAGGTAGAAGGCTGAAATTTGGCAGGGTCATTCCTTACAGCTTACTTACAAAAGTTAAGCAGGTTTTATTTCGAAATTCTACGCGTAACGGTCATAACAATCAACAGCGTCCGCCATCTTGAACTTTCTTATTCATGGCCCCATCTTAACGAAATTTGGTAGGCGGCTTCCCTGCGTTAAACAAAACCAATGTACGTACTTATTTCGGTGGTGTGACGCCATTGTCAGCTGCCATATTGAACTTTCTAACGTCACTAATTCTCCAACTTCCCGTGTAGGTAGAAGGCTGAAATTTGGTACTTATTTCAGTGATATGATGCCACTGTCGGCCGTCATATTGAACTTTTCAACGGTCTTTGTTACTTATGGGCCCATCTTCAAGAAATTTGTACATGGGTTCCCAACGCTAACTGAATCCTACTTACGTACATATATACGTCCATAGCCTGCAGCTCGGTCACCGTGTGAGGCGATGTTGGGTCCCCCATCCCAACGCCTCCCACGTTGTTGGCTGCCTGCCTATATAAGGCCGTCTGTCGCTCCAGTCTCTACATTCCCTTCCTTGCTTCGCCACGGTATTCACGTCTCCCTGCTGATAACTACAGCCTTTTTATTTAATCAACGGCTTCTCCGCTGTTTTATTGTTCATTTATTACGATTATAGTTATTGTGTAGGTATTTTAGACTTACTTTACATTGTTCAGGTACCCATTTCCTTTATCATTCCAACCGTACCCCCATTAACATGTCTATCGAGGTGATCACCATCGATCAAAGAACTGTCATTTACCAAGTGGTTTCCATGCCCGGAGATGGCACCTGCCTTTTCCATTCTCTTTGTTACATATTGCACGGCCATATCAGGCTCACTCTTGATATCCGGAGGAACATTGTGTCTTATGTATTGAATGACTGGGACAGGTTCTAGGTGTGGACTGATGATGGTACAGGAGATAATTATACTACACAGGAGCACTAGAAGAGTGAAATTCTTAAGTGTACCGAAATGGCCAAATATTTTACACCTTTGGACAACCGCCAATGCCTCTTAAACATCTTAGATTCACAGGTGATGATTTCAGTAGTGGACACTTTGATGTTTAGAAATGTTTAAACTCTCAAAAGCTGGATGTGAAGTTATCAATCAAACTGGTTGTATACTTACAATGCTTGACAGATGCCGAATGTCTCTTCAACACAAGTCCTACAAATACTGTCGTAATTGAAACACACCATGAAACTCAAACCGATTATGACAGCAGCAATCCAAGCTGTGAGATTTGAAACAAGATTACTGTTCACATGGCCAACTGTACGTTGCATGCTCAAGAGTAAGCTCAGCGCACAGCTACAGCTTGGTCATATTACAACTGGAGGGCCGAACTGACAACGTGGCATACAAAGAGATCCTTAACAAGTAATTATTGGTATATTTTCCCTCAGTTTTAAAAAGGTTTAATTGTCTTCTTAATTAAAATTTTAAGGCAGTACTTCGCCGCTGCGAAGCGCGGGTATTTTGCTAGTATATATATACACCACTTTAATAGCCCCTTTTACTTGAACCAAAAAAAAAAAGTCAAGCTTGTCTGGGAACCCCTGGATTTATACGTGACAGATATATGTATGTGTATAGCAATAACCCATATGAACACTGTGGTACGAGCCCCAGACACAGACAGGTAGACATGTTTTTAAACACCACCACACGTTTATTTTACAGTTCTATGTACAATAAGTGCACACACAAATCCCCAAGACTCCCCCAAAGTCCAGGCCTCACACTATGCCTCTTTCTCTTCAGGCCGCCTCCACTCCTCTCCTTCAAGCTCTGTCCTTCTCCTCACCCGACTCCAGCCTTAAATGAAGGGTGGTGGCCCCTTTTATAGTCACCCGGATGCGCTCCAGGTGCTTCCCGGCAATCTTCCACCGGCACTCCCCAGTGTGGCGGAAGTACCGGCTGCGTACCCGGAAGCACTCCGGGTGTCCCCAATCCCCTTCCCCTCAGCACTTCTGGGTGTGGCAGAAGTGCTGAGGTCCAGGGATCTGTAGGCATTGGGGCACCCCCTGGCGGTGACCACAGGCCCCTACAGGGTGAGCTTCAATGCTCTCTACCCGTGGTCCCCAAAGCAACCAGGGCAGTTTCACCCCTCGTAGGCTGGAGAAGGCACAAGCCCTCCTCCGGTCGTCCTGGGCATCCCGGCTGGGTACCACCCCCAGCCGCATGCCACAACATATAGTCATTTTCTTAGATTATAAGTAACAGTGTGGTAAGATTCAAATATGTTGTTATTGATGTGGATGTACCCTGTACTTGAAAAAGCAGGTTTAGAATATAGACAGGAGGATAAATGAATGCCTCAGTTAACTGCCAATCAGCTTTTCTTAGTAATGGCTGCATGGGTCACTCACCCACTTGTCCTCGCCAGCAAATACCTCAGATCTAGTTCCAAGAGTGTGGCCCAATACCCCTATTCTAGACATACTTCCTGTTAGATTTATATATAACCATTGTAAATGTTATAGTATAGCAAGGTGGTGCAATGGGTAGCCAGCTGCATCATGGATGCAGTGTCCTGGGTTCAAAGGCAATTGCAGCTTTTGTCTGTGTAGAGTTGATGCATTCTCCTTTTTTCTGCAATAGTTTTCTTTTGGTTACAGTAGTTTTCTACCCCTATCCCCAAAGACATGCAGGTTCAGTTAACTGGTGAATCCAAACTTGCCCCATGTAAATGGGATTCTGGGTGTGTGGGTTAGTGAACCCTGTGCAAAACTGTTTTCTGCCTTCTGATGATGCCAGCATAAACCCCCACCCTCCATGACCCTAAATCAGATTAGTTGAGTTGGAGAATGTTAAGTTATATTATAAGTGTTAGTTTTGAAATGTTCTATGTTTGAACAATTTCCCTTGGGCCAATGTATCATGGGTAACCTAATCTGGAACACATATCTCCTGACAACATAGCTATAAATTCACTTGGACATACACTATACCAAGGTTCTAGTACTAAAAAGGGCTAAGTTAATACTATATTCTTTAAAAAGCACATGCTTGATTTTTAAGTACAATGTATATCAGCATAATGTATCATGGCAGTGCATCTTTTGGAATGTCTGCACTGAATTGCCAAATTGCAGATGAATTCCAAGCATTTTGAAAAAGACTAGAATGCAAAAATAATGACGTAGGCAATAGCAAAAACATAGGCATGCATGTAAAGAGAGAAAGTGGAGGAAAGACTGAAGTGTAATGCAATGTAGGATGATTCCTGACTTGTTAATATTTAATCATACAGTGCAGAATGCAGTTGCTAGAATCTTAACTAGAAAAAGAAAATCCAAGCACATCTCTCCAGTTCTGATGTCACTACATTGGTTACCCTTGTCATTTAGAATTGACTTTAAAATACTACTTATGGTTTACAAAGCCTTAAATAATCTCACTCCATTCTATATTTCAAAATGTCTTACACCTTACACTCCAAATCATAACCTTAAATCTTCAAATGAGTGTCTGCTTAAAATTCCAAGAGCTAAACTTAAAAGAAGTGGTGAGGCGGCCTTCTGCTGTTATGCACCTAAAATTTGGAATAGCCTGCCAATAGGAATTTGCCAGGCTAATACAGTGGAACACTTTAATAAACTGCTGAAAACACATTACTTTTAACACGGCTTTCTCATGGCTTCATTTTAGTTTAATCCTGATACTCTGTATATGCATTTAATTATCATTATTATTCCTGGTGGCTCTGTAATCTGTATTAACCCCTACTTTCTCTTTTGTTCTTTTTCCGGTTTTCTGTGGCGATCTGTGCCACCACCATCTGATCAAAGCACCGTGATGTCCCTACATTGATGGATTAAAGGCCAGAAGTCCACATGACCATCATCATCAAGTTCTTCCAATGAACCCTGAATACTATGAGGACTTATTGAGGTCATTTATGTTAGATAGAATGCCTAGAGTGGGCTGGGTGGTCTCGTGGCCTTGGAACCCCTGCAGATTTTTTTTTTTTTTTCCAGCCGTCTTGAGATTTTTTTTTTGTTTTTTCTGTCCTCCCTGGCCATCGGACCTTACTTTTATTCTATATTAATTAGTGGTCCCTACTTCTATTTACTTATTTCTTTTGTCTGTTTTCTCTTTCTTCATCATGTAAAGCACTTTGAGCTACATCGTTTGTATGAAAATGTGCTATAGAAATAAATGTAGTTGTTGTTGTAGACATCACAAAATGGTCAGATTCATTAAGTCCCCTGACCAGAACTGTAAATAACATTCTCAAGAGAATCAGCAGTGGAGCTCATGAATCAGTCTAAGAAAGTCTCTCACAATTTGAGTAAGTATGGATGATCCCGAAACTATCCCCCAGAGTTAATATCTTCTGTATCTTCTCATTTCAACCCACAATATACCGCACTTTTCCGAAAGCAATACTGAAATACTTTGTAAGGATTTTTCATTGACAAAGTATAATCATCCATTCAAAAATAAGCAAAATGCATTATAGATTATTATTTCATGCACAAAATATAGTGTGCATGCTATGAAATTCATCAAGAAGATAAGAAGTTTTACAGTAAGATGTTCAAGTTTATGCTTTTAGGTTGCAAAATCACCTGGAGGCTTAATTGTAAGCAGAGGATTAATTGGAAAAGCAGAGCCTTATCTACAGCTAAGGGATCAATTTTTGAATCCCTTAAAAGGTTTTATCTCTCCAAAAGTTAATCACAATTTTGTTATCCTAAATCCTTCTTCTGAGTGTTGCAGTTTTCTTTTTCTTTTAATTTCAGTTCACCAGCTGCCTAGAGCTTAGAACTGCCTAGCTCTCTCTGTCTCAATGAAATTCCGAATTGTTACTGTATACAAGAGGCATTCAGGTTATCCGAGAATGTTTTTCAAAAGTCAACAGCTGTACGAAATTCATCAACTTAACCTAAAACTCACAGCTAGTGGTGCTGTGTGAAACTTACTGGTAAAGGGATTTTTTGAAATGTACTGCGGTAATATAATTTCTGCTCGGTATGGGGTTCACTTCACTGCATAATCTGTGCTGCTGGATATCGGGGCTTCATTAAATGGGCAGAGAAGTAGCTTCGAGATCTGGGTAGAAATACTTGCACTTTTTCTTTTTGCACACTTTAAACTCTGTTTGGGTCCTGAAAACCAAATTATACCCTTGGTAGGCTTTTAAAAGCAAATTCATTACTCATCAGCACTCTGTAAGTAGTTGTAGTTAATTGATTTACTTGACTGTCTCTCACACATACCACATTGGGTTCCATACAGTGACTCTTAAAATTAGTGGGATTTAAAGAAAGGCCTATTGGGAGAAAGGTCAATTATATTATAAAGACACAAGGTAATCAGGTCCTCCTGAATAGGAAGCAGCTAGCCAGGGAATTGCCTTCCAAGGACTTTTTCAAGGTTATTCCCATATTTCAGTGAGTTTCAAAAGCCTCACTTTGGGATTTTGGGAGATTTTTGTGTCACTTTAAACACATCAATCAACATTTCTTGAGGAGAAGATGCACTCAGTAAAAGTACATTTTGGCACAAATTGCATATCTGTTCCTTAGTGTTTCTAAGACTTCTTCATAAATCTTTTAATTGCTTTTATTACTAAAATGAATGAAATTGTCAATGGGCTTTTTGGATACAATACTAATATTGTCATCTCAAAACAGTATAATTTTATTCATGCTTAACTCAGCACGTTTCATCTGGAAGACAAACAAAAATATCTAAAACTATAGATGTGCAGTACATTAAAAAGGTGGACACATAGTCTGGCCACAGATTATGGCACATGAGCAACTATGGAAAAGTTTATGGTCTTGAAAACTGAAGCAGCGATAGAGCAGGTAACTAGCTATCTCTGTCACAATGCACCTGGCGCTATTACGAGGTGTGTTCTTTAACAGTGAACATTTGCACATTGTTTGAATTTTCATCACAAGGCTACTTATAAACACTGCCATGGAAACATCTAGGTGAGTAGCATCTTCTCACACCATGTTTTACAGTTTTTAAAAAATACAGTTAAGACAACAAGCTGAAGTATGAGGGCATCCTCAAGGACAGCTTTCCTTAATTTTGTCATCAAAATAATAAATAGTGCACTCTAATGCACTGATGGGCCAGGCATGTCACTAAAAATGAACTCACAATAAAGTATTGCATTACATAATATGTTTATTGAAAGATTATATTACATACACTCATGCAAATCCTGAACATTTTTCACCAAGCTACAAACCTAAACCCCCTGTTCCTCATCATTTCATTGATGCTCTATTACATTACGATATGGGGAATGTGTAAGTCATTGATGTAAGCTTAAATTACTGTTCATGGGGCCAGTTAAGTAATGATGTGTGCTTTGTGACTGTGCTTGGATGGTAAAAGCAGACTAGAAAAGATGTTATAGGGTTCAGGAGATGGACTAATCAAAAATCATTTGTTAAAGAATAGACCAAGATCGAAACAAAACCCAAAGCATGAAGTGAAAACAAAGTTAAAAGGAATATATAGTAATAAAATCAAAAGATACAAAGTCATACCTAAGATAAGCTGAAACTTTTTGTTTCTATTCAGAAACTTGGACTTGGAGATGTGCAACACTGACCTTTATACTATGTCACAACCTCCCAAAATACATAGAATAATTTCAGAGAAAGGTTTTACAGACGTTAACATTCATAACAGTGGCATTATCCGGCTGGAAAGTAATTATGTGAATAAGATTGGAAATGGTGCACATGATCAGCAAGAATGTCTGAGTATACTGCAGAATTCGAACAATGCTCAACTAGTATTAAGAGTATAGTGTCCCTAATAATTTGCTCAATGGGTGTATATAGGAAAAAAGGATTAAAGGTTATTTCCATCTGATACCTTTATCATGACGCTTTGGGGGTCAAGGGGCTACTTAATGGATAATTTGTATTATGAAGTTTTTTTTTTTTTAATAAGGGTTATCGTAGGCACTGTTTAATTACTGGAATTTTGTTAGTTGTTAATTTTTAAGTACTGAATTTTGTTTCTGCATATGAATGTTGGAATAACAATAAAGATCCTTGAAAGAAGGTAAAAAGACAACATTTTGGATATATAGACCTCATCAGGTGTGGATGATGTATGTAACGTACTATACGTAGAGTCACACGCATGCGCATAGGGAACAGTTTATAGCAGGGGTGTCAAACTCCAGTCCTGGAGGGCCGCAGTGGCTGCAGGTTTTCATTCTAACCATCTTCTTAATTAGTGACCAGTTTCTGCTGCTGATTACTTCTTTTAATTAACTTGACTCCGGCCCCTTAGTTTTTTCTTTTTCCTTAATTCACAGTCAAACAATAATGAGACACAAAACAAGCCACCACATCACACAATATCTGAAAATAAAGAAAGGTGACGGTCTCAGTAAGATTGATCTCTCAACTCACCAAAACACTTTGACGCTGTTCTTATTATAAACAGAAAATCAACAGTTTTGGAAATGTCAGCTGTGGCAGAACGAGGGCAACAATGGGCCATGGAATTTAAATAACGAGCTTAATTAACAGCAAGAATTGGCTTCTCATTAAGAAACTGGTTGGAGTTTGAAGCCCAAGTTTAGCTGGTCATCTGTTGGCTCGTTTCACGTCTCCTTTCTGTTTGACTGCATTTTAATGAGGAAACGAATCAATTCAGAGGACTGAATCCTTCTAACAGGGCTATTAAAATGTGAATTAGCAGTGAAAACAGGTCACTGATTAGGAAAAGGGTTAGAATGAAAACCTGGAGCCGCTGCGGCCCTCCAGGCCTGGAGTTTGACACCCGTGGTTTATAGACTCTGGTAATGGAAATTGTCTGTCACTCTAGGGTTATAACATCTTCTGTTTTCCTCCCTCTGCAGACTGGAAGATAGACAGGTTTTCCATACTGACATCACTTCTGGTGCCCGCCTGCCTGGACCAGCCTCTTCCTGCTGGAAAACAAAATAACCAACAATAAGCTCCACCATTTTGAGCAGTCAAAACCAGACTCCCGTCTGAAAATATATTCTCTTTAACACTGTTTAATCTCGTTTATTCTCTTTTTCAGTTTCACTGAAAGGGTTTGCCTATGGGTGCCCTAACGTTCCTTATTGTCTCTGCTTTGTTATTACTGGTCTGATAGAAACTGAGCTGTCAGCGAGCCCCAAACTCTGAACACGAACGCACAAAGAGTCCCGGGTTCAAATAATGGAATATTTATTAACCAAAATTACTTTCAAAGTTACAAAACAAAAGCACAAATAACAGATTCTCTCTTCTCAGAATACTCTGTCTTTTCTCACCACCACACTGACCTCCTCCAGTGGAGTCCTCCCAGCTCTGACTCGCCTGGTTAAGGGAGTGCTGTCCTTTTTATTAAGGACCTGGGAGTATTTCCAGTGCCAGGGCCACTGCCCGATGGAAGCACTTCCGGGTCATATGGAAGTCCCGTATTTTAGGGAGCACATCTCACTGCAGCGCCCCCTTGCGGCACCCACAGACCCCAACCGGCATTCCCTGCTGATGTCTGAATGGGCGCCGATACAGAGGGCTGCTAGGGGGAATAAACATCTCCCAGGGACAGTCCTTCCCTGCCTTCTTCTGTTGTTGTCAGGGAAGGTATAAAGTCCATGTCCCTGTCTATTTATTCGGTGCCTCCGTCCAGGTAAGGGATCATCTGGACTCCTGGCCGGGCCACACCCGTTCATCTTGTGTGCCTCCTGCACTGCATATATATATAGAGTGAGAGAGACTTGCAACCACATAAGTGATTGTTACCGAAAGTGGACTACTTTATGTTAACAAGCAAGTGTTCATAATAAAGTGGCCACTAACTAAGTGTATCTATATTTCTATCTGTATGTATATAGATGAAAGGAAATGCGAGGCAAGAAATGCTGAACATATACCTAAAATGAAAACGCAGAAAGCCCGGACTCGAACCCGGTTCCTTTGAGTTGTAAAATAGCAGTTCATGCCTCTACACCATTCAAGAATACATATCAACTTCCTGTCAATTGACATTTAAGCTTGGATTTTTAACTCATTGACAACAACATGTAAATCGAATGCTTTTTTTCTTTGGTTATATTCTTGAATAAAAGCACACATGTTTATTTGATATTTGGACTAAAGTCATTACACATTATCCACTTCATTATTAGTATAACATGGAAAAATTTTTCCTTTAGGTATGTGCATCAGGATAACCTTCATTTTGTCTTTTTTGTTTAAACGTCTTGTTTTTTCCCGGATTAATCCCTCCCTTTGTATTTCTTTACACTACCCCTTATTTTTAAATTTTTTTAATCTCTTGGCATTATATACATAAGTATGTAAAACCCACAACTTTAAACATACAGTTTCTCATTGAATACATCTTAAAGACGACCCTGAGATAATGCTGCAAGAGTTGTGATGTGCATTATGTTGAATTTATGGAGGGCACGGCATTGTTATTTTAATTTTTCTAAAGGCTAAAACTATTAATATTATTTACCTGGAAAGTTTCCCTTACCATACACTTGAAGAAGCGATCAAGTCAGCTTTGCACTGCATTGCTATGCATATACCAGTAAACAAATTAAATTAAAATAAACAGTAAATATCGCACCAGGAGTCAAGAGTCTTTCTAGATCATGTTTGCATCTCACTACTCCACAACAAAGCAGAAGCAAAAACAATAGAATTACTTAAATAATTATCTGCAGCTATTACAAGATTTATTCATGCACTTTTTATATGTAAAATTACCTATCTTAAATTAAAATACCATTTTTGTGCACTGTTTGCAGGAAGGCAGTATAAGTTAACACTTTTGTTCATAACCAGCACTCGATTGCTGTAGAAACAAAACCATCACTGATTTTCACGACTTGCATTTTCCTTTTGTGACAAGATAAAAGTCACCTTTAGTCAGCAGTGGTCATGTAGGCAGACTGGCTTCTGTATGACAGACTACCCTGGGCTAAAGGATGCAGTTTGTGGGTTTTCATAATAATCACTTTATTTTACTCAAGCAAAATCCCACCTTACTTTTTAGCTTGTCACTGCATTCCTAATTTGAGTTTACTATGAACCTGGAGTGGGTGGTATACCTTTCCATTAAATTTTATGAGTGAGAATCACATTTAAAAAGCTGCTGCAAAGCTGCTTTCTGCCATCTTGACCTTGTGGATAATAGAAGCTTTTTGTATAAACAGCTCATAAAAAGTAGAGAATTTCAATAGGGCAGGTGCAATTAGGTTCATATACTGTACCTGCAGAGGAAGAAAAAATTCATTATATTTTACTTCTCTGCCCGTGGTTAGAAAACTGACTACATTTAAAAATCCCATTAAGGAAAATGTTAATAAAAGAAGCATGTTACAGGGCAAATGCACTTTGGTGCACTATGTACAACTACTGTGGTATACATAAAGTGTTACTGTATTTAACACTGCAGGCTCCATTTAAATTAGATCATCCAAAAATGTCATAGATATTTGCAGGCAATTAAACAATATATTCAGTTAAAGGCACAAAGGAATTCAGATGAAAATCTTTAGATATTGATGCTCTCCAGGACTTTGATTGGCCATTCCCTACCTATGACCATCTAGTTCATCCCAAACTATGTGTACACCCTGCTGCATTTGTTATTGTTCTCAAATGACAATATATTTTTCAATAAATCTCTACATCCATGTGACAAATGCGTCAAAAAAGATTCAAAGTGCAGAAGATTGTAAACATTTTCATAAATGTATAGTATTGACACAAAATATGATATTTATCTGAAAAGGCTTGTGAATAGTAAGTATTGCCTCTTTCAAATATATAGTTTCACATATCAGGACATACTGTAGATAACCATCATCAAGTCCTTACTAAGTCCTAAAGTTAGATCATTATAACTTCCGGAGACAAACATAATGAAACATATTTCACTCTATTATTATTTATTGCTTTTAATGAAAATAAATCAAAGTGCAGAAGCCATCTATGATAAAGTACAGCCTTACTGTGTCAATATCAGTTGTGAATGCCATAACAGATGGACTAGCATCCCAAATGGGCTGGCGGGTGAGCTCTTGCTCAGTTGAGAGGTCATAGTGGGAGGACAACTCTGCTGGAGGCACAACTTGGCCAGGATGGTTTTCAGTTCTTATCTCAATCAAGGTGAAAGGATAATGAATGGACTGGAGGTGACATTATACATTCTGAACAATTCATCCTGCAGTACCAGAGATGGTTGTACTTCTCTGGCTTAGCCCGTCTAGACACCCACTGGGTTGCCAGGGACTTGTAGTTCAGAAGGGCATCCCTATTGAGTTCCTTGGGTACTGCCAGAAGGTGCTGCTGGGAGAGAACCTGCCTGTTTCTTGCACCTTCTGTATTGCCTGGAAGTGTTTCTGTTGTGCAAAGCTGTGGCACTGGAAAAACATGTGGATCCAATATAAATTGGAGGCTCACCTCACTGTAGGAGTCAGAGTTGAGAGAAAGAGGACAGAAAAGAATTGCTTATATTAATTTGTACTGTGAAGGACTGAGTATAGAGCCTGTTAAGGTATTGTTAAGTAATACAACTTTATTTTAACCTGGGACTGTGTCTGTGGCAGTTGTGTCTCTGAGGTGCCCCTTAGTTGTCTCAAATTTCAAAATATTATTGAAGGTATGTGCTGCTTAATTATTTGATGATTAGGAACTGCTTCCACTTTGATATGGTAGTCTTCAACATTCTGGTTTGTGCTAACACAATGCCAAAGACAAATAAAAACCACATTTGAAATGTTCTGAGAAAACATTTGGTGTTGCTCCTCGAACTGGGAAGAATTATAAGACCTGTTCAACTGAAGTCCATCATTTTACAGCTAGAAGGATTTATTTACAAATGAAGAACATTCAAGGCAAGTGCTTGTCTTTCCTGGTTTGCGTGTCCCACCAAATTCACCCAAAGATCAGAAACATAATGCTCATAGAAATCAGAAAGCATCAAAGACCTCACTGAATCTAAAGAGTCCTGTCAGCCTGGTAAGTTACCATCTTCACAATCTAAAAAATCAAAATGAACACTAGGACATGTCTAAATTTCTGGATTTCTGGAACAATAAGAGACCAAAGTGCAGTTGCTTGGTTGTTATATGTAATGCCAGTTTTGGCTTGTACAAACACAGTGTATCACCAGAAGAACCTCATACCAGCCCTCAAGCACAGTGATGACGGAATGATTAGTTGGGATTGTTTTCCATCCAGAGAATGTGGACACCTCTAATTATGGAGTTCATCATTTATTACAGAGTATTTTACAGAATAATATAAAGCTATCTGTCCGACAGCTAAATATTGGCCAAAGCAGGATTATGCAACAAGACAATAATTATAAGAACATCAGAAAAGCTACAAAAAGAGGCTGTAAAACAACAAATCAAGTTCAGTATCAGCACGACTTTTCCATTGATTTTCAGCTACTGACTTTATTTACATAATCTTAGAAAACAGGGGGCAAACATGGCACACTCCTTTGACTGCCATTTATGAAGTTTGACATTTGACCTCAGCAACTCACTCAGACTAGTCTACAACTCACCCTTAGGTCATCATAAGCCTTAATTGCAGCCTTCTATGTGAGAAAGAGCTGACAACCAATGAGTGCTTAGCCAACTGTACAATGCATACAATATGACCAAAAGAAAAAAAGAAAGGCAGGCTTTTTCAACCATGTAAGCAGAAAACAGCTTCATCAGTTGTCTCATATTTGACATACTATGACAGAATGGAATTAATCAAAGACCGTGGATAAACTTGGCCTTGCCATACCTATGAAGCATTTGTTCAGGCACCAACACTTTTGGACAGCATCTTAACTGGCTGTCAGAATGTAGCAAGTTCACAAAACTTTGGAAATTAGGAACTGTGCTGAAAAATGTTCATTAAGTCATGTACTTCATCATCCCCTGCAAATTCAGGTGTGTGATCTGACATCCTCAAGACGACCAGATAAAGCAATGGCAGATGTTAAGTTTCATATGCTCTCCATAATCATGTAATGTGCAGGAATGAAGGTAATCAATGAACTTAAGCAGTGTTCTAAAGAAAAGGTGTCTACACATTCTGCAGCACAATGCAAATAACTTCCATGTAGAAAATTATTGCTTCAAGCTATTGGTGCTAAATTGGTGGAAAAAATGGCAAAGTCTATTGCCACAAAAGTATCAAAATTGTCAGCAATTACCCTAGTATTTTGTCTTCTCCAGACAAGGTCTTTACAGACACTTAGCTGTGGGTGGTGACGTCCTATTCAAATCAATCCCAGTGGAAGGGGCAGGTCCAAGTCAGAAGAGGTTGTTCTTCTTGTCTTGGAGCTGCAGTTCTGAGGATGAAGAGCAAGTTGAGGCATTAGCAGATAGCGCCAATCCTCGACCTGGGGTGGAATTGCACATTAATAAACCCTGAAGTTGTTTCCCATTTGCACATGTTTGACAAATGTACAAGCTTCTGTAAAATTCTGTAAAAAAAGACAAATAGAAGCGTTCTGGCAAAATTTCTGTCACCTTTGTCTTACACAAAAAATCAGGACTACTTGAGATGGATGTTAAATAAGGAATTAATAAAATAATGATTCTAAGCTGGAGAAATGTTTGTCTCAATAAAACATCCACCCATTATCAAATCAGCTTAGTCTTGTTCAGGACCCCAAAGTCAGTCCCAGCAGTGAAGCTAATCACTGCGTAACCCTGCACAGCAGTTATTATCTTTGTTAAGATTGAGTGTATTCCCAAGTCTGCATTCATTTTTAATGGCTTGCAGATTGGTAAAGGGTCAACAGTAATTTGGACTGGTTTGAATGAGCACTCAATGAGACAATTTCTCCCTTGTGTCTGATGCTGTTGAGAAAAGCTTTGGAATTATTTGGCTATGCAATGAAAAAATATTAGCCTGAAAATAAAAAAAAGGATATGATTGATCATTACACATTATGCATCAAAACTGTGAGAGCTCTTTAAGGAGAATGGCCGACATCCAGTTCCAGACTGTGACACTGCATGACTTGGGCTCTGTTCTTTGGACACGAAGACAAGACTGAGCTCATATCTCACATGTCTTAGCAGCAGCTGCTGACACATTTCTCACCCATGGTCTACAAATTACTTGGAGGTGGAACTGAGAAATGGTAACAAATGACACATTATTACTTTGATAAATTGACATTTTAAATGAAACCACAAGAGCGAGAGGAAGACTTGCATTAAAGCTGCAAACATTCAAATGGGGGTTTTAGTGCAATGGTGATGCGTTAGGCTTCTTCCAGAATTGTGATATTTTTCCCTGCACTTTCTACAATTGACTGTCAGTAGTCTCAGGGAAAACAGTTATCTTAATCATGTTTTCTTTAGGAATAACTTATATGCTAACACAAAACAAACAAGAAGAATATATTTTAATATGCTTTTGATCTCTGTTAAAGCCCTTTTTAATAAAAAAATGTTTAATACCATATAAACTATATATAATTAGTTTAATGTACAAATGATTAATTAAATAATAAATCAGAAAACATGAAGTGTTATATTTGTTTTATTAAACTGTTTTATTTAATGTTTTATTAAATCATTCTATTCCTGTGCCACCGAGCCTACCACATTTGACAGCATGTAGCTTATATTGTTATGACTACAACATGTTTTATTTTGATGCATTAAAATAATAACCTTTCTGTGGGCGCTGTTTTGCATATACTGTAAATAACACAGCAATGTGAGTTACAGGTTACGATGGATGTGGTCCTCTTCTAAATATCAACTTGTCATGTGAGGGTCTCATTATTGTGTCTTCTTTCCTTGTTTATTACCTTCTAGATTCCCACAAGTTAACGCTTCAATTGTATATCAGCTGTACTTGCTTCACAGAAAGGTTTGACCCCAAAATACGCGGTTCACCGGTTTGTCAGACTTCAGCATATAATTTTATGTTTTTTGACTTGCCAAAGTTTTCTGAGCAAGCAACTATTATTTTTTAATAAAGTTGAAAGCTTTGAACAAGACCTTCTGTGTTCATTTTTATGCAGTACACAGTATAAAGAGTTATAGAGTTTGCAATGTCTAATTAAATCACGTTAAAACTGGCATTATGAGGCTTTGATTTGGTACATATTGGTAGGACATGCAAGTAATTTCCACTGCACTCTGCACACGTGACAATTACACTACTACTGCAAGTACTGCTACTACGTTTACTACTGCTGCTTCTAATACTACTACTACTATATATGTTCATTCTTTTCCCTGCTGAAGCTTAATGCTTTGGAGTGAAAAACTACATATGCTGTCTGCCTTATTTCTTTGTGGGCCATAATTTGGTCCGAGAGTTCAGCCAAGAGCAAACATAGGATGCTAGAAGAGTGTTTAGAATTGTACTAGAACATGCATGGCCATTCATCTTAATTATGGAGCAAAACTCAATCCATTAGATAGATAGATAGATAGATAGATAGATAGATAGATAGATAGATAGATAGATAGATAGATAGAT
>JANRMT010062856.1:100935178-100956550 GCA_026402145.1 Polypterus bichir lapradei
ATATATATATATATATATATATATATATTCAGGCCTCACACGCATATACAGTATATGTATAAATTTAGGCTTACTCACATTTCTGGTTCTGGAGTTGTTGGTCCTGTGGCTCCTAGATCCTCCTCACAATGGCTTAAAGGTCTTATTAGTTCCTTGCCCAGCTCTTGAAGAAAGAGTCTTCTTCTCTGGAGCTTTCGTTTGTTCCAATTTGGATTTAGTACCATCCAAATGACAAACACATTATAAGCAGAGATGTCCAAGATATTAAAAAATATTGCAAGTGACCAGAGTAGGGTTCTTATTTTGCAGCTGTAACCACTTACTAATTTATCCAGGTTATGTACTCTTCCTTAAAAGAGCATTGTACTCCATAATGATTTGTGGTTTATGATGCTCCCCATACAGATTTTATGGTCCCTATAAAGCGTGCACATAAGCATCACATTTTTTCCTCCACTTTGGATGTAAGACACCAGGGATGTTTCAGCTGTAAACAGAAACTTACTTGAATTGACAGGCCTCTTCTTTGTACTCATCAGCTGAGGTGGGACCTATGGCTTGTTTTTTCTCATTGTTCCTGCCATTGTCAACTTTCTCTTCAAGATTTCCTGTCCCAACATGTGTGATGTAAAAAAATTGTCACATGTGATGTTGTGACCATGGAGTCCCTGTGTCATGTCCACAACAACTCGCATCCCTTGTTTTTTCTCAGGGACTCCTCCAACAGGCTTTCCAGTGTATATCTGCATGTTCCATGCATAAGATGAAGCAGCGTCACAGGCAGCCCAGATCTTGATTCCTTATTTGGCAGGTTTAGACGGCATGTATTGCCTGAATGGGCAGCAACCTCAAAATGGTATAAGCTGCTCAAAAACAGTAACGCTGGGCCCAGGGTTGTTCCACAGCCATAGGTGTTCCACCCACTTATCCCAAACTGACCTGATTGCAGCTAGCTTGTCTCTCTGTTATCAAAGCGGATAATTTTAGAAATATTGTCTTTCAGAGACAGTGTTGCATGGAAAACGTCTCTGCCAGTTTCTGCATTCAACAGGGATTCAGTGGACTCTTCTTTGGATCCAAAAACACCAGCAAGTATAAGAAGCCTAAAGTATGCATGTAAATTGGTTTGGTCCATTTCCTTCTACCCCTCTCCAAAACATGCCTCGCATCCAGATTAGTGCATTCCAGAATGATTTTCTGGGTGGTGTCTGGAATGAAAAGTTCAAACAAAGACATGATGTCATGAACATGCATGACTGCCACCCATGTTGGCCCTGGTTGCTTTATTACGTTAGCAGCAAGGCACGGTGGCTCCTTCCGTGGACAAGAATACCATTCAATTTAATCATTTTTTGACTCCCATATTTCTCTCCTTGTCTGAGAGTCAGTACTATCCTCTTCTTCAAACTCACTTTCAGACACAGAATTGACAGAAACATGATATTCATATTCTGAAAATTCTTCATCTTCCAAAGTGAGCACTCCCTCCACGTTGTCTTCTCTCTCTTATGAAATAATGTCTAAAGCCATCTGAGCAGAGATTTTCTTTGCCATACTGGATTGTTTCTGGAAAAAAGTCACATACGCAGAGCTATTTATTTAATGTTTCCCTCCCTAATTACATTTTGAAAAGAAATTAGAATGATTGGGCATAGGGGCATGGTGATGTAAATGACTGACATGATGGGATTAGGTTTGGAACATTTGGAAGCAATGCTTCTAAAGTGGTGTTATTATTGTCTTAGAGACAGTTTCCCTACATGCTGTGGTCCAAGGTACTGTTGAAGGTTGGATGGGCATGGAGGAGTTGTTATGGGATATTTATGGTTGATGGTGATATAAATGATTTCTATGATTGGTATGATGGTATTATGTTTAGGGTAGATGGAAACAATGTTTCTAAAGTGATGTTGCTGTTGTCTTACAGACAGTTTACACAACTGCATTGCTCCCGGGTCCCAGCATACCCAATACCACCAGTGAAATGTAAAAGGATTGGAGGGGGCACATTATGTACTCAACAAAAAAATTGTTCCTTTAACACAGTGATTCTCAAACTGTGGGGCGCGAGGTAACAAAAGGGGGTGGAGCGCAAAGATGTGAAAAAAAGAAAACAAGAATCAAAAATATGAAAAATATATATATTGAAACCAAAACAAATTAACTTAAACTACATTCTGATACTAGAAAAATAAATATAGAGTTAGATACAGTGCATCCGGAAAGTATTCACAGCGCATCACCTTTTTCACATTTTGTTATGTTACAGCCTTATTCCAAAATGGATTAAATTCATTTTTTTCTTCAGAATTCTAAACAGTTTCTTTGTGTTATGAGACCAGTCCAACCTGTCATTGATATGGACCCCCAAGTACTTGTAGGAGTAGACCACCTCTACATCCATTCCCTGAATATTGACTGGATTATATGTTGCTCTTTACTCATGTTGCTCATTCAAAGTCAATGATCAGTTTCTTGGTTTTGCTGATGTTAAGTTGCAGACAATTCTTTCAGCACCAAGAACCAACATTCTCCACCTGACTCCTATTCTCTCATCCCCATTTTTAATACACACTGCAAGTGACACAACCTGGCATTATATTTATAGTTGGAGGTGTGCAGAGAAAAGGTGACAGGACTGTTTGTTGTGGTGCTCCAGTGTTGCTCACATCTGCATCAGAAACACAGTCTGTGATCCTCACAAACTGCAGTCTGCCTGAGAGACAGTCCATTATCCAGGACATTCTGGACAGGCTCATCCACCTGTATATCTCTGAGCTTACCCCTTAATAGGAATGATTGGATGGGATTGAAGGTGCTGGAGAAATTAAAAAAACATAATCCTCACAGTGCTACCAGCTTTGTCCAGGTGAGAATAAGCCGTTTTGAGCAAATAGATCATTGTATTCTCCACACCAATCTTTGCCAGACAGGCAAAGTTCACTGGGTCTATGTGGTCTACCACAAGATGACTCGTATAGTTGAAAAGCTGCTGCTTGCCGTTCCAGCTGCTGGGAGGGAGTCAAGTCAAGTCATCTTTATTTATGTACATATGTAACACAACAACAAGTTGATCAAAGTGCTTTACGTACATCTGGTAAATCATAAAACGTGTTTTCTTCTATCCCACAGACCTGCAACTCTGTTAAGATTTTACATTTTAATGTTTTTTCAAGATTGTCTAGAGTGTTGAGATACAGATGCGATTTTCTTCCTGAAAGGTTTAATTGTTCTCTTATGCTCTCTGTGCAAAATGTGGCTGTGCTACATGGGTCTATTAGAGCATATGTTTCAATATATTTTTCATTCCCTTTGGATTTGACTTTAACTGGAACCGCAGATATGACACTATCTCTGACCTCAGTAGCCATACAAGACTCTTTCGGTGTTTTGGGCGCATTGGTAGAAGAAGCGCTTTCCTGTTTCGATTTAGAGCTCTCTTCTTTAATGGATTTAGCTTTATCATCAGAGTCCTTTTCTTTAAAATATCTATCTACAATAAGAATAAAAAAAAGAACAGAGAGGTAACATTCTTAGTGATTCCACAGCAAAGACAGCACAACTCACTGAGTGATCAGTCATCAGTTAGTGCCTTGCCTTGATTATGCCTTTTCCAGCTCTATGCAGCTTAAGTTGGACATATTGCACATAGTTGTGGTTCATTTTAATATTAAATTATTTGTGGTTTGTTATTTAAAGTAAAATAAAATTGCTTTACTCTCATTTTATTAATAAAGTTTGAAATATGTTTCTGTAAAATGGGTAATAAAGCATTGAGCATTTTTGTTGATATTTCCATTAACATGCATTTTCAGTCCAAGTAACAACTTACATACAAAGCTAAGGTTCAGTTCCTGCTGACATTCATAACCAGAGGGCCATCTGTAATGGCTTTCCATGACACATTTACAGAATTTTATGCTGCAGAATGTTCATAGAATGTGCACTGTCTATTACTAGTTTAACAATTTTATTTTCTTTGCTGCTTATGAGTACCATTTTGTTTCTTGCAATTCATGGTTAAATACTTCAAACTCATTGTACTCTGTTCCATTATGTTTGATTTGATTTGTTTTACACATGTTTTAATGTCAAAATCCACACAAGCATGTTCTGTACCAACCTCATGTTTCTAGTATTTTCTGGTATTAGTAGGTCATCTAAATCATACAAACTACATACATACATGTTTTTATCCCTGTTTTTGAACGTGCTTATAAAAAAGTGGCCACTGTTATGAATGACATTGACTTCTGATTTTAAAAATCGATCAGCTTTATCAGGTACAGTATGATATATTTTATTACTGTCAACCACAGTACACTGCAACTGTCTGAACTTTCTCATACTTGTATTTGTTCTGCCCTTGTCTAAAGTAATACATCAACCCCCATAACTGAAGCCTGCTGGATTCTTTTTTGTAACATATTTGCTATTTGTTTTCTCTGGTAATATCATTTCTGCTCTGGCCAAATCTGTTAGGAACTCAAGAGTCCCAAAAAATATTCAAAATGCCATCAAGAGGGGGAAATATAGTCAGAAACCTGACTAGTCACACAAAGGTTGACAAAAGATCTTTATAAATGAAAAGATTTATTTTACAAAATTGCTCTTTAATAAAATAAAGCTCCACCAACCAAAAGAGGCAAAAGGAGTTGTCTGAAAAGGCAAGTGCAATCTAAGACAAACAATGTCCCAATCACAAATCCAAAGAGAAGTCAAAATACAGAGTACAAAGTAGTGATGAGTGAACCCGGCATTATTACAGTTATACTGGAGCAAATTAAGGCTCATCAATCAATCTAATTTTATGTTTTTGATGTAGAAGGAAGCTGGAGTACTCTAAAAAATATGGAAATAGAAAATTTGAACCCAGATGTCTGTAAGACCTTACTGCTAAGTCATTATGCTTCCCTATAATAATAACTGTAATGTTAACATTTTAATTTATGACAAGCTTTCACAAATCAAAATTTATTTTCACATCAAATTTTGATTCTTGTTTTGCCAAGATGCTGTTGATAAAAATTCATGCTCCCTTTGGCACTGCACATGGTGTAAATGTCAGGTGGAATTTTCCAGCATCCCAGCCAGGATGCAAGGCAACTCCCTGCCAGGAAGGAAGGTCTGAATAATCAAAGAGATGGTTGATATGGCCCTTTAGAATGTATACTCTCCAGATGCATGATAGAGGGCCGTGTTCCTAGTCTCTGCTCCCATTTACCTGCCTGTGGGGTATGGCCAATAATCATAGTCCAGTGGGATGGCCCTGCTGGGTGTCATGGGTGCCACCAGGGGTAGCTTCAGGGATAGACTGTCCCTACTTTAGGAAACATCCGCCTGACCTGGAAGTATTCCTCTGTGCCTAACCCAAACACTGGAAGAACATTCAGGGTCCAGCTTAAAAGGAACTTTCTGCCTCATCTCAGGGAGGCGGAAAGTGACACTCACCAGGAGGAGCAGAAGGAGTAAGAGGACTGTTAATTCAACAATTGTGTTAGTATTGGTTGTGTTCATCTTAATAGTGTTTGTGACAAATAAAAACCCTTTCTTTGAACCCAGGTCTGTGTTGGGTAATATCGTGTCTGAGGTTTAAGGGTTTGATGGTGCCCCCTACTGGTTAAAAGGGATTAAGCAGATTCAGAAAGGGGATGAATGCATGGATTACTAGTGTTCTGTTTTTCCTCACAAACATATACAATTTGACAAAAAAAAAAAAACTTTGCTGTTTTGATTTATTTGAATTATTTTTACAGTACTAAGCGCTCGCCTGGGAAAACCATCAGACAGGTTTGCTGACACCACCAATAAAAACTCTCATTTTGCAGGATTCTAACTCCTTGCATTTGAAAGCAGCCTGTCAGTGAAATCTCTTAATACTTATTCCTTTGTTATTTTTTTATTAGAGTTTACCCTGTCGGCTTTCTATCTTTCATAAAAGCAAGGTATGAATGAATTAAACAAATTAAAAGCAAACATTTATGAAAAGTTGTTTGAACCCTATTACTTTTAATTGTTAGTTATTACGTGTATATACATCATTTGTTGATATTTTACATCCTAAAATGAAAGAATTGTAACTATTGTAACAATACATTTGCTATATTTTACTAAATCTCTTATAGTTTTCCATCCAATTTTTGTAGTGTTGTAGGGGTGAAAGTTGAGTCTTTTAACAACAAAAGTGCCCCAAGTATATATTTATGAGTAATTCAAAGTAAGCAAAAATGTATTAATATCCAAAGATGAGATAAACAAAGTAAAACATTAAAGTATCGAAGGAATGGAGAAAACAGAACACATCCTTGACTTCTTCCTCTGGCCAGGCTATCACATGTTCAAACCCAAGTCTATCTGGTAGACTGGCTTTCAAAGTCCTTAAAGGAAATAATTATTGACAGTGGCCTTTTCTAGATGTGCTTGTATATAATGCATAAAGCACCTATTGCAATAGCCCTGTTTGTCTGTACTCATGAAACAACTTGGCATTTTGTTAAAATGTGGAACACTTATTCTTCAAAGAACTTTGTTGAGACTATTTAATGTTCAGTGAGATACTGTGAACAGATTGTGCTGTACACAGTTTTAAAATTTCAAAATCTCCCATTGAAAAGCATTAGAGAATTTGCGAATTTGTCTATTATAATATGAAGAAACATTCTGTACGAGTGCAACTAACTTTTATATTTTGTATATTTTTCTCTTTTTAACCCCCAATAGGTGCTACTGACAGTAAACAGATCCCCAATACAAGTTAATGAAACACCAGCAGACTATTTGTGAGGATGGGTAGTTGCTTTCACTGGCTTTGAATATGTGGGACTGCAATCCTCCTTCAGCAAGTCCAGGCACGGATACCTCTGTATCAGCAAATTGTTCTTGCTTTATGAAGCCTTCCCAGAGGTTTCAGCACAAGAACCTCAGACTTCCTTATGCTTCAACTTGTAACAGGTAAGTTAAATGATCTTCCTAACTGTAAAAATATAAAATGCAACCAGAGAAAACAAAAGGTTATCTAGATATGAAAGGTTTACATTGTGATGTTATGCACCAGAGCAAATAAACATTTACTCAGAATTAACCTTACACTAAACCAACTTCACAGTATCATTATCTGTAGATTACAATAATTCACATCTTCACTGTCAGTATAATTTATTAGGGTGACCAGACGTCATGGTAACATGGACAATTTCGACTTCATGCTAAGCATCCTGATAAAGAACTGAAGATTGTCAAAATGTCCTGGTTTTAACAGGATTCCAATCTAATAAAACATTGCTCCACCAAAATATCCTCACAATATATTTCAGCCACGCATACAAAGCACCCAGCTCATACCCCACCCAAATACTCCACCCTTTCAACCTCTCTTCAAAGTAATATATGTATAATAGTGAGGTCAAAACTCCAGAGAGGGAAAGGCACATTAAGAACTTGTGTTAAATTTGAACAGCACTGCCACGAGGACCAAGAACCAGACAAAAGAAGAGTACTGACATTTACTTGTTTCACATCAACTACCGGAACATCTTTTTTGTTTCCGATCTCTGTGTAGGTGCTTTGCACTTTTTTCTTCCATGCTGAAAATAGAAATGCCTTGTAAACTGTAAAAAATCTTATTTCACAGGGTCTTATGTGTTTTTTTCTTGGGGAGTGTGAGGAAGGTTTCCTTTAAAACTTGTTTTAGAACCATAGCTTGAGGACATGGCTAATTTTACATGCTAATTAGCCATGTAGCACTGCACTATTGGCATAAAGAGATGAATGTTACATATCTAATGATAATATTTATAATATTCTCATTATGGTCAGCTAATGTACCTTGCAAATGAAAATACTGTTTTTTGGGGTTTTTGTTTTGCAAGGTGGAAGACTGGTTGGAGTACTGATCTGATTATGACCTCATGCATGCCCAAAGCAGCTTGGCAACGATATTTCATGCAAGTATACTGAAAGTTCAGTACATGGCTTCTACAGCCTTTTGATGTCTTGCTGCGCTTCCAAAACATTATGAAGTGCTTGGAAAAAAATATTTGTCTTAGCCAGTGTAAAAGGTTAAAAAATATATGTACATAAAATAAAACACTCCAATATTTTTTAATTTTTTTTGGTAATATTTTCTAGTGTTTTGAATGTCAAATTCATAGTGCTTGGTGCTCTGCTGAACACTGTTTTAAGGAAAATACCCAAACAGTTCACTAGATGGCCCTATCACTAGGGAGGAACCCTAAAACACCATAGAGGCAAGTGTGGCAGATTAAATCCTGCAGCCAAGCGGAACGCAAGCTAAAGTTTGTGCCTCTTTGTTTGTAACTACAGGTGGGTTAATATTCCTCCAAACAACAACAACAACATTTATTTATATAGCACATTTTCATACAAAAAATGTAGCTCAAAGTGCTTTACATAATGAAGAATAGAAAAATAAGAGACACAGTAAGAAAATAAAATAAGTCAGCATTAATTAACATAGAATAAGTGTAAGGTCCAATGGCCAAGGGGGACAGAAAAAACAAAAAAAAAACTCCAGACGGCCGGAGAAAAAAAATAAAATCTGCAGGGATTCCAGGCCATGAGACCGCCCAGTCCCCTCTGGGCAATCTACCTAACATAAATGAAACAGTCCTCTTTGTATTTATGGTTTTCACGGAAGGACTTGATGATGATGATGATCACGTGGCCTTCTGGCTTTTAGTCCATCAATGCTGGGACATCATGATGCTTTGAGTAAGTTGGTGGTGGCGCAGGCCGCCACCACAGAAAAACCGGAAAAAGAAACAGAAGAGAGAGTAGGGGTCAGTACGGATTTTAGTGCCACAATGAATAGTTATTATAATGAATTGAACATACAGAGTATCAGGATTAAGATAAAGTGAAGTTATGAGAAGGCCATGTTAAAGTAATGTGTTTTCAGCAGTGTTTTAAAGTGCTCCACTGTATTAGCCTGGCGAATTCCTATCGGCAGGCTATTCCAGATTTTAGGTGCATAGCAGCAGAAGGCCGCCTCACCACTTCTTTTAAGTTTAGCTTTTGGAATTGTAAGGAGACACTCATTTGATGATCTAAGATTACGATTTGGAATATAGGGTGTCAGACATTCCGATATATAAGATGGAGCGAGATTATTTAAGGCTTTGTAAACTATAAGCAGAATTTTAAAGTCAATTCTGAAAGACACAGGTAACCAGTGTAGTGACATTAAAACTGGAGAGATGTGTTCAGATTTTCTTTTCCGAGTTAGGATTCTAGCAGCTGCATTCTGCACTCGTTGCAAATGATTTATGTCTTTTTTGGGTAGTCCTGAGAGGAGTGCGTTACAGTAATCTAATCGACTAAAAACAAAAGCGTGAATTAATTTCTCAGCATCTTTCAAGGATATAAGAGGTCTAACTTTTGCTATATTTCTTAAGTGAAAATATGCTGTCCTAGTGGTCTGAAGAATATGTGATTTAAAATTCAGGTTACAGTCAACGGTTACCCCTAAGTTTTTTACTTCGGTCTTAACTTCTAATCCTAATGCGTCAAGATTATTTTTGATAACCTCACTTAATCCGTTTTTGCCAATCAATACAATTTCAGTTTTCTCTTTATTTAACTTGAGAAAATTACTATTCATCCATTCAGAAATACCAGTAAGACATTGTGTTATTGATTCGAGAGAGTCGGTGTCATCAGGTGCTACTGATAAGTACAGCTGTGTGTCATCAGCATAGCTGTGGTAGCTCACGTTGTAACTTGAGATAATCTGACCTAAAGGAAGCATATAGATTGAGAAAAGAAGCGGACCCAGGATAGAGCCTTGTGGAACCCCATATAGAATATCATGCATCTTTGAGTTGTGATTACCACAATTAACAAAGAATTTTCTCCCTGCCAGGTAGGATTCAAACCAATTTAAGACATTACCAGAGAGGCCCACCCATTGACTAAGGTGATTTCTAAGAATATTGTGATCAATGGTATCAAACGCGGCACTCAGATCGAGGAGGATGAGAACAGATAAATGGCCTCTGTCTGCATTTAATCGCAAGTCATTTACTACTTTAACGAGTGCAGTTTCTGTACTGTGATTAGTTCTAAAACCTGACTGAAATTTATCTTGAATAGCATATTTAATTAAGTGGTCGTTTAGCTGCATAATTACTGCCTTCTCTAGAATTTTACTTAAGAAGGGCAGGTTAGAGATGAGTCTAAAATTTTCAAAAGCAGAGGGGTCAAGATTATTTTTCTTGAGTAGGGGTTTAACTACAGCAGTCTTAAGACAGTCTGGGAAAACCCCCGAATCTAATGACGAGTTTACTATGTAAAGGATATTATCAATAAGCGCGTCTGATACTTCCTTGAAAAACCTTGTTGGTATTGGGTCAAGGACGCAGGTGGAGGGTTTCATTTGAGAGATTATTCTATGTAAATCAGGTAAATCTATCCTGGTGAAAGAATTTAATTTGTTTATAACGGAGTACTGGGGCTTAGGAGGTTCCACAGTGTTGGGGAGATATACTATATTATTTCTAATATCATTAATTTTTTGATTGAAAAATATAGCAATGTTCTCACAGGTTTCGCTGGAAGTATTATGGGGGCATTCCTTTGTGTTACCTGGGTTTAGCAGACGATCAATTGTAGAAAATAGGACTCTGGGATTACTAGCATTTTTATTTATAATATTAGAGAAATAGCAGCGCCTCTCAAGACAGACTGTGTTATTGTATTCTGTTATTTTAACCTTCAATATCTCATAATGGATAGTTAGTTTAGTTTTCCTCCATTTACGCTCAGCTCTACGACATATTCTTTTTAAGTCAGACACTCTTTGGGTCTTCCAAGGTATAACAATGCTAGAAGATTTTTTAATTGTCTTTTCAGGTGCAACTATGTCAACAGCAGCTCTCACTTTAGAATTAAAGTTTTCCACCTTACTATTAACATCATCCTTGCTATTGTAGCTGGCACTATAACCGGACTGATTGCTTAGAATGTTTGTAAGTTTTACAGCTGCTGAGGAGTCAAAGAAGCGTTTTTTAACAATATGCTTCTCATGAATGTTTTCTATCATTATTTCTATACTGAATAGTAGAAGAAAGTGGTCTGAAAGACCAATATCAACGATCTGCTTCACATCAACTGTTAGTCCTTTGGTGATAATTAAGTCTAACGTATGACCTGCTTTATGTGTAGGCTGATTAACGAGCTGTCTCAAATCAAAAGAGTCCTAAAAGTAAATTCCTTTACTTTTAGGTCACACTGATTATCGATATGAAAGTTAAAGTCGCCTACAATTAAGAGTGTGTCATAATTCGTAATTAAAATTGACATTAGGTCTGAGAATTCCTCAATGAAAGACGTGTTAAATTTAGGAGGTCTATACACGGATAAAACTAGAACGTGAGAAACTCCATGAATAACAACGGCGAGATACTCAAAGGACTTAAATTTACCAAAACTAACATCTTTACATTTTAACCGGCTCGAGTAAATGTTTGCCAATCCGCCCCCCTTTTTTCCCTGGCGGTCTGCACGAGTAAAACTGTAATCCGGAGGCGCAGATTCGATTAAAACAGCTGCGCCGTCTGAGCTGAGCCACGTTTCATTTAGTGCAATAAAATCAATGTTTCTATCACTAATAAGATCATTGATAAAAAACGTCTTGTTAGTTAAAGTTCTAACATTTAATAGCGCCATATTTAATGATTCGGGGGGGCAGAGCTGAATTCTATGCGCGTTACTAGTTATTGGAACAGAAACTAAATTATTTTTGTTAGCGCCGCTCTGAGTGTATTTTTTATGTAATCTACAATCTGTTTTTATAGTTTTAATGTATTGTTGATCTAAAGTAGTAATTGCAACTAAATTATTGGTGTTTATGCCGCACTGCCTAGACGTTTTACGTGCATTAAGACTGGTTATTAAAGTATTAATATTGTGTACTTTTACCGAAGACTTTATTAAGCCATTCTGTCCTAGCAAAGCAGTAGTATTACGGAGGGAGTTTAAAGTAGAAACAGACAGTCAAGATAGACAAATTACCTTAGCAATGTATTCGGAGAGGACCCGGGCGCCGAATCTATTCGGGTGCAAGCCATCCCACTTGAACAAACGCGGTCTTTCCCAAAAAAGGTCCCAATTATCGATGAACCCGATGTCTTGAGACTCGCAGAAGCCTTTCAGCCAGTTGTTTAATCCCAGCAGACGACTATAGTATTCATTTGATCGTCTGACGAGAGGTAGTGGACCCGAGATGAAAATTTTTGCCGATGGGGTCCTCTCCTTCGTGTCTTTAATTAGTGCTGCGAAGTCATCCTTGAGAATCTCAGACTGTCGGTGTCTTATGTCATTTACGCCGGCGTGTAAAATGATGGATCCAACTGCTCTCTTGTGTTTCTCGAAGATGGTCGGCGCCCGTCTCATCACGTCTCGGACTCGAGCACCGGGAAAACAAGAAACAAAAGATTTTTGATTAGGGCATGTGATATTAAGGTTTCGTACTATCGAATCACCTACCACGATTATATCACCCGGGGTTGAAGGCAAACTGGGGACGCGGAGAGGGTCGAACCGGTTCTGGATTGGGATGCTCGCCTGTGCCGATGGAGGTGTTCTAGCCTTGAACCCCCGCCTGCATGTCTGAAATACGCCAAGGTCTTCATCGGCGTCATCGTCGTCGCTCCTTCGAGGCGCGGGGGTGAAGCATACTTGTCCTTGAAATTGGGCGGCACGAGGTGGGGTTAATGTTGCGTCGACATCAGATGTCGAGGATGGTTTATCCTGCAGCCGAGCCTTCAAACCTCTGAGGTACCTTCTTCTGGACAGGAGTTTCTGGATCTGCTTGTCGAGTGCCTGGAGTTCTTCGACGATGACGGCAACACGATTCGTCTTACTATCGGCCATTGTGTGCTTGTACTTCCGCTTCTGCTTCGTGACCTAGGAAAGAAAGAAAGAGAAAGAAAGGATGTAATACTCCCGAGTAAGACATAAGAGTGTTGTGAAGCTGTGTATATAATGTGCAAAGTTGGGAGTTAAGTATTTTTTGTGTAATCTGATGAAAATAAGATGTTTAGTTATACCCGGAAGAGCTAAATCCACGAGGGTTGTTTTCACATTAAGTGCCAGACGCGTTAAAGGGCTGAAACACATCTTGTCTTGGTTTATGTCAATGTATTGCGGTATGTTTATGTGGTTGTTGAATATGAGCAGTTTGATAAGTGATAAGTTTTCAATCATAGGGTTTTAAAGGAAAAAAACAAAGATGTTAGCTGGATAATTTTACAAGTGTTATTTTATATGGAATCAAATGTGTTCTGTAATATTGTTAATACAGTACTTGAAAATATGGTATAAAGACTGTAACATGAGTTGTTACAGTTAGTGTTACATAAACTATGGACTTATTGTGTTAACTCTGGAATAAATTTTATGTGTTTGTGGTTATGGAAAAATGAGATTAAATCCTGCAGCCAAGCGGAACGCAAGCTAAAGTTTATGCCTCTTTGTTTGTAACTACAGGGTTTAGGAATACACTTCTCCCTGACACTCACCAGGCCAGGGAGGGTAACACCAGCCACAAGGTGAATTTTCAGGAAATTATTCGGCAAATAAGGTCAATGCGTGAATACAGCATATTTGCTGCAAAGTACACTTTTGCAAATTTTGCAGATCAACACTACTCCTAAATAAACATTAAAGCATAGGAGTGATTCAGAATTTGGAAAGATGAATTCCTTAAAAAGAATGAGGACACCGTGGATACAAGCTTCTCTTGAAATGCAAAACTACCATACCTATCGTTGAAGCATTCAAATTATTGTCTTCATTTGTTATTTAAAAGCTGTTGCTTTATGTTAATTTGGAAAGTGTATGCATGAACTTTAGTAGTATTTAAAGTTCATCTACATTCAGTCATGGTCATAAATTGACATACCCTGGCAGAATTTGTGAAATATTGGCCATTGTTTGGAAAATATAAGTAATGATGCAGAACGCTTTCCTTTTAATTAGGTAGTGTGTTCAGGCAAAGTAATTTAATATCACATAATTGTATGTGCCCTTTTTAAATTATAATGATAACTGAAATCACCCAAATTACCCTGATCAAAAGTTTATATACCCTTGAATGTTGATAATATATGCAAGTATAAGTTAACACTCCCAGATTTAAATTGAAGGTAATTAGGTAAGAGTATCCACACTTGTAACCTTGACTTTGCCGCATACAAAGCCATAGGGAATGCAAAATAACTGTCAAAGGACCTGTGAGAAAATATTGTTGATGTGTATGAAATAAGTAAAAAAAAACAAAAAACTGCCAGGATCATTTGCCGAGCTCTCAAGACAAACTCACAAGCCATTCTGGCTGAGATATGGGCTTCTCTGCAAACAAGTGGTGTTGCCATTTCAAGACGCACAATATTGAGGTATTTGAACAAAAAAGGGGTGCATGGTTGAGTTGCGAAGAAAAAAAGTCCACAAAACAGCCCACTTACAATATGCCAAACAGCATCTAGACAAGCCTCAAAACTTCTGGAACAAATTCCTTTGGAGTGATGAGACCAAAATTGAACTTTATGGTCCATAAACGGCATGTTTGGAGAGGATGCAACAAGGCCAATGACAAAAGAAACACTATCCCTACTGTGAAGCATGGAGGTGGATCTCTGATGTTCTGGGGGGTGTGAGCTACAGTGGCACAGGTAACTAAGTGAAAATTGATGAGAAGATGAATGCAGCATGTTACCAGAAAATATTGCAGGACACCTTGCATTCATCATTAAGGAAGCTGTGCACGGAGCGCACTTGGATCTTCCAAAATGACAATGATCCAAAACACAAGGCCAAGTTGACCTTTTTTTGGCTACAACAGAAAAACGTGAAGGTGCTGGATTGGCCATCACAGTTTCCTGACCTCAGTTTTATTGAGCCACTTTGGGGAGATCTCAAATGTACAGTTCATGCAAGACAATCCAGGAATTTACAGGACCTCTGGGCTTTTCAACAAGAAGAATGGACAACTGTATCACCTGAGAAAATCAAGGGCCTCATCCACAACTATCACAAAAGACTGCATGCTATCATTAATGCTAAAGGGGGCAATAAACAGTATTAAGAACTAAGGGTATGTAAACTCTTGAAAAGGGACCATTTTCTTATTTTCCTTATTACTGTTTTGTTTAATGGTTGTGCTATTCTGTGATGCCTTATCGTTTAACTTGGATTCCATTAAAAGTAAATGAAATGTCTTTTGCCTGATCAGTCAGCTTTTCTTTTGTGTGTTACACATCTTACAAATTCTGCCAGGGTATGTAAACTTATGAGCACAACTGTATAACGCAAATACAATCAAAATTACATTTTTATGCATATTTAATAAATCTTTGCTCATGGAAATTATTTATGTAAATATCTAAAAACTTACAATTTGCACTTATATGCACATCTTTTTCACAGGCAAGCAATTTAGCAGTAAAGGCTCACAATTTTTTAAAAATCAAGTTTCTTTTCCTTATATTTCAAATTTTAGTATTCATATGCATTTAACACAAAGCTGTCACCCACCCACCATAACATGAAGGTCTCAGATAAATTCTGTGTTTCAACCATTTTCATCAAGTATCAAAGTTTAACTTAAACTATATTCCCTGAATATTAACTTTGATATGCACAAACACTTCTATATTACAGACTTTGCTTTAGGATTTATGAGCAAATTGTCAATAAAGTATCTGTCTGACTAGCAGTCTCTTTCTTATTTGGAAAAACAAATATTTGTCCAGTGCTTCAGTTCTCCACATTTCAAGTGCTGTGTGCTTTTGATGTTTGCTATGAGCTTTATTTGTTTTATTAGTTGTATTATCTAATGTGTTTTTTAGCGTGGCTTGACACCACTTGCTGTTGGAGAATTTTTCATTTTCTCATCCTTACAGTTCATGTTCGTTATTGCTTCCTAACTGTATATGCACACTATTGGATTTAACCAGTTATCCAATTTAAGAAGTTCTTTTTCTGCTAAACAAGGCATCGAAACATCTTTTTATTTGTCAACCATTAGTTTCTGTCTGACAAATTATTCATTTTAACCATTTCCACATAATTTTAATTCCTCCAGTGTTTTACTACAGAAAGCTCAAGATGGGTTGATAGCTGAGGAAATATCAGTTGTGCTTTTGGGTGCAACAGTTGGATGAAAGTTGTTTTAAGATATTTTCAGTACTTCTACTTGTCAATTACAGCTCTCCATTTAAGTAACTGGTTGTTCATGTTCTCTTAATTAAAAGGAAGTGGCTAAGTATGTCATCTTCTCTTTTGTCTTTTACCTGATTAGAAAAGAACAATTACCTATATCTTATTTTTTACTTGTGATCCAGTCCTCCAGCTGTATGAGAACTTTGGCTACATCGTTCCTGTCTTCTAAAAGCTATGTTAACACATGCGGTTTTTCTTTTTCTAATTCTTTTCACTCCTAACTAGTCATGCATCCTTTTATATTGCCACCGTATTTTGTATTGTATACCTTCTTTAAAGAATACTTATTAGGTATTAGACCTATTTATTAAACATCCTATAAGTATACACAAGAAGTTGCTGTCAAACTACTTAGTGCCCAGTATATTTTGACATTATACAGGGTGACGCAGAAAGGACAGACGCCTTTGAAATGGCTAGAACTCACCACTAGGTGGAGTGACAGATGTGCGGTAGGTGGCGTTAGGTTCGCAAAGTCTTAGCATTTTTTTATTTTCTTTTTAGTTGAAGCCATGGAGCCGTGGACGATAGAACACCGCGTTTTTGCATACAACTGTTTTGTTAAGAACAACCAATCTATTACGGCAGTTCAGCATGAGTTTCATTGCCATTTCACTATCCACAGAAATAAAGCTGTTCCCGCTCGTAACACTATCCTACGTTGGATTAAAGCACTTCGTACATGAGGTACACTAATGAACAAAAGACCACTGGGGGCTACATGAACGGCACGTACCCCTGAAAATTTGGAAAGCGTATAACTAGCCCTGCTGCGCAGTCCAAGTTGATCTGCTCGGAAGCATTCTCCTGAACTTGGCCTCAGTAATCGTTCGGCAGGCCCGTCGCGACAAGGCAGGCAAACCAAGCAATTGCTTGGGGCCCCGAGCAGGCCTGGGGCCCCAAGACAACGACTGGTTAAGAATAAAATGCAGCGACAAACTGTGTGAGCGCCCCATTGATAGTGAATGCAGTAAAGTGCAATGACACTGTTATCGGGATCCCCCTCAAGGGGGCCCCCCTCGCTGACAGCAGCCAGCCAACCACGCGATCTCTGCTGCCGGCAAAATACAAAACTTCCTCGGTTTTTATGTCAATTGAGCAGGATGTTCGCCAGTCTTTGGACATGGAGGACATTGTGATTGCCTTTGCAGAAAACAAGGCTCGCAAACAGCAGTTTTAGATAATTTGCACATGTTTGAGAGAACTGAAAAATGTTAATGTGAGTATGTATGTGTGTGTGTGTTTTTAAGTATGTTGGATTTAGTTATTGTGCACTTTTTTAATGTATATTTGATTTTATGGTACAGTGGTGTTTTTTGCAAATGTTCAATTGTTGAAAATGTTCAAATTTTATGCACTTTATATGCAACAGCAGTATTTGCACTCTAAACATTTTTTTTATTTATGCACAGTATATGCAACAGCAGTATTTGCACTGTAAACCTTTTTTATTTATATAAAGTGTGAGTGAATTTAAACTGTATGGCTATGCTGTGGTTCCTTTGCGTGCGTGCGTGCGTGCGTGCGGGGGGCCTCCATGTCCATTTTGCTTGGGGCCCCCAAATTCCTTCGAACGGCCCTGTCGTTCGGTAAGGCGTATTTTGCATTTAGACCTGCATTTCCATCGCTACAAATTGTCAAATGCTATTTCAATATGAACTCAAATCTTTCAATAAATTTCTTTGTAAGAAAAAATTAACAATTTTGTGATTTAGTAAAAAACGTCCGTCCTTTCTGCCTCACCCTGTATCTGCATAGGATTGTTACAGCACATTTCCCACATACTGTATTAGGAGATGAACTTAAGGCCACTTACATAAACATTTTACTTCTACAGTTCAGTAGCACAAAGCAACAGCTCCGGTTTTCATTTTGTCTGTCTCACCCACTTTTATGAAGACAACAGCACTGCTTTCAATCACTGAGCTGAGTCAGACCAGATCAAAATGTCAATCCCACGTAAGAAATAAAGTCTACAAATTCTTTAAATATATACATACATGTATTAAATACTCACTTATTGTGTAAAATCATATAAATAAACTGCATCATTACAATAAACATAGGCATTAATTGGTTCTTTGTACTTTTCTCTGGTCATATCTGGGCTATATGGCCTCTTCTCTTTATAGAGTAAGGTCCCATCAGGGGACATTATATTTGATATAGACATAACATTCATTGCTATTCTAAGACAGATGATACTCAGATGACTAAAACCTAATTCCTATTACATCCTTAGTTAACTGCTTCAATCAGATGACACAGTGGGTGTACAAGACTTACATGTTTTTAATATAATTCTGTTTTTGGCAAGTTCTACAGATAGCAGTACTGTTACATTACATTTTTGAAGGTCAGCGTTAGTTGAATGTTAGTTGTGTTATCTCCAGCATTAACTGACAATCAATCAATTTTTGCTTCCTCACACTTTTACAAATAACACAAATCTTAGTAATTTACTTACTGATCAAAATACAGAACACCCCATTTGTATGCATAATTTAGCAGAGCAGCATAGTGTAATATTTGAGTTTTACATTAGGTACTTTAGTTTTCATTCTCTGCATTCCACACCTCATCCAAAATGAAACAGCAAGCATCAGAATAAGAACTAGGAACGGCTCCATATTGTATGACTCTTTATCAGCTTCCAGTTAAATTTGAGACAATCCTCCAGTTTACAGAAATAGGAACTTTGTAATATTTAGTGCCAGCTGTAGATTGTCAAAGGTGTCAAAATATGCAGTATATATATATACAAGAATGCAGTCTGACATTAAAAGACACAGCCTAGTTTACAATTAAACTGTTAGAAGTATACTGCTGTCTGTGTTAATTCTAACCTTCTTGATCATTTTGCATCTTTTAAAAAGTGTGGTGTCACCATAGATAGTGTTGTTGGATCACAGCACTTCAAAAGCTCTGTACTTTCTGAAAAGCATTTAGATGTTCTCATGTTGTCTCTGTGGTATTTATTCTGTACTCCAAAAATATGCATTTTGTTTGACTGGTGAGTCTATATTGGCCTGAATGGATAGGGAATATGTTTTTTGTCTTCTGCAGTCATATTTGCATGTTTTCCCACTGTTTTTGTGTGATATTTCCAATTATTTTTATTATTGTTCTTTTATTTGGCTAACAACCTCACAATAAAAGGAGGCCAAGAGACATAAGATTGCTAGCTCTTCTGGTCTTTTACACTGTTTTTTTTTTTGCCTGTGAATTTATCTTTTTATGCACGAGTTGTGAGGTTTACAGCATTTTTCACCTGGTATTGAGGTGTTTATTTTTGTACTTTTTGGAATCTATTTGTCTTAAGCAAGCACTCAGTTTCAGTTATGTAGGACCAGGTGATCAAACAAAGAACTTTTATTATAAAGCTTCCTCTCCAAGCTAGTGTTTGTCATAAACGTTCTGTCACCACAAAGTACTAAAGAGTAGCAGCCCTCACATAGCCCTCACATAGTGTCTAATTTTGGTCTGAGCCTTGCTGGACTGGTCTCACCACAGGCCGACTCAGCCCAACTTGAAAGGCAGACTTCCAGCCCTCACCAGCCCGGAAATGGAACTAAGGCTAGTAAAGTTAAATATCAAAATGTCTGCAAATATCAAAAGGTGCAAGGAAAAATTTAGAAAAACCTCTGGATAATCAACAATGAAACCAACTTCCTTTAATATTTAAATATTTATTAAAGAATTTAAAAAGTTGCAAGAAAAGCAGAATTAAAAATTGATGAAGCTCTAGCTAAACCATAACAGTATTAATGACATGAAGTTATGGATTTACTACTTTTTTTAAGTCTTCATATAATCATTAAAACTTTTTATTTCCCAGTGGCATGTTTTATACAATTAATACTTATACTTAACAATTTTTTTAACATGTCAGCTGAGTCATGACAGTTTGATGCTATAATTTGTCCTTGAATGGACTGGCATGACACTAAGCACAAAATCCGGCCTAATACATACAGTATGTCCAAAATATGATATCATTTTGGCTGGCAAAATATAGTTCTAGATAGATAGATAGATAGTGTCAAACACGTGCGACTAGGAAGGAGCTGAGTGGACCAAGTGGAGGTAATTACCCGACAGGCCAGGGGGTGGCGGGGTGCGCTAAACCTACCTCTGTTATCTCTACAGGCCAAATACGGGAAAACCTGCCTGATTTAACTTCACCTCCGGCCCAGACTGTCACTTCCGGTTCTGGCCAGATGACATCACTTCCAGTTCATGCCTAATAAAGCCACCATTTTCCAAAACCTCATCAGTTCAGTCTTGAAACTCAAACCAAACAGATCATTTCTGTTTTCAATACCCTTTTGCAGCCAAGGACAATATATGGGTGGCTGCCCCAAACCTTTTTTTGTGTGTTGAGACTACTTCTTTTACAATAGATAGATAGATAGATACATAGATAGTGTAACACTAGAGGGCACTGTCTCTCCTCTAACCTGACAGACAAACGCTCAGGACACCAGGTAAAAGTACTAAGACATGTTTTAATTCCTATTCTTCTTATTAATAGTGCCCTAAGCACCACAGCCACACTAAGCAGGCAAAAATACACAATAATATCACAATTCTCTTCTCTCTTTTCTATTCCACACCCCGCCCAGCAAGTGTTGTCTACCTCCTCCCAACTCAGGCTCGCTTGCTGGGTTTACAGCAGTCCTTTATATAGTCCTTCTATAGTGTTTCTGTCCTTCTGTCCACGTGACTTGTCAGCACTTCCTCGTCACATGGAGAACTTGAATTTTCTTCAGCCTGGAAGTACTTTGGGGCTTCCATCCTCATGATTTGGGAGTACTTCCGGGCTATGGATGAGACACGACTCCCCTATTTCTCTTGCAGCATCCCCTGGTGGTACCCACGGTACCCAACAGGGCTGTGTTGCTGAACTCCATGCCCCATAGTGCCCTTTCGGGAATCCAGGGCACCGCTACACTGCAGGGAAGCTGCCATCTAACATTTTGGGGGAAGTAGAGTCCCAAAGAGGTTGCCTTCCACCATCCTTCCACTCTGTGGGCGTCCCAGCCGAGTTGAGCTGACGGCTGTCTATCACAATTGTTAGATAGATAGATAGATAGATAGATAGATAGATAGATAGATAGATAGATAGATAGA
>JANRMT010062856.1:100976991-101008529 GCA_026402145.1 Polypterus bichir lapradei
GACGCAGGGTATAAACGAGACTTTTGATCACTGTGTAACGGAGTTAAAATTGCTGGTGAAGGACTGTGCTTATGCAAACGAAGATGAGATGGTCAGGGATAGAATAGTGTTTGGCACAAACTCAGCGAAAGTGCGAGATAAACTTTTAAGTGCCGGGTCTGAGCTAACATTAAATAAAGCCGTGGACATCGCAAGATCACACGAGATAGCACAACCACAGCTGAGAACCTTCGATGCATGTACTCCGAGCAGCTCACGTAAACTGACTGTGAACGCAGTACGCAGAGAACAAGCAAGAGCTCCAAAGAGTGCTGAACAAAAAACGCATTACACAATTGAGAAGGCAGCAAAAGAATATGAAGCGTGTGACGCATACAAGCATATTCATAAGTGCAGGTACTGCGGAAACAAAGCACACGGTGGAAAAAGTCAATGTCCAGCTAAACACAGTGTAAAAAATGTGGTAAATTGAACCACTTTGCTAAAGTTTGTAGGACTGGGAAAGGTAAACCCTTGCATGCAGTGTGTGATGTCTCAGATAAAGAGGAAGACGAGCTGTTTATTGATGCAGTAAGAAAGGAACAACCCTCTGAATCTGAACAAGCCTTTGTAGACATATCAATAGGAAAGCTAAGTGTAAAGCTTAAGTTTAAATTAAGTTCGTGCAGGTACTGCGGAAACATTTAAATTACATTTAAATTTAAATTACGTTTAAATTAAGTTCATAGACACGCTGCCGCTAAATATCCGCAGGCAAATTCACAACTTAATACCGGGAATGCCTGTTAAACATCTTAGATTCACGAGTACTGATTTGGGTAGTGAACACTTCGATGAATGAAACCTGTTATCTTTACAGCGGTTGACAAACACAGAATATAACTTGAACACAACACAACCTCCAAATACGAACCTGATTGAAAGAAATAATGATAATCAAATCCTTGATGACAGCAACACTCATAACAGTCACAAAACAATTACATTGACAATCATGTTACGTTATTTTTAAAATGTTTCCTTTTCTTTTTCATAACTTCTTTAACACACTACTTCTCTGCTGCGAAGCGCGGATATTTTGCTAGTTTAACTAATAAGCAATATGAGGTTAATTTCAGTGTATTTATAAAGCTGCGTCAGCGATGTGGATCTGAAAAAGAAAGATAAACCACACAGGAACAGTAGCACTGCTTTGACGCTGAGTGCCGCCAGTCTGCAAAACTGAACGGAGAACTTGCGTATGACAAGGTATGAGCTACCGTGGAAATGTGTGTGGCTTTACAGCAAGTTTAGGTTTTATACAATGCGATTTGAACGTGGAAATGTTCTTACACAACATTTTTGTGTGTACGCACCATTTATAAATGAGACCCCTGATCTGGAGCGGATACGCGCTATGGTTTCTGTTATGCCACAGTGATAAGGAAGACTGTACCAGGTAGAATTGGGTTGGTGCTAGTTGTTTGCTGAGGTCCAGGGCGACTCCTATGTACTGTAAGCATTGTTTGATAAATGTTTTGGAGTAGCCAGATGGAACAAATAATGTCTTTCATTTTTTTATTTTCTTTTGTACTGCAGTATGTTAATATCCTTTTGAACAATGTCTTAATATAACTCCATTTATGCAATAAGGGGTGATTGCTACTAAAGTGCAATATTTTATCAACATACACTCTTTGCGATAAACACTTGTAATCAAAGAGGTGTCGTTACCTCTTTCAATGGAGATGTCCATGAAATTGATGCGTCTGTTTATTTCTCTTTCCATGGTGAACTAAATTGCAGGGAATATTGAGTTGATGTAGCTGTGGAATTCATTTAGTTGATTGCTTTTTAATATGATATATGTATCGTTGACATAGTGTATCCAAAGTTTAGGTGTGAACTGATTTAGAGCCACGCTTAACCATGCCTTCTTTCTGTCTGTAATATTTCCCATCAAAATGGAAGTGAGTTTTCTGGCAAAGTGATGCTAAAATCATTATGTTCTTCGTGATCAGCTTCGTTTGTGCCATTATGGTAGGATTATTATTTAGTTTTGTCAGTAAAGTCTCTGTGGTCAGATGAATTGGAATCATGGTGTATAGCAACACAACATCCAATGAGACCATGATTTCATCATCAATGATGCATATATTCTTCAAATAATCCAAATAACAAAAAAAGATTTTAAGAACAACACCCTCCAAACACCACCTTACTAATTCACTGCTTCTTACAACCATCCATCCTCATGTTCCTCACTTGCTATCTATTGCCTTTGATTTCTGTATGTTTAGTCATTTTCTTCTAATGGTTATTCCTGATAGGTGTCTGAATCTCAGGAATAAAAGACTATCTTAAGAAACATGATTCGTCTACTCGTACGTCTAATCATTTCCATCTGATGACTCATGGTAGGGTTGAAAGTTCATGAAAAAAGACTATTTTAAGATATTTCATTCATTTCCTCCCTTTGTGGATTTCTCTCTCTCTCTCTCTCTCTCTATATATATATATATATATATATATATATATATTGTGGACGCTAGAGGTGCTGTTGCCCTGTTGAACCCACCAGACAGACGTCCAGGACACACGTGTAAAAGCACCAAGAATAATATTTAATAATTCTTTTGAATAAAACGGACAAAGCACCACACACTCCACAATTCTCTAACAATAATAATAATAATAATCAGTAACTACAATAACCAATCCTCCACTCCCAGCAGCTCCGTTCCTCTGCCACCCAACTCTGGCTCAATGTGCTGGGTTTCCTACAATACTTTTAAAGTCCATGACCCGGAAATATTCCTTCTCCGGGTCAAATGCCTTCTTCAAGTATCCCGGAAGTACTCTGGGTTTCCGTCCTCGTGACTCCGAAGTACTTCCGGGTCAGAATCATGGTAATAGTCCCCTGGTTATTAGTGAGCTTCCCCTGGTGGCACCCACGGCACCCAACAGGGCTGAAGAGATGGACTCCATTTCCCATGCTGCTCTGCGAGAATCATCTAGCATCCCGGGCGATGTAGTGCCCTGAAAAGGCTGCTTTTCTCTGTTGAGGGACGTCCCAGCTGGACTGAAACGCTGGCCATCCATCACAATATATATATAATATTATATAAATTATATATATATAATAGAATAGAATGTCTGTCTGTCTGTTTCCTATACAATCCTACACCCTTTGACTGATCTGGACAGAATTTTGCATAGCACCATACAGACAAGATAGACCACTTTGGAACCCAAACTTTTGACCCCAGATGTCCCAGTGATTTTCCTGTATGGTACAGTTTGCTCACTAGTGCCAACTGTTGGCTCACAGCAAGTCAAGCACCCAAACAGACTGAAGCCAGACTTGAAGACAAAATGACCATAGCTTAACATTACTTGTCCAGTCAATGCCACCTGCTGCTTCTTTCTACTATAATATGAAAAGGGTTATCTTGCACTTTTGCAGGGGGTGTTGGGTGAGACTTGAACAAGAGTGGAAGTGCAGGGCAACACAAGATAGAATCAGAAGGATTTGTTTAACTATTGCTTTGTTGGCTTTTTTTTATAACTTAAGCACTAGGAACTATCCACCTTGAACTAAAAGGATGGCTTAGACATACCAGTGTTCATGGTTACAATCCAGCAAGGAGTTACTGCAATTCTGGAATCCAATGAGAACTAAAATGAACAAATTCTTGATGACAAGAGAAGAGACAGTGATAGAGACACAGTGTTGGTGACAGATGGGACATCTAGCAGTAACAACAGGGTTATTATTTAAAAAAACACATAAACCTTTGCTTTGTTAGCTTAACCCATTCTATAAATATGCCTGGTCAACACTGGATAATTTGAATAGTATTTTTGTAAGGTTTATTTTTATGTGACTAATTTTTTGAATGTACAAAGGGTCATAAACTTGCTAGTTTAATTTTATACTTATATATTTTGTTTAAAACAATTAGAATAAAAATGTATACAATAAATACATTTTAATATAAATGTGTTATAATGAATGACAGAATGATTAATACCAGAGTTTTCAATCACCCAGTGCTGATTTTTCACTAACTAGAAAGAATCATGAATTATTTGGGCAGCCCTTGAATATGCGCTTTAAACTTACACATGTAAATAAAGAGCCTGATGGCATCATACATGCCTTTTAGCAGATTATGTTAAGCTCTACAGAATTCATTTGTGCTCATGATTTGATTCCCATGGTTCATTTAAAAGAGTTCTTCAAGAAGAATGAATCACTCATGAATTGAAGGGTGAAGGCTAGGTGGTTTCTGAAAGAATTTTTTAAAATATATATATATCATAAAAACATCAAATAAAATATTTTTGGGAGAAAAAAACATTTTTGTGTTTGTGTTTGTGTTCTGAATCAGAACCAAGATATTTCCTTTAGTGTTAAGGGTCCCAATGCACTGGATAAAGCTTGAGCACCAGGGGAAAAAATCTTTATGGCCTTTTATTTTGCATTGGTTTTGTGGGTGTTAAGCTAGTCTTCTCATGTTGAGATCTTTAATAATTGTGGTTTATTTTGTTTGTTCATTCTCATTCTTAGGACAATTTTATTGCAATTAATATTATTTAAAACATGTTATTATATTTTTGTTGATTTTTTTGTACTGTATTTCCTGGATGCCAACATATTGTTTTACCAATTGGTTCTGTTCTTCTCAGGTGACAGATAATCACATGATGCCTAATGTCATTGGACTGTCCTCTGAAAAAATGGCCATACCCAGCCTACCTTTTATCCCTCACTAGATTGCAAAAATATGTTGGGTATCCCAGGTGCTAGTTATTTTTAGATTTTAGGAGTTATATTTTGCCTTTTTGACTTTCAAGACTTGTTTTGCCCTTTTTGGTTTCTGAATACCTGGTTTCCAACTTTGCCAGCTGAAAGACTACATAATAAATCAGGGTACATTCACCCTGCCATTAGGAATATGTTAGGCCTACATTTTTCTGACTGTGCTAACTTATACAGCAACATACTTAGCAACTTAAATAGGAATGAATACACTAACTTAAGGAAACACACTTAAGATACTTAAGCCTGAAAACTGAATCATTACAAAATTTTGTGTATGTTATTAATTTTTCTGTGTGAAATCTTTTGCTTTGAATTTCACTAAAACTTTAAATATGAAGATATTTGGGCTATAAAATTTTATGTGTATATATCATACTTAATGCTTGAGCCTTTCCACTAGTTGCAGAACTTTGGGAACATTGAAGAAATGCACCTACAAATATAATACTAAGAAATACATAGACAAATACACAAAAATTAAACAACTGCCTATTGGTTTAAGACATGTCTACCAGATGCAGTAGCTGATCACTTATCCCCAATAAAAGTACCACAGCTGTCACTCACTTTTTAGTCTCTTTCTAAGATGTGGACTGCTACAAGTTAAATATTCACCCATCTTATCCCCCGAATCTAAATTCAACAGCCTTCTGCCAAGAGGAGTCTTTAAGCTTTCTCTCTCCCAGGGTCATTACCCTCTGTTGTCAGAATTCATTTCAGATCAGAGGTAAATCTATAAAGTCCCAGAGCTGCCAAGCAGCAGTGATCATTGTTCCTTGGCAAATGCTCTTCATGCCACGTAAACCATCACAATGTTATAATCTACAAATTAATTAATATACAATGTAAGCAAAACAACATTAAGAATTCATGCGATCATATATTTTATGTCGATTTGCAACCATGCTGGTTTGGAAATACAAAAAGTCTTCTCAGGTTAAATCACCAGGATTTCCTACTGTTATCTGTAAATTCCCTTTACCTACTGTGTCAAAAATACAAAATGTTTGTATAAACCGCAAACCTACTTGCAAACAATCTTTTAACAGATTATATTTCACACATTTAGATATAAGCACAGTAAATTCTGAAGAAAAATGTTTTGAAAATGCTTTGAAAACAGAGCATTTAAACCTGCAAATTTTTCTTTCTCTGTTCTTCCAATCAGTGTTATCAGAGATTGTTTTGCAGAACATAAGATGAAAGCATTTAAAGTGGATGTACTGGCTAACGTTTTGGTGTTCCAGATCTCTAAATATAAGAAATTACCCAATCTAAGTCTTGATTTCCTGCTTTTCTGTCAGCGACACAAAGTCAAGATCTATTGAAAGTTAATAATTCATTTCAGTAACTGGATACAGTAGATTCAAAAAGTATTCAGCCTTTTTCACTTTACTGCAAACTTTACTGCGGTACAGATTTAATTTTAAATGGCTAAATTTGCCATTTTTGCGTATCATCTACTCTCAATAACACAGAATGAGAAAATTAAAACATGTTTTCAGAAAGGTTTAATTTATTAAAAATCAAAAGCAAAATCTCTCGTTCAGATACATATTCAAACCCTTAATTTAAAACTTTGTAGAAGCCCCTTTGGCAAAAAATACAGCTTTGAGTCTTCTTGAGCAAGTCTCTACACACCTGGATTTGGGCAGTTTGTCACATTTTTCTTGGCAGAACCTGTAAAGCTCCATTAGATTGGTTGGGAAATATCTGTAAACTACCATTTTCAGGCCTCTCCTCAGATGCTCTGTGAAGTTTTAAATCTGGGCCTTTCAACAACAGTCAGAGAGATGCTGAAGCCATGCCAACATTGTCTTGGCTGTAAGCTTCGGGTCATTGTAATGCTGAAACATGAACTGTTGCCCTAGTCTGATGTCATGTGCACAATGGAGCAGGTTTTCTTCAAGGCCCTCCCTGTATTTGGCTAGATTCATCCTTCTCTCACTGTCCCTGCTGCGGACAAGTACTCCAATAGCCTGATGCTACCACCATGCTTCACCACAGGGATTAGGCAGGAGATGAGCAGTGCCAGGTCTTTACCAGACATAGTGCTTGGACTTTTGCCCAAAGAGTTACATTTTTGTCTCATCAGACCAGGGAATCTTTTTAATCATGCCTTTAGAATCCTTTAAATGCCATCTGGAAAACACCAAGTGAGCCCCTGATTGATGGAGTGCTCCTAAGATGGTTGTCCTTGCTACAGGTTCTCCCATCTCAGCAGAAGCTCTGTTAGAGTGATAATCAAGGTTTTGGTCACCTCAATGACCAAGACCATGCTGAAGTGCATGATGGTTTGAACTTTCTCCCATTTCACAATTATTGAGGGCACTTTGCTCCTGGTAACACATACGGCTTTAGACATGGCTTTATACTGTACCCCTGATTTACACCTTAACACAAGTTTATTTCAGATGTCTACACAGAGTTCCTTTGACTTCAAGGTTTGGTTTTTGTCATGACATGCAGTGTGAATTGTGGGACCTTATATACACCAGTGTATGTCTTTCTAAATGACTTCCAGTCAATTCAGTTTACCAATTGTGGATTCCAATCAAGTTATAGACAGTTGTCAAGGATAATTAGAGCAAACAGAAGGCACCTGAGCACAATTTGGAGCACCATTTCAAAAGGTCTTAAGCCTTACATAGGTGAGAGATCTCATGTTTTTGATTTTTAGTAAAGTTGCAAACCTTTCTGAAAACATGTTTTCGATTCCACATCATGGAATACTGAGTGTAGATTGTTGATCAAAAATGGCAAATTTATGTATTTAAATTTAAAACTGTAACATGATAAATGTGCAGAAAGTGAAGAAGGCTGAAAACTTTATTGCACACATAGATACTGTATGTTTGAATGGTAACAGTACAACCACTAAAATGTGCTTACAGTGGTTTCAACTTCAAATCTTCAACACCAGCATCAATGTAGGACACCCAAAACTCAAATGAATATTCATGTAGTAAAAAAACACAGTTTAAATACAGAACAGTTAGTGTATCAATCAATCAATCCATGAATACAAGTAAATCACTGATTACGTACACTTTTTGAAGAGGAAGGTGGCAGACTTCTCTGTCATTGGCTCATTTAATCTGCTCCTCTTTTGCTAAAGACTAGTGGGATGTGTAAGTTGTTCGCGTACACATTGTCAAGTCAAGTCAAGTCAAGTTGGGGAGCATGCACTGGTACAGTGCGTTGCCGCAACCACTACAAGACGAAATAACTTGGGATCTTGGTTTGCAACACCCGCAGGTAGACACACGGTCCAGTCCCACCCTCCGGAAATGACCCTCTATCTGCCACAGCCAGGTGTTACATGGGTGACCCTTGGCCTGGCCAAGCCACTTGGGTCCCCTAACAATGAGGATCTTACGAGCTAGATCACCCTCTGGGAAACGCAACACATGACCGTAGTGCAGTAACTGAAGCTCCCTCACAATGTAGGTAATGTGCCTCATTTGGGACTCCATGAGCAACACAAAGTCAAACCAGCGATACCCAAGGATTTTCTGGAAAGACACAGTACCAAACGAGTCCAGTCTTCATCTCAGGTTACTGGATAGTGTCTATGTCTCACAACCATATAGCAAGACAGGAAGCACCAGGACTCTAAAGACTTGGACATTCATCCTTTTGCATAGATATCGGGAACACCACACACCCCTTTCCAGTGACCTCATGACCTCATGACCCCCCATCCGTCTACTGACTTCATGGGAAGAGTCACCAGAGACATGAATGTCACTGCTGAGGTAAATAAACCTCTTGACAAGGTCAACACACTCTCTGCAGACAGACACACTGCCGATGGCTGTGCCCAAGAGGTCATTAAAGGCCTGGATCTTGGTTTTTATCCAGGACACTCGCAAGCCCAGACACTCAGACTCCTCGCTCAGTCTCTCGGGCGCCCCAATCAGAGCCTCCATTGACTTCGCGAAGATCACAGCATCGTCAGCAAAGTCAAGATCCGTGAATCTTTCTTTACATTATGTTACAAAGAATTAATCAAACAACAGGAATGCTTGTGGCTGGTCTTTTACAATTCTCATCAGATCATTGGGATGCTCTTTGGCATAGTCATCATCTGCCAAAATACAGCCATATAAATTTAAATATAAAGCAAATTGAGAGCCTCACAACCACCTGACACTCAAGAAAATCAAGTGGCAATGAACTGCATATTTTAAAACACAACACCTCCAGTTTAATATCAAATGGAATTGAGTGAAAAAGCACACAATAATATGGAAAGGACACTCAGACTACACACTGTGCAACTTATACGCAGAGCTCTGCAGCTGACTGATTCAGTAGCACCCCTAACCACCCTGCAGCCAGATGTTTGCTGGGCAGCGCATGGTCTGCAGATCCTTGAAACAATAATTTCCTGCATACCTGTTTTTTTCACACCAGGTCACTGCAATTCTTTCAAACAAGAGCATTTTATAGGTAGGCGTTTTTATTTTCTGGCGTCTTATCTACAAAGTGAAAGTAGCACATGAATGCCTTCCTTAGTTGCTCTTCCTAATTTAGCACCTCCTATCACAGATGGCAGCCTCTCTTTGTATCAGTAGTATGTAAAAATCTAAAGATGCTTTTCAGTCCAATTCTGTTACATGAACAGCAATTTCTTATGCTCAAAGCAATACTGATCTTTTTTTTAACAAATTATTACTGCTTTGTACCTTTAACTGAGCAAATAGTACCTGACTTTTTATAGTTCTTCACTGGCTTGCACTGCATAGGCTTGTAGTGTTAACAAGCAATTAAAAAGCAAAAAAGAAGTGGCACTCATTTTAAAGTGGAGAATAAGGGGAAAGCTGCAATGCTAAATTGAAGATCCCAGTTGCTAACGTGCACACACAGAGCATAGTTAGCTTATTTTCTAAGTAGGCCTTAGTATTAGATGTTTCATGGCTCTTTTGACCTTCATTCTTTCTCACATTTGACTTACATTTTGCCCCTTGGATTTTGATTTACAGTTTATTTTGATTTTATGGTTTTGGCCCCTGCCTTTTCCCTGACCATGTTTTCTGCCTGTGATCATCATCTCCTGGTCTTACATTTTACTTATAAAATTAGTACACACATTTCTGTCACATAACATAAATTAAATTACTGATGAAGACTTACTAATTATGTTGCACAACATGACCATCTGGTGAGCATCTGGTAGGACTGTGCTCCACTGCCTCTTAATCCAGAAACACCACTGCTGGTGTCCATTTAAGTTTTTGGGTAGAAGTTTACACCATGCTTGACTCCAACAAGTGCATGCTACCTTATATTGAGGCAGGCAGAAGTGCCTTGGGAGTTTTAAGAGATAATAATAAATAATAATTAGCTACATTTATATAGCAGTTTTCTCACTACTCACTTAGCCGGAGGGGAACCACTTTAGCCTCCACCAATGTGCAGCATCCACCTGAGTGATGTGACAGCAGCCATTATTGTGTCAGTATACTCACCACACATTAGCTGTTAGGTGATAAAGGGGTGAGGGGGTACCCAATTAAAGAAAGAGGATGATTAATGGGTAATTTAGCCTGAACATCGGGATAAACCCCACTCTTTGTGAAGGATGTCCAGGGATCTTAAATGACCACAGAGTCAGGACCTCAGGTTTACATCTCATCTGAAGGACAGCACCATTTTTATAGCACATACCAGAGGGTAAGCACCCCCTGCTGGAAACACCAACACTTCTTCCAGCAGCAACCCAAGCTTTTCCTAGATGGCCTCCCCTCCATGAACTGGCCAGGCCAAATATACTTAGCTTCATGTGGATGACCTGTTCTGAAACGCAGGTGGTATGGCTTGTGATGTTGAAATGGGTACCATTGAAAAAGTATTATGAAATTGAGATACACAAGCTGAGTCCATGGAGAAAGCTTTTGAATCCTGTTTAATTATGCCAAGTGGGTGCGATCTGGCATGTAATGAATTTCCATGGTTTGAACTATGTATAATCTTTTTATTTAAAAAGGCAATTTTGGCCCTTTATCCACTTTCTGATGAACAGTCAAAGAGAACTGGAGACTCTCCCAACAGTGGATTAAAATCTGGAGCCCATACTTGATACTATAGCATTCCATCGCTGGGTGAAACACACACACACGCACACACACACACACACACACACACACACACACACACACACACACTACACACCATAGCATCATGTTTCTAAGATGACTGGGTGTATTGCACAAGGGAAGATGCTCCTTGACAAACACTTCTTTTACATGTGCCTACGGCCAACCATCACACTCTTCTAACTACACCAAAACCAACTCAAGCTCTTTAGAACAAAATTTAATTGAACTTTTACTGTTGTATTAACATGGACATGTAAGAAGTTGGTAGAAGACACAGAATACAACTCATCAACATTAGAACTTTACTGAAGACAGAAAAGATTGTCTCTCTGTTCCTATTTCCTCTGAACTCCTCAGTGTTTCCCATCTGGCTCCAGAGCCTTGTTTTTGTATTAAACAAAACAAATCCAGTTATTAGCAGGCAGGGAAGACTGGCTGGATGGCAATCCTGGGCCTGGTGGCTGTTTTATAAAGGTACACCAATTATAAGTGTTTATGGGGTTATTATTGTCGCATGTACAGAATACAGTGAAGTTCTTACTTGTGTGAGATAATCAACATACATCTCGTCTTCTCGTTCATCTTGAAACTTTTGATCTCCCTTAACTTAAATAACTACCTCCAAACTTTATCTTCTTATATGAAGAATCTCTTAATACATTTGCCATAATTACAGGCATTTTCAAGTGTGCACATGTACCACTTCTTACATCCTTAAATACAATGGGCAGCACCCCGGGTTCATTTAAATGGTTCTAAATGAATTTATCAGTAGTCTCTTGTCAGTTCACAGTTGAGTTATTCAACTTATAATGCCATACCTGATTAAACTGCACATGCATTACTTAGTTGTTTTTATTTACTCATGTTTTCTATACCTAAACAAAATAATTATTAACTCTTTGAGGGCTGAATATTTTTTCCAAAAAACTCAGTTACTGAAAAGCACACAAAGCAACGGTTTCACACATAAATCAACATAAAACGTCTGTTGCTATGTGCTGTAGCTGCTGTTGGCGCATTTTCGGCATCTCTGGAGGCAGTGGCTGCGCAGGGGCATCTTGATGGCCAGCGGTGGCAGTCGCAGTGTGATGCAATATGGTTTGTACCTCTTGTCATCATAAGTGGTGATCCTCCCAGGCGAACGCAGCTACACAAATGTGTTCAACACCACGATCAACTGGGGACTGATCAGCTTGATGCTGATACCTCACTTGCGTATTCGATGTCCATCTCCTGATCATCTGCATCAAATTCCAAGTCTGACCAGTCAAAGTCCAATTTGGCGATAATATGTAAAACATCCATGGCATATTTAGCCTCTCGCCAGATGTCGATGCCATTTTAGAGGTTAATTGCTCTTCGCTACTCACGCAGGGAATCAAGGTTAAATCAACAAAGCTACTTAACTTTCCTTCTAGCAAACAGAGTCAAACTTAAAGGTAGGAGCGAGTTTTGTCGCAGTTTACAGCTGATTACTGTAATCTGCTCCTGAATTTCAACAAAAGTTGACATCAGCCCTGAAAGAGTTAATTACATTTATACAGTGTTTTTCTAGCTACTCAAAACACTTTTACATACAACAGACTAATTTACTGACAGAAAGAAATTTGTATATACAGTCATCAAGGTAAACATCAAAAAGTTAAAGACAAGCTAAAATGTTTAAGCAAAGTAAAGTGAAATAACATAACAAGAGTTCAAGTTATTTTAAGCTTTTATTGATCCAGTACTATGATTTCCTGCACTGAACTCATTGATTATCATTGGTTCTGCCCAATCAATGCTGTAGTTGTGTGCAAGCCAAGCACCTACGAGATTTAAGTTGGTCAATGAATAACTGTTTATGCCCAAGGGTCCCAAACACATATCATCTGACAAACCTACCCCATGACACAGCTGTTTGTTTATTAAACTTAAGTTTGAGGTGCTTCGGTTCCAGGGAGCCTTATGTGCATTATTACGTCCAACAGAAATTAAAAAGCAATTCACCACATGGAGTCATATCAAGCATTCCTCCTAATCATGCCACGCTGGGTACTTCATCACTCTTCACGTAACCATTAAGCCTACTGACTCAGTAGATGATACTCTTTTGAGAGCTGAATCCACTACTGCAAACAAAACTGTATAAAATCAATTCATAGTTTATAGAAACTCACACACAACAGTTACATTTTTCTTAAAGTGTAGGCTATATTGATGTAACCCTCTCCTTGTGACTAACAAGAACATCTTTGGTGAGAAAAGGCTTAATGCTGGTGGCTTAGTTCTGCTATTCACATTGACAGTGATTTGATCACAAATTGTAGCTGTAAGACAATTAAGAGCCAAAAACAAAAATTGGCAAAGTGGAAAACCAGTCATTCTTTACCAGAAATAAAAACAACTTTGTAAACAGCCTTTCATTTACATTTTAGGTAAAGTTAAGACAAGAAATTACCAAAACTTCTTCATGTTAAATAAAATTATCTGATGAAACTTACTGTAACTGATTTATGCACCACAGCCCTGGAGTGTTTAGAAAGTATCCATTGGTGCAAAATGTAATGCAACATACTGACATCACTAAGAAGGCAACAAAAAAGAACACACAGAAATAATAAAACTGCATTTTTAATTTCAAATATTAAAAAATGCAAAATCCTTCTAAAATAACTAGAGATTATGACACTCATCAACTGGTAAAAACTTAATTGTATAGCATTCATTCTTTGGCCTGTGAATATCAGACCCACTCAAGGTCTTCTAGGGTCTTCTTTGGAGTAATTCTAGAGTAAAATGGGAAACAGTCATCTAAAGTGATTTTTTATTTTCATTGAAAACTGGAGAACTAATAATCGAGACAAAGGACAAAAAATACAAGGAAAAGAAAGAAATATATAACAGGCAAAAAAGAAGGTAAGAAACAGATCCTGAACTTTCATTAGGTGTGAACATAAATTGGACAAAGAAGATACAATAAATTGTACCAGTGAACAGCATGTAACACCTAAAGGCAGTTTCTAGACAAGATAAAGGTAGGAGTTAGAACAGAAATTGGCAATTTAGTGAAGATATGTCCAAAAGAAATCATACTTGAATAAGGTTAGAGAAGTCTTTGGTCTTAACTGTTCTGTAAGTAGTCTTTCTGTTTCAAATACGTAGTTTTCAGTAAATGTAGGTCACCCACGATACCCAATCATGTTGTTTAAATGATATTTTTAGAAGTGTTGTCTATTTTGGCATTTATGTCTAAAACTTGAAAATGTAATAAGTAATATGGACTTATAAATAATATAACAGAAATGGTGTATGACTTTTATTTTTGACACGTAAGCAGAAAAACGTTCAAAACAAGTTAATTCTGTTTGTTCCAGGATGGGCATAGTGAAATAAATTATATAAATGAAAAGGTTTGGTTGTTGTAGTCTGTAAGTAGAATGACTGGAGGAGATTGTTGCTGTAATTTGAACTGCCTTCCATGATTTTTTATTTACTGGCAATGCAGAAGGATCCTTAACACAGTTAATGCATAAAGCCAGTGTGAGGAAAAATTAAAAAGATGCAAACCCATACATTGGCTTACAATTGCACTGGCCTACCCTCAGAAGTAAGGCACCATTTAAGGCAGCCTTTTGCACTTAACATTAATGTTTTTTTTTGTTCATGTGCTTATTAGTTTCTAAACTTTTTAATGATGTGTGCTGTTGTTTCTTTTGCTTATACATCAACTTCAGTTGTCCTTTGGAGCATGAATCTATTTTATCTATGAAATTAATTTTCTTTCACATCAAATCTGTTTGTCTGCTTGTTAACATTCAGTACCTCAGTCTCTATTTTACTTTTTGGTACCATTGAATAAAGTGAATATTGTGCTTTCTGCCAGGATCTCAGAGGCACAGAAGTTTTTCTTTGGTAAAGAACTGGCATAGATGGAAGTTGTGGAAAGCTAGCTGCCCCTCTCCCCACATCATATTCTAGAAGGACACCTATTTGAATTGCTGAATCGAATTAAGATGCTTGTGCAGTTTTAATGTTAGGTGACATACTGTATCTTCAGCTGATCCTCTAAATTTACAGCATTGTTGATCAAAGCTGACATCTCTGTGGACCTTTCCAGACAGAAGGACACCAGGAAGGACATTCATCGTAAGCTTGCTACCTGATATTCACCTCTTGCCTCCTCTGATGGCCGCACTCAAACAAGAACTGAGCTGCACCTGAAAGCAAACACCACTGCAATCAGCAGAAGTTACATGCTGCTATTTTTAATACATATAAATGATTTAGATAGGAATATAAGTAACAAGCTGGTTAAGTTTGCAGATGATACCAAGATAGGTGGATTAGCAGATAATTTGGAATCCATTATATCATTACAGAAGGACTTGGATAGCATACAGGCTTGGACAGATTTGTGGCAGATGAAATTTAATGTCAGTAAATGTAAAGTATTACACATTAGGAAGTAAAAATGTTAGGTCTGAATACACAATGGGTGGTCGGAAAATCGAGAGTACACCTTATGAAAAGGATTTAGGAGTCATAGTGGACTCTACGCTATCAACTTCCCGACAGTGTTCAGAAGTCATTGAGAAGGCTAACAGAATGTTAGGATATATAGCACGATGTGTAGAGTACAAGTCCAAAGGTTATAAAGATTATGCTCAACCTTTATAATGCACTGGTGAGGCCTCATCTTGAGTACTGTGTGCAGTTTTGGTCTCCAGGCTACAAAAAGGACATAGCAGTACTAGAAAAGGTCCCAGGGAAGAGCGACTAGGCTGATTCCAGGGCTACAGGGGTTGAATTATCAGGAAAGATTAAAAGAGCTGAGCCTTTACCGTTTAAGCAAAAGAAGATTAAGAGGTGACATGATGGAAGTGTTTAAAATTATGAAGGGAATTAGTACAGTGGATCGAGACTGTTATTTTAAAATGAGTTCATCAAGAACATGGGGACACAGTTGGAAAATTGTTAAGGGTAAATTTCGCACAAACATTAGGAAGTTTTTCTTTACATAAAGAACGATAGACACATGGAATAAGCTACCAAGTAGTATGGTAGACAGTAAGATGTTAGGGACTTTCAAAACTCGACTTGATGTTTTCTTGGAAGAAATAAGTGGATAGGACTGGTGAGCTTTGTTGGGCTGAATGGCCTGTTCTTGTCTAGAGTGTTCTAATGTTAAAATCTAGGTACACAACTCCATCTCTCTCTCTCTTTGGTAACTAAAAATTCACTTTGCTTAACTCTTGGACACTCTGAATTCTCTCCAAACACCTTGGGAATTACTGTTTGTAAGATCAGTACTTTCAAGATGTTACAATATCTAGTTTGTTTTGAGTTTTTTTCAATGTCTATGATCCTGTATTTTTGTTCTTATAAGCTATGAACCATGTTAATTCCAATGATCACTTTATTCTGTAGTTTCCTTTCGATCTTAAATGAATTATTTTATTTTAACATTTTCTTTGCCAAAACATCATGTTGGTTTTCTGTGTATACTGTCAATTTGGGACTGCATTGCCCAAATTGCTTGCTTCAGTGCAGAGGCAGCCTAAGGGGTTTGCAGGGCCTAGGGCTGACCAACCCCACGCAGGGCCAGTTACGTCAAACGCTGTTACCGGTATGTATAGACTGTATAAACTTGCTCGTGAATTTAATAAAAATAATGTTAACATACACCGGATTTTCTAAATTACAGTATTCAGCTACATTTTTGCAAGATAACACGCAGACTTTATCAAAATATAACTGGAGAATATAACTTGACAAATCTGCTTGAACGTGACATGCGAACCTGAAAAACGGGGCCCCTTAGGCACGGGGCCTGTGGCAGTCACCCCACTTGCCACCCCCAAACACCGTTTTTGCTTCAGTGTTCAAGAGTATGACATACCGGAAGAATCTGCATGGAAATCAGAAGTCCAAAGACCAAAAGGTGAAGGATCAGGAGATAAAACGTAAGCAAAAGTCTGACAAACCATGTGAGAAAATCAAAATAAAACTTAAACTTGAACCCAAAATCACTAGGCCAAAAGGACTTATACCAGGAATTTAATAGAGAAAACACAAGCAAAAAATATCGCCACAGCGATGACGTTACTTGTCATGACTTCCGATTGTACATAGCACCCTGGAAAACAACACAGTGTCGCAGCAAAACTAAATACTCATGTTATAAATAACAAGTCTCAGAACAAAAAGAAAGTACAAAACGAAGTGATCATCAGAAAAAGTATGATTCACAACCAGGAAGAAAAAAATATAAGCAAAGAAAAAACAAAACAAACTAGAAATCATAAAACAAGCAGTGTTATTCTTTTCTTAAAATAACATACCTTCCAGAAAGGAAATCTAATCCACAGAGAATGTTGAGCCTTACTGAAAGGCATTATTAATTATTGGCATTGCTAAGAACAAAGTCAACAATTTGCTGAATATGTATAATTCCTCTTCACGACAACACATACTGAAAATCCTATAGTCATCACAAAATGTCTGAAGTCTGACCCCCATTATCCGCTTTGTGTTTTTAATAAAAAGGGACAGTGCTATAGTGCAGTTGGTTATCATTTTAAATACGAGAATTTAAGATTACTCAGAATGTCTTATGTCTAGCACAACTGTTTATTTTTAAAAGTACTTACAGTGTTTAAGTACTTTAATTTAAATAGGTCCTATGTGTGGGTGCTAGGTCATTGTATTGTTTAAAATTATCATAATGATTTATCTGATTTTTATATCCTCTGCAGAATGTTGACATCTTAAACAAACAGATGATGAATGCTTATTTTCACTTGTCGCTTCTGCTTTCTGTAGCTCCATCCCATGGTTGTTTGTGGCGCTCTGTCGGGCAAACTTTCAAATCTCATCTGAAAATCCAGCCTTTATCTCAGACAATTTAGATCAAGCCTAATTGGCTCTTCTGTACCAACTTTTTTGATGCTAATTTCGCTGAGGCATTTAGCCACTAATACTATTTTTTTGGAGATTCTAAAACTTTCCTTTTGTTTGAAAGCAGCTTTAGTCAATGTACATTCACACAATAGATTTTGAGTGGAATGGAATAAAAGTACAAAATCATGTTGTTAAGCAGAGCAATATAAGTTCAGTCCTGCATGTAACATAAACAAGTACTGTATATGATGGCTGATGTGTTTAGAATCAGACCAATCTGTAGATATTACGAGAGTAGCAGTGGGATATAAAAGACAGCTTAAACAAAATGCTTCCTTTTTTTACTGTCTTAAAGATTGATCGATTGGTTTATTATGTGCTAGCTGGGCAACAAGTCTTCCAATAGACATTAGTTAATATTTATATAGTGCCTTTCAAGGTGGACATTTTCAAAGTTTTGTATTGTTCAGGAGAATTTGACTCACTGATTTTTCACTTTCTGCAGTCCTACACATAATCAATATTAAATCCCTGCGAGTTTTTATGTAGATTCATTAATGACAGCAGAACTGCCTGCATGGAGGTTTTTCTGCATTTACAGTATGTCACTTAAGTAACTGTATACAAGAATGAGGCGTAACAGAAATGGAGCCCATCACCAGTTAAAATAAAGACAAGACAAGTACTGGAGCGATTTATTAGGATGTAGCTAAAGGCTAAATACAGCATAACTTAAGTACCAAGTGTAACTTACAAAACTGCATTTAATAATCCCAGGTATTTCATTTAAATTCATGTTTATCTTGTGCAGCTCATTAACAACAATAAGTTTCAATGTCTAGGTGACAGAGCAATGTCCTGGCAGCACTACTCCCCTGCCTAGAGGAATATTGTGGAGTGCTTCACTGCTGCCATTACAGATGATGTATTTAAGCATATCTGCTGCTGGTCTGCACAGTAGTTGTTTCTTTATGTCTTCCCCATGGCCCTTGACCCGCCACCTGCTCTACCTCTTGTTCCAACAATTAGTCTATTTCTATCTGTGTTGTCAAAAATTTATATCATTAGCTTAAGGCAACATCCATGTAGGGATTTAAAGCTGTCATTAGTATGCTAAATTGGTTAAATGACCCAAACTGGCCTGTGAAATTTAGAAAGAAATGATTTTTTCTCTATGAACAAAGAAAAAAAGTTTGACTTTTTGAGGTGATATATTTTAAAAGACATTCTTTTCTCCTTGAAAAAAAATTGTAAGAGAATAGTGTGGATCATTTTGTAGCTTTAAAGATGCCTTTCGTTTCAGGGCACCATTCGTCTCGTCTCTTTAAAGGTGAGAAGAACATACAGTAGATTGTTGTTTTTGTGGTCTGACCTCATTAGTGATCCATTCTGGTTTTGCTAGGGTTGCTCCAGCTTTGATTGCTTTAGCCACAATTTTACAATTTGAAACCATTTATCCAGGTAAATTAAATTCACTTCATACATTTAGGAAATTAAAGATGCAAATAAAAGATAGGTATAAATATTGCTAAATTGTATTTCTGAGGTGGCAAAGACAGTGTGGGCAACTAACTCGTAGAAAAGGATTGCTTGTGTCTGTGTTGTGTGTTGTATTTACCCCATTTTTTGACACAGAGTGAATGCCCGACCTACCTGGAAGGAAGTTTCTCCCTCTCTCTCTCTCTCTCTCTCTCTCTCTAAATTGTCTTTCCCAAGATTTCTTCCATTTTTTTTCTCTGTGTGATTTTGAACTATGCAAGAAATAAATTGTTGTTATTGTAATAAAATAACCATGGTGTTGACTCCATCGGCCATTTTCTAGCTAGGTGGATGCATTTAAAAATGCATTTTTTATTTAGCTTGCTGAACCTTTGCGAGATTATCGACTGTTTTAACTAATTCATAATAGGTAGCACATAAACTAAAAATCTGAAAATCAAGTTAATTAAGATGTCTTAACTTCTTTAATGTTAGACCTGAGCATTAGACCCAAGTATCACTCCGGTAATGGTATAGAGGGGTCTCGCGTTAGACCCAAGGATTACTTGAGCTGTAAAAATGACAAAGGCGTTTATGCCAAGTGTTACTCAAGCAACAGTATAGGCGGGTCTTACATGAGCGTCAGGCCTGAGTGTTACCCCAGCAACGGTGTAGATGCATTTTTTCCTAGCCTAGCCTTATAATGGTGTCTTGTAAGAAATGCCTCTCATCAGCAGTGATGACAAGGTGAATCTGCCTTCAGGCAGTGAAATTAAAATAGACAGTGAAAACGAAAATGATTCTGATGAATCTGATAATGATGCTTGTGTCACTCACACATGTGCAGTGTGCTGTTCATTTTATTATTATTCATCTTCATTATTACTTGTATCATTATTATACTTTCAACACTTCTGACTTTGTACTTTTAATATTTTGCACGTTTTACAATAGAAAAATGACATTTAATAAAAATGTCCTTTTTCAAGCCACAAAATGCAATGCTTTTTACATGTTTTTTTGAGAAAAATGCTAAAGAGTTTAAACAAGAGGGAGAAAAATGAAGCATCCCATGGTGTACCATGTCTTTTCTAGTTAGAATACCAAAAGAACAAAATAACAATAACAACTTGAAAAAGACATAGAAAACAAGCAACAACGACATTTATTTATATAGCACATTTTCATGCAAATAATATAGCTCAAAGTGCTTTACATGATGAAGAAAGAGAAAAAAGACAAAGTAAGAATTAAAATCAGAGACCACTAATTAACATAGAATAAAAGTAAGGTCCGATGACCAGGGAGGACAGAAAAAACAAAAAAAAAACTCCAGATGGCTGGAGAAAAAATAAAATCTGCAGGGGTTCCAGGCCATGAGACCGCCTAACCCCATCTGGGCATTCTACCTAACAAAAATGATTTCAATCAGTCCTCATTGTATTCAGGGTTCTCATGGAAGACCTTGATGATGACGGTCAAATGGACTTCTGGCCTTTAATCCATCAATGTAGGGACTTCGTGGTAAGCAGGCTATTCGTATGAACAGTAAACGAAAAACATACTTTGTTCTTGTAGTTATTAAAGTTATCTTTTTTCTTAAGTTTTTTTTCTCTCTATTATAAAAGAAAATCCTAAGACGAGACATTCTCTGAGATAATTTCAACTCCTGCAAGAACAAGACTCTTTCCTAAGAGATTTTGACAAGTCCCGCCCTCCTCTCAAATATTTACAACCACCCCCACAGTCCATTCACTTCTCATTCATGTGAATGCTATTGTCAGACACAGTCCCTGCACTCTCAGCTTCAAGCGGGGTCAGAAATAAAAGATTAAGAGTAGAAGACAAAGCAGAATGTCATAAAAAGGTTCAAAAAAGATGGCACGATACACATGCAGAGAAGGTTAGAGATTATGAAAGTACTAAAATTCAAAAGCCTCCAAAACTGATAGTAAAGATCACATTAGCGCTAACAAATGGAAATTATTACTCGGTGAAATAACGGAACAGTGAAAAGAGATTGAATATATGGACATAGGTGATATGACAGAAGTATATAGATATTGTTCGGCTTTAAACTTTAAGTCAGAGACTTGTAGATCGTCTAATTCGTGTTGCCATCCGGCAAAAGTAGTGTTTCTTCCCAATGAAGAGGCATAACCGGAAGAATTAAAATATCTGTTGTTTGGTGAAAGTGAAATCCACATATGCGAGTGGCAGAGATGCAAAATGGTGGGCGCCGGGGGTTAGCAAGCGAAGCGAGCAGGGGGCAGAGCCCCCTAGTTTTACAAAATAAAAAAACTTACGTGGTGTGGATGCCATGAGTGTCACTAAGTGCCGCTAAGTAAATGGGTAATAGTTAAAAAACAAAATACGTAACAAAATATGTGAAGGACCTTTAAAAACCAGTGTGAGGTCAAGCTCAAATGGCCCAGACTCTGACACTCCTGAGTTTTTGAATTAAGGCTCCAGAGATCGATTCTATTAATTACTGTTTGGCAAGTTTTACCCGTGTGTCTTTTTTGACGATTTTGTGTTGTAAGCAATTGTATCTCTTTTTTTGAGATTCAACATGAATGATGCAAACCTTGTGATTTTCACCACATATAGTACAGCCAGAGAATGCTCTTTGTCTTTATGTTTCTAACAGACCACCAAATTCTAAATAGCACCATTGTACTGTTTACTTTCTAGTTTACTGAGATTTTATGCTGTCAATCACTTTCTTAAGACACAAGAACACCTAATTAGAATATCTATATCTGTATATTTTAAAACGGTCCTAACAAATTGTGTAAGACTAAGCAGATTTTGAAAAGTCTATGGATCAAATGTGGAAGGTATATCTACACTAAGATAAGGGTAATTTTGCATTAGATTTTTATTAATGGTCAAAATTAGCAGTTTCTACTGTGACTGAGAAATGAATCAAATCATTACCTTCTGTGAATTTACATGTTTTGACTCATTTCAAAGGATGTTATGTCTACACAAATACTTTTTGGTTTTGTATATGGCCATTGCAGAGACAAAATTTACTGCCAGCTGCAAAAACACAAAGCTGCTGTCTTTGAACAAGAACGATGAGTGATGACTTGGCAAGTTTGGGGATTTGTGATGCACCAGTGAAAGAAGTTGCTGTATTGCAGATTCCCATAATTCTTCACTAGACTGCTACTGAAAATACACAGTGACAATACTCCAAATGGAAAAAAGTGAACAATTCTGTATACTATGTAGTCAGCTCATTTTAAAGTGAATTTAGGGGCAAAACAAGACAGTAAAGGTACAAATACTGGATGTAAAACAGTGTAATATTTTATTAAAAATGTGTGTTTGTTTTTGCAGTTTAGAAAACCTGCCAGAAACTTTCAAGTAATTTAAACTAGTGTGTTTTGCAGGTTAAGATAATGCAGACCTTGAAGTTATATGAAAATAAGTAATATAAAGTTATTTGAATTTTTTTAATTTATATTTATACATTTAAACAGAACAGAAATTTCATGTATTATATCAGACACTATATCAAATATAATCCCTAAGGATTGCTGCTTCTTGACCGTGCTAGTCATATACTGATTTAAATTACCATGCTGAGTCTTCAGTGTCTACCGTATATTAAAAAATGAATGCAAGCAACATTCGATTTGGAGCTGTCATTTAGAAGATTTCCTGCTGACATCTAATTGAGTAGTATTAAAAATAATAATGATAAGCCTTTCTTATGCTGTATGCTATATACTGTTGTATCATCTTTCTGAAGCTCTTTGATTTTTGACAAACAACCTCTCATTTCTTTCAGATGTTGCATATATATCAGGGTCTGGGTCACTTGCTCTCTTGTTTCCTGGGGGGAATGACATGCTTCCATCAAAGCTTCAGCTTTCTATATCCTATTGTGGTGGCTCTGCCTGTCGCCCTTTGGTGGCTTCAAGAATACACTGTATGTATGAATCACTGTACTCTAGCTACCCCTCTAGCTTCTTACACTGGCATATAGACTTGTTCTCTTCCTGCCAGTGTAATTCCTTTCCTGCTGTGAATGCCTCCTGCTAGTTTTCCTTCATACTGTTGGTGTCATTTCCCCTAGCAATCTCTAGGCCGCACTTCTTTACTATATATACTATGGATTTTCTTCATGTTTTTTCCCACAAAGTTTCAAGGGGTATAGAAACAGGAGCAAGGAATACTGTACATCAGGCCAGCCAATATATGGTTTCTAGTCAATAAAATGAAGTTAGGTATGTTTGGAGATTGTCAATGTCTTTCATATGTTTTGGACTTAACAGAAACATTTACCACAGTGTGCATATCTGACAGTATTACTACTGCACATTCATACTGGGCCATTTCAAAGCTAGCAATCAGCTATACAGTCACTAGATGATCCCAGACTCAAGATTCCTTACTAAAATGTCAAAACCAGGCCATGCAAAGTGAACCTTTTTTTATTTAGTATCATGCAGATTAGGCTTAGGCCATTCAGGCAGATCTCATGTCTTCTTGTGCAAAATAAGTGAACTACTCTTCTTATCTGCTTGCTTCATTTTTGCTGGAAGCATCAAACATAGTGGGAGCTGTAATCTGCATCTACTGGAAGTAACCAACCTGGATACTTCTGGTCTCTCTTTTGGGGTGTTTTCTGGGTTATGCATGTCTTCTTCTCTCCTGAAAAGATCACAGAACAAGCTGTGGGGCACCACTTTTCTGTGGTTCCCCCTGTGCTTTCAAGACAGCCTGCATGAGAAGACAGAGCAAACTGTGGCTATATCTATGTTTTACACATATACACAAACCTGTACACATACAAATATATATATAGTGGGTTTGGAAGGTATTCAGACTCCTTCACTTTCTGTACACTTTCTTGTGTTGTAGATTGAATATTAAATGGATAGATATGCCATGTTTTCAGAGTGGTTTGCAAATTTATTAAACCTTTCATTTATATAAGTGTTCAAACCCTTTACTGTGGCACTCCAAGTTCATGGTCAGGGGCATTCTGTTGCCTTTCTTGACATGGCATTCTTGAGATGTGTTCAGTACTTGACTGGAGTCCACCTGTGGAAAATTGAATTGAATTGATCAGACATCATTTACAAAGGCATACACCTGTGCATATAAGGTTCCCCAAATTACATGCATGTCACGCCAAAAACCGAGCAACGGAGTCCAAAGAACTCTCTGTAGACCTCTGTGATGAAACTTTGATGTCTTTTCGGCTGTGCCTGGCCAGACTGAAATTGCTGAACACAAGATTGTGACTGAGCCTGCTGTTAAGATACAGATGCGCAATTATCATATTCCAGTAGCAACAACGACTGTGATACGCAAGGAGGTGAGACAGATGCTTGATTTGGGTGTGATTCACAAGAGTATGTGTGAATGTACCAAAATTGGATAACTCAGTTCGGATTTGTAAAGATTTCCAAAGTTGGTGCGTACCCGATGCCGCATATTGATAACTTACTGGAGAAACTCAAGTAAGCCTCATGTATTTCCACCCTGGATCTCATGAAGGGGTACTGGCAGATGCCTCTAGAAAAATTCAACTGCAGGAAGACCGCGTTCACCAGCCCAGACAGGTTGTTCAAATTCACCAGACTCCCATTTGGTCTTCATCCATTTTTCAGCGGATGATGGATCAGATTTTGTGGCCCTGTTCCACGTATGCTGCAGCATATCTTGATGATGTGGTCATTTTCAGTAATGATTGGTGGACACATCTCGACCATCCGCAAGCAGTGCTTGACAGTTTGATATGTATATTTTTCTTTAAATGTCTTTATTGAATTTGTAGTTTTAATTTGTACTGTTTCATTGCCACTCAAGCAGTCAGGCTTGCCTGACAAAATATGTGTACATTTGCATTGCCTAATAAATCACTTTTGATTTGATTTGACTTGACAGTCTATAATTATTATGTATTAAATTAAATTGCTCTCATGATTATGCAGTTGCCAGTCCCTCAGCCCTAAACATTACCTTTAAACTGCATGGCTGATTACCAAGACACAATGCAGTAGGCAGCACCGTATTTAAAAAAGACCAAATCTGTTGACAATAAGCATGCTTACATGAAAAAAGTTACTTAATAGTTGTGATATGAAAAGGTTCAGAATCTGGAGAGTTTCAATGAAAATAAGCACTCTTAATGTACCTCCTAAAAATAAAATTACCTATATAGTTCTCTGGTACACACGTGAATCACAGAAACCAAGTCAGGCATGCACCAAAACATGTCTGCCTCTAGCACAAAGACAAAACAAATCGCACAGAAATTGTAGGAAGGGTAAAATTCTGGCCCCTAAAGTTCACAGTCTGACTTGAGGCAGTTTTCATCTGTGATTTATTAGAATTAATGCTGCTGAAATCTGTGGGTTTGGATGTTGTTTAGCTTAACTTTTCTTTTTTGTCATCCATGGGTACACAATTTGTACACATGCATAGTGTATTATTGCATTGAATAAAGAATTTTGGCCCCACAATGACATCATAAATGGGGTTTTATGCAACAGTTACTAAAAAGATTATGGCAGGCAGACTGCAGACAACGGGGACAAAGGCGTATACACAGAAGCAACATGCAGTACAATCCACCAAACAAGGATGCTATCAGCAATGCCATTTTTTAATCACCTCTTTCACACAATTTACACAGACAAAGGCAAAATGTTATTTCTTGACCTTGCATTTAAGAATCTTATATGATTCAGATTAACTGCCTTGGGGAAATATCTGTGCTGATATATTGACATTTCTATTATCTTTGGCAGAGAGCATACTGTCATGGTGAGCTGGGTCACAGGCAATTGAATGTCCATAGTACAGCTCTGTATCTTTATTAATGATGGGGTAGGGCCATTTGATGGTCTTGGCAATGATGGAGGTTTCAAGATGGATGATTTCCGATTTTAAATTTCTTACACATTGTGGAACTGTTAACAGATTTTTTACTGCTCAACTAGTTATGGAGATTACTTTCAGCTTTATTTTACTAAAATAAATTTATGTATCAGATCAGCTAAAAAAGCTAATCCAAAACATGAATACAGCAGAATGTTGATTATCTAAACTAATTTGGTCCAAGGTCAGTTCAGTTAATTAAACATCAATCAGAGTATCCAAATTATATGAAATAAACTGTAAGTAGACCTAAAATTAAATTACTGGATGCAAGGTTATTAGTACAGTATTTTAAAATGTGAAGCGTCCTGAAAAATAATATATTTAGGATATGGCTTTAAATAATAACCAAAATGTTTTGAAGAAAGAATGTATAGTGTTATATGTTCATTTTAAACTCTCCTAATTGTTTTACATGGTTTAAATAATAAAACATACATTTTTACACAAACAGAAATAAACAAACACACACATAAGGGAAATATTTTTTAGTGTATGTAATCTTGAATTTTCCTTTGAACCATATGAAACTGTCTTTTTTTCTAAGTGAATTGTCTTAGTAGAAGTATCTGCCTAGAACCATATTCAGACTGCCACTTATTTGTTTTGCTAAAAAGGAGTAACTTTGTCCCGCTCACATCCCATTAGGGGGTGAACCCCAAGAGCCGGTTGATGTGGCATACAGAACTTCAAGTCTTTCTGATAATTTTTGCTGAAGATGCCTATTACTTTATTCTTTATCATAAGGGTGTAATATCCTTCTCAAAGGAAAAAAGTTTTTTTTCAAGTTTACAGGCCAAAAAATAAGGGAGAACCCAAAAGCATCTGACATCCTGCATAACTAGACACCAAGATGGGTCAAATTGTATATCATATGCTGGGGTGAGTCAGATGGTGCCAGACAAAAACTAAAACTTCTATGATTTCAAAGCATTGATAAGTAATTTTTTTTAAAACAAACAGTTGTCTTGTATCTTGCCATGATCGGGGACTTCCTTACTTGGATGGATGCAGGGAAGCAGCCTCCTTAGGCCATGTGTTACCTTGATACTATACGTGGCAGCATTTCTCTGGTGGGTTTCCCATGTGCACATCTGGAAGGCTGCGTGAGAGTTATAGCCCCAGAGGGTTTCTTGGGAACCACTAGGGTGAGCTGTGAGAAGGAGAATTCTTTGTTTTAGGGAAGTTCCATCTCATCTTATAGTGGGGACAACATGTTGACAATGGAAGTACATCTGGCTCTGACATAAAGGAAGTCACTCTGCTTCAACCAGGCGAGTTTGGGTTGGGTGAGTAGAAGGGCAAATTTTACATGGGGAGGAGTAGACAAGAAGGAATAAGAAAGAGAAGAGAAATGATTGACAAAGGGCATTTTTGTACAGGTATTTCTTTTAAATAAAATCGTTTTTTTATACCCAGAACGTAAATGGATTGTAAAGTCAATAAAGTTAATGCACTTTATTCAATGCAATGTAATACACAGATGGCAAACTCTATGGGTGGCAAGCATAAGAATTCTTTTTAATTGCTGAGATGATCTGTTTGGTAAAAAAACAGTAAAACCTTAAGAGCATTGTTTGTCAAATCCAGTCTTCTGAGACATCTACATTTACTATCTAGAAATCCATTGAGTTTTGTCAATTGAAATTCAAACATTGACAAGAAAAAGAATAGTACAGTGCTGCACTGATAATGTCTAAAAACAGCCAGCTCTTATCTCACTATGAATAGTATTTATTGTCCGTTGTATCTGAGGTTTAGATTTGCATCACTTAAATCACTGTTGTACAGTTGAGTCTATTTTTTCCAAATAACGTCACAGCAACAAGACTTTTTGATTTAGTGGCCCATTCAGAATGTGTCTCTTTATAATATAAGAATTTTCAAGGACATGTCACTAATCCATTTAATGACATGATGTTGTCGGTAAACTCATTTATATGAACCCAGTCAACTTGTGCTTAGCTTGGTTGCCTTTTACTGCCCTTTATCATACCTTCACATTGGATATTAACCCTGCAACACTGATTCATGTAACCTTACAGTACATTATCATTTTGACACTCTGCCACATTTTGTGAAGAATCTAAAGAAATGTGTCTCAGATACTTCTTCTCTTTTAATGATAAGACCTTAACATGAAATATCTCCATTTCACGACTAAAGCCACCTTTTTTTCTGTTTAAAGGGATTTTTTAGTTTTCTGGCATTGGAGAAAAGACTTGCAGCAACAAAAATGCTTACAAAGGAAATAATAAAGTAGAATGGAGTGGGAAAGATCGGAAGGGTTTTATAAATCAGAGTATAATTTATGGCATCGCTTTGAAATGTTCATTAACCTTAACCTTAGCCACTTTCCTCCTTAATCCGCCCATTATTATCACACGCATGCTGGGTATGATTTAATTACTAGAAGTTGTACTGACCCCCAATTATTGCTACAATGTATCCATATATTTTACAAATGTTCAATAAGCTGACAAGAAACTGTGAAGATGAACAATTAGCATTTCAGATTGCTTTTGCTATTTTCAAAAATGATTGGAGTGATATGCTTTATTCTTGTGACCTCATTTATCTTATAACCACTCTAAAGCAGATAATTACCCATGGAAGGCATTAATAAGTTCTAATGCATCTCTTCCTGAAACCTGGATTTCCTTTTTCCCATTGAATTTAATCCAGTGGTATATTCTCAGAGATTTGTATGGCTGACCATATTAAATCTTTAAATGAATTTGAATTTTGGAAACTGAAAATGTTCCTCTAGTTCCACTCCTTACCTTCTTGTCTTCAGGCTGTACAGTTTAATTTTCCATCTAATCACCATACATTAATCATTTTAACAGGGATTAGTGCGCATTAGTAAATCAGGAAACAGCAAGCTGTTGCAATGTTGTTGCCAGAATCAGCTTTAGGATGAGACTTGAAACATTCAGATTAAAAGAAAAGCAAAGACTCCGTTAAGGTCTTTGATTAGCAGATTTAATTTTCAATCTGAAAATTGTATTTGCAGTAGAGGTCAGGAATTCTTTTTATGCTTCAGTGATAGCGTGTGATATTGTTAACTTACAGAGTAAAAAAAAATATTGTTCTGCCCCTTTTAATTTTATTCATGCACGAATTCACCCATTTATCCAATCTTTGAACTCATTTTTTCCATTACAATGTAATCAATGTTTAATAAAAAATACTATCTTGGAACTTGCAGCATTGAAGGATACCACACATTATGAGAAAACATGATTTTTTTTCCTTTTGCTATACAAATCACAATTTTAAATAAAAAAAGAAAGAACTGTTATTCTGAATTTCTAACATCACCAAAATATGTGGTTCTTGACATGCATTTTATTATGGGTACAGAGAACCCCTTCAACAATTTGGTGAATCATCTGTACAGTTACAGAAATATAAGTTTTAAAAGAACACATTAAAAAAACAACATCATAAAATAATTGTGTGCCACAGTATGTGTAACAGAATCTATGAAAGTACATTCACTAGCCAAACAACATCTTGGAGGTCTTACCAATGTGTGTAATTATACCCCAATTTAAAGTAGCAGGGACTGCAAAAGAAGCTGACAGGAAACACAAGGAAAGAGAAAACAGAAGAAGAAGTTAGTTTAGAAAGTACAACTTTATATGTTTATAGGGTCATTATTGTCACATTTACAGAATATAATGCAACTGTTACTTTACTGTGGTAATCAACATATACAGTATAACATGTTGCCACATAACTACCTTACCTCGAAATGTGTGTCTCTCTTACCTGAAAAACCTCTTAGAATGTAACTGTTCTGACATCACACCAAGTGTAAACATAGCACAACACAATACACATTTACGCTTATCATCACAATGACTGCAGGGGGAACATTACTCCAGTACAAACAACAGCACAATGGAGCACTTGACAGAGCAAAGTGGCCAGAAAACGATTACTAAACAATGGAGGGAAAATGTGTATAATAATAATGATTATAATAATTCTTTACATTTATATAGTACTTTTCTCACTACTCAGAGTAGTGAGTGGGGTTCCACGTCAGCCACCTCTAATTTGTAGTATCCACCTGACATGACAGCAGCCATTTTTGTGCCAGTACACTCACCACACATGAGCTGTTAGGTTGTTCAGTAATGACAGATAGTTAGCCAATTAGAGGCAGGAAATGATTAGATGGACAATTTAGCCAGGGCATTGGGATACACCCTGCTGTTTTTGAAGGATGCCTAGGGGTCTTTTATGACCACAGAAAACCTCTGTTTAATGTCACATCCGAAGGACAGCCCATTTTTACAGCACAGTGTCCCCATCAGGATCCACATTAAGACCACAGGGTAAGCACCCCTTGCTGTCATCGCCAACACCTTTCAGCAGCAACCCAAGCTTTTCATGGTTGGTCCCCCATCCAAGTACTGCCCAAGCACAAACATGCTTAGCTTTATTTAGGTGGATGATCTGTTCTAAAATGCATGTGGTATGGCTGTTGAAAAAAATGCCACTGGACCTAAACTTCACATCTTTGGAATGTGAACTGTTGTGTTTAATCTGTGTTTGAAGGAAGTGCTTTTTCTGTTCTTTTGTAAATTAGGCTCAGTTTTTTGGTACTATGGTTGGGTGATAGTATAGTTAAAGGTATTGCTGGTTTTATTTGTACTATATCACAGAGACAGTGGAATTGTTACTCATACTTGCACAATAAAGGCGAGCAATATTAAATAACAAACAGTACATACATAGTACATAAAAAATAATAATACTCATTTCAAGATGAATTCCAGAGTATACTAACTAAACAAAGGTGCACTTTTTGTCATTTAGTATTAACCAGAAGTTCTTATAAGGAAGGTTCCAAGAGGACAGCAAAAGGTCACAGACAGAGAATTTTAAAGACATCCTTTTATATTAGGAGCATCCAAAGGAAATTGTTGCATGATTTCCAATAAGAAATTAGACTGCCAAGGTGAAGCAAGTGACAAAGACTATTACAGAGGTAAAGACATTGGGTCAGGTATAAAATAAAATCCGTGAGCATGCAGCATAATCCTAAATTGAGTGCCAAATAGAATTATCACTAGCCATCTGATTTAAGTTTTAGTAGTGGCATTGCCCTTAGCCACAGGGAAACACTAGATCTTGCTCCCCAGTAAAAATCTGCCTAGAGATACACACACATACTACATAAATTATGGCTGACCGAAAACTGAGATAAGATCATGCTTTTAACATTTCTTCAAAGTTCAAGCCAGACACTTTTATATTTGTATATTGATTTTTAAAGTATGTAGAGAAGTTGATTAGATAGATAGATAGATAGATAGATAGATAGATAGATAGATAGATAG
>JANRMT010062856.1:101016131-101064390 GCA_026402145.1 Polypterus bichir lapradei
GATAGATAGATAGATAGATAGATAGATAGATAGATAGATAGATAGATAGATAGATAGATAGATAGATAGATAGATATGAAAGGCACTACAGTATATAATAATAGGTGTGAAAGGCAGTATATACTAGATAGGTAAATGTAAAAGGCACTATGTAATAGATAAGTGCTGCTTCAGTTTGTCCCCGCACCCAAAACTCAGTCCCACCCAAATTTTTTTCACCAGGTGTCATTTATATAGTAGGAGAAAAATCTGGGTAGACATGGGAAAATGTGCTCAGACAATGAATGACCAGGCTCAGGATCTAAATCCAGGAAATGTATCCACAATGCAGTGGTGCTAAGCAATTAGCCATCATGCCACACTTTAACATTTATGTCAGGGGTGTCGAACTCTTGGCCTGGAGGGTTGCAGTGGCTGCAGGTTTTCATTCTAACCCTTTTCCAAATCAGTGACCAGTTTTCACTGCTAATTAAATTCTTTTTCCCTTCATTTTAATAGCCCTGTTTGTAAGGATTCAGTGCTCTGAATTGATTCTTTTCTTCATCTGACTTCCAGCAGAGTCTGGAATTAGCCACATATGGATCAACTATCTGCCAGTGACTTGCTAAGTGAGGAGCAGCACAGTGATTATGAATAAACACTTGACTGACAGAAGAAACGCTGTGATAAAGAGCATAGGAGGTAAACAATGAGGAAGGTGGTACTTCGATGTGGTGGAGAAGTGAATCAGCAAACCCGAGTGAAAGAATGTTCAAATTCATATTAGAAAGTCTAAAGACAACATAGACTTTGCTTAGTTTTATTTGTGCTGAAGGACCTCCGTTTGTTTTTACCTCCATTCTTCTTATTATTTAGAAAATAAGTACACTATCTGTGTAATAATTTTGGGTGTCAGGAAGCTACTGTAGTGCTACCCATAGATTATACATTTTATAATATCTCTTAGCAAGTTCACACTAAAGAAATGTAATTATAGTTAATACCCCACAGTCCCGAAAGGAGTCATGATTCTCACCTCTGGACTTTTTCTGTTTATTTTATGCTTTTTTAGCAATATGGAAACCAGGCGATGCAGGATGTGTTGGTTAGCACGCTCATTTTTCAACCAAGAAATCCAGGTTTGATTCCCACCCATTACATTAACTTTTTCTTTGATCAAACATTTCTCTCAGTGATCTTGTTACAGCACAAATTTGGAGTCATAAGTATAATCTCTTATCACAATTGCAACCTGTCCAGCACTTTTTCTGTTGTTTTTGAAGGTGCATAAGTCAGGTTTTTGACATACAACTTTTGCACTGTTTCATCGTGGAGCAACAGGGGTGGCTCAGGGTTAGAGCTAGTGGTCAGAACCACGCAGCTGACTCAAAACACATAATGAACTGGGACCACAAATTGTTTCTAGTCTAAACACAATATTTTTTCCCACTTAAGGTGTATAGTTATGTTTGCAAATAGTACAGCACATGCACAAAGCTAGAAAAGAGAGCTGCAGTTTCAAAATATCAAGGAGCTCTTGCCATGTCAACTTACATGACTGAAAATCAATTGCTATGTGACAATTAACATGTGCGTTCCAACATTTCAACACATTCTTCCTTGCATCTTTTTATGACAGCTAACAGTGTGCTGCCAGATACATCCTGTGCTGTACAAAGGGTTAACAAGTACAGTGAGTTCAGCCGCAATCTCTACCCTTTATTTAATGTTTTTCCATTCTGTCCTGGTAAACAACACAAGACTTCAGACAGACAGACAAGCTTCACTTCTGTTTGCGATGTCCGAAGCCCCCATGTTCCTTATTTATTATATGGATTGTAGCAGTCATTGGTTGTCATCTTTCATGCACACAAGCCATCTATATGACTACATACATTGTTGGAGCGAGCCATGTACAATTTGAAGTGTATTGTTGGGAATGTCACATTGTGCAAATGGCTTCATGGTAATGTGCCACCAGCTGCTTCTGACTCATTAAGATCACATAAATGAACGCGATGACTGAAAATTGCTGGAAAAGTCAAGTAATGTGACATGACCTTCATAAACATGTTGTTGAGCTTCATTTTTTGTAAGTGACAGGGAGAACAAATACATAAAGGAATAGTATATGATGCAAAGACCTAACAGGCCCCAACACTACCCTGAAAAAATGAGGAGCTCCATTGAGCTCACAAAAACATGCTTCAGTTCCTGCCTTTACACAGTTGCCGTGGGCAGATGTCAATTTAAATAGCTCCTAAATGGCTGCCAAAACACAACCAAAATAGAACAGCTCAAACAAAGAAAACCCAGATTTCCAAACAGCAAGAGTATACTCGGAAAAAGTGCTTAAAAGTTTTTAATAATACTAATTAGATTTTAAAATGACAATAGCTATCACATAACAAGCTTTAGAAGTACTGAATATCTGACTATGCTTCCAGCCCCAAAGTGTGCCCCTCAATGGTCTTGTCCATCATACTATGGAACCATGCTGTTTTTACGTCATGATGCCTTAAACATCATGGGTATGTAAAAATAAAGAATGCTTGCCAACAAACTAGAAGATAAAGAAAATTATAGGCACAGAACAGTGCAGAGAATGTTATAGAACCTAATATAAAAAATTGTGTACAAAATATTATGCAGACTGTTGTTCCACTAATAAGCTTGCAGGATATCTTGATTTGCAAGTGAATACATTAATCCACATGGTCCATTTGATGTGAAAATATGAAAATCATCAATTTCAGCCCAATAGGCAGCTTGGGATTCAGGCAATGAGAAATATCAATGCATTCTTCAAGCTCCATGAAAAGTCTTCTGAGATACTGGAAGAACTGGAATCAACGTATGTAAAGATTCTGTTGTCAGGTTCGCTGGCCCAGCACACAATCTACTGCTCACTGCCCAGAAGAGGTTAGGGAGGCAGCAGGCCGAGGTCTACAGATGTGTCCACCTCTGTCTCTGATGTTGTATATTACAACTAACAATGGACATCCCCAGATGTTTATTTTCTCCAGGGGAGCTGCTGGCTGGAGTGTTTGTTTTCCTCTACACTACTGTCAACTGCTCATAGTTTAACTATTTATTACAGAACAGGTATTTTTAGGTTCCATTTATGTTAAGCTGTTTCAAATTTTTTTCCTTTCTGTTTAAACAAACCTGTCTTGATGCAGTTATTTATTATGTAAATAGTAATTTGTAAAATTATAATTGCATTTTACCTCTGAACCTATTAATGCTCTGAGCCTGCACTCTGTGAAGAGCGCTATACAAAAATGAACTGAATTGAATTGAATTCTACTATGTCATTTTAGAGCCCTATGCTACGTTTGTAACTTAAATGAAAATGAATATGTTATCATTATTGTGGGAAAATCAATATTTTTGCACTTGAAGTTAGTTGGGATTTACTGTAGAGTGTACACAATATCTTCAAAAGCTTTCTAAAGAAAATCTGAAAAATAATTATTTTATTTTGTACACTTTAACAAAACTTACACAGGATTCACAGGAGCCATCACAATTCCCTCTTAGAGGCTTATACGGAATCCTTAAAGAAGTAAACTTGTAAAATGACATATTTGAAGATATCAGGCATGATTAAAATTGTGGGAAACTGATAACCACATCTTGTACCACCCACCATGATAAGCTGCATTTGAAGATCGATGGATAGATAAGAGCAGTGAATACTGTAGAGCACCATTTGTAACAGAAGCATCAGTTGAACATACAATATACATTTATTTAGCTATAAATGACATAGCAGAATTGACAGACAACTTTACAATTGAAGTAATACTGTAATATAAAATTAGAAAGAATTATATATGACAATAGTGTGAGAAAAAAGTTACGGCTAGTGTCAACATTAGCAATACAGATTAAACACAGCTACAGTTTATATCTATAAAGAAGGGTAGAAACTAATACAACACAGAAAATCAATAAATTCTGAGTTAATCTTAAAAGGAAAGTGGAGCACATCATGGTAGTGTCAGCTCAGTCTCTTTGATTAGCAGGGACCATTGATGGAGCAGTGAATAAAAGCCACAATGGCAGAAAACCGGGGGAGTCTTCAAACTGAATCTGAATGCTGACACCAGTAAGGGCTCAAACCTAGAGTTATTCTAAGGAAGCTCATGTATAGGGAAGATAATTTATTACTACAAACTAAAGTGCACAGGGGTAGGTAAATACAGAAGGACCAAGATAATACAAAATGATAAACTTGGTGCCTCCCTGCCTAGATATACACATAAGACTATATTACTAACTCACCATGTGGCTGTCCCACATGCCAACATATGAACCTTGACTGCACTCCTTCCTGCCCTCCAGTTTTCTTCAAAATCCATTCCAGTCTTTCTTCCACCTGCCAATCGTACCATTGCCTTCGGCTCATCCAACTCTTTTCTAAGGCCCAATCTGTAAGTACTTCCAGGACCACTTCTGCTTTCCATGGCATCTATTCAAAGCCAGTGGTTAGCCTGTCCCTTGGGTAGAGCCACCAGTTTAAAGCTCTGCCTTGCAATGCTTGTTGATCCTGGCACTTAGAAATAACAATGTTCCCTGTGTAACATATGGAGCACTGCTGAGCCTAGCTAAATTGAATCTTACAATATTAAGATGGTCAGAACCGTATTAATAGACCTAAGAGACAGGGTCAGATAGATACGAGGTGAGACACAAAAACAACCGGATTGGTAAAAAATAAATATTTATTGATGACTTACATCATTCTAAACATTGTCACCTTCTATATACAGTACTCCCCCTCCCGATCTCTACACCACTCCATACGTATCTTCCATTGATTGAAACAGTGCTGGAAGTCTTCTTGCTTGAGTCTCTTCAACAGGCTTGCCATTTGTGTCTTCACTTCAAGAAAAATGTGTTCCCAGGTCACATTTGATTTTTGGGAAGAAGTAAAAATCACAGGGAGCTAAATTGAGCAAATAGGGAGAATGATCGAGGACAGGAATGTTTTTGTCAGTCAAAAACATTGTGTGTGGGAGCATTGTCTTCTCCTGTCTCGCTGTTCACTTTTTTCACACAACATTGTCACGGCAACTCATGTACTGATTGTTGTGCAAATACTGACTGGGCTGTTCACAGGATATACCTAGCCGGTTGGCGGTTTGAGAGGGCGTGTAGGAGGGGATATAGTTGTATGATTCAAGTCTGGCCGACCTCCAGATGGTTTTCCAGGAAAGCCCCAAGCCCAGTCCAGTTATTTTTGTGTCTCACCTCGTAGACGTAACAGAGAGAAGGCAAACACAAAGAAAAAATAATTGAAATAATAAAGTGTGAGAAGTAAAACTGCTGATTCATTGGCAGCATAAGCAAATGAGATTTTCAGAAGCATCAGATATGAATTGGAAAATGAGAAATGATGATGAATGTTTGGTTGAAACAATAGAAAAAGTCTGCAGTTGGACAAAGAGACCACCAAGACATAAAGAAATATGGTGAAAGAATGCTGAGGTAGAGATGGCAATCAAGGAAAAGAGGAAGGGCTATAAGGAGTGTCAGAATACAAAGTCTTTCTTTAGGTGATGGGTCAGAATCCAAAAGACGAGACTTTGCAAGTGATCTGAAGAATACAGAAGGAAGGGAGAAAAGGAGGAAGGACAGAAAAAGGAATGTATTGAAGATTGTGAGAGAATGAGGCCCAGAAGGGAGACTGAAGAAGAAGGTGTGGTTGGAGGTGTATTGGATGATATGAGTAGTATGAGTCTCACCCCAGAGGATGCTGAGCACCAAAATGAGGGGTGGAAAAAGTCAAGTCAGCTTTACAAAAATGCTTTACAGAAAAAAACCCAATACCCAGTAAAAACATCGTTTCCAGAAGATAAAAGCTAAAAAATACAAATATAAACAAATAAATAATTACATAAAAAGCTATACATAATACTAATACATAACAATCTTAAAATTTAAGAATAAGCTCTTTACTATGAGCCAAATGTGAATAGAATAAAAAATATGTTTTAATTGTGATTTATCCTTAATTCCCACCTCTTGTTCAAATGAATTGATCAGGATATCATGTTCAGTCCAAAGCTGCACTAAGACTCAACAGAATTGGAATAACACATTTCCCTGAATCAATTTCTGACAGCAAATCATTTGTGTTTCTTAGAAGAGCTGATTCAGTGTTATAAAACGATCTGAATCCTAAATGAACCAGCCTGATCCAGAAAGGGCTTTACCATAAAAAAAAAAACATTCTCCCAGTTTTTGCTTAAAAGGGTAGATTACAGATTGGACAAAAAATATTAGGAAGGAACAGGTCCAAGTTTGCCTTGTTCAGTAATGACTGAACCACAGCATGTTTACACCATGTTGGGACTGAACCGATCATTAAGGAACTGTTTATGGATGCCAAAAAACTAGGACATTTCTGGATAAACCCAGAAAATGGACATTAAACCAGTGATGGTGATGATAATGAGAAATCAAGCAACATAAGTTAAATATTGTCTAACATTTATATGCTAGCCACCTTCACACACATTGTGTAACCATGCAAAAAACAGCTTTATAGAGTATGTGAATAGCAGTGTTTAGACGATATATCCATATCTGACTGGAAGGCAGTGTAGATGAGCCAACGGAGACTTAATATTGCCACAGGGGTTTTGTCTGGTCAAGAATCTGACAACAGCATTCAGAATCTTTTGTAGCCTGTTGGCATTTTTCTCAGAAAAGCCTTTAAAATGAAAAATGCAGGAATCTCAAAAGTAATAAAAGCATGGCAAAGTACCTCAGCATCCAATGACAGTAAAATTATATTATCAACATATCATATCACAGGAAGTATGAAAGAGGGAAACACAAACTGACTCTAAAATAAGCATTAAATAAATGTTAAAAATACTGAGCAAAGCACGAAAACAAGCTTAAACTGGCAAGGATCTTGCCACTTACAATGAAAGGAAAGGTTATGCTATATGCCATTATTACATGTGGCATGATAGGATATGATTGCCATTTTCTGTTCGCATGCCAGCAAAGTTTAACAGCAAATGAATCCATAATTAACTAAAACTTTTGACATTTTTCTAAATTGTCACTGTATCCTTTGACCAATCAAATTCTCCTTTCACAAGTTTACCTGTATCAAGAGGATCACACATGAAGCAATTGTAAGACTATTAGCAAAAGCTTAAGAAAAACATTTGAAGTTATTTGTAAAGAACTGCTGAATATTGCAATATGCCAGACAAAAACAAAATTAGTCCATATGTCTTATTAAGAGATGAGACTGAATACAGATAAAGGTTTGGGGCATGACTATGATCCCATATAATGTGTAGCTAAAAAAAACAAATGCATAAATCTTTTTACAATCATGTGCATAATGTCACTTCAGGCACAAGTCCAACACAGAACTAAATGAAAATGGTAGGTTCCCCGTTTATAAGGGCTGTCGGCAGGAAGGGGTGGGTACAGGTGGGTTTTTTTTTACAGAAGAGACATCAGACATCACAGGAGTGGCCATTAGTCTTCTATTCTGCAGAGGGAGGAAGAAGGAAGACATTAGAACACAGTGCCAACCCCTGATTAGGTGGGTTATTAATATCACTAGAGCCCTTAAGCACCCTCTCAGTGACAGTACCAAAATATTTCTAAACCTATATAATTTCTTCTCCTAAACTATAGACAAAAGCAGTAAAAATTAAATAAAATGCAGATAACAGAAACAGTGGATGCCTAGTTCCTTTTAGTGTCTGGCTGCCTGAAATTATTTTTTATCACATTAAAAATTATTTTTTATCACATTATTGTTTCAATATAAGTGTTGGGATAGTGCAGCCATACAGAGTCAGTGACGGCTAACCATTCAACCTAACCCTACACATCTTCAGGAAGTGGGAGAAAACCAAAACACCTGAAGAATATCCGTATGGAGGGTATGAGGATAACAGTTACTGGACAGTGATTTGACTTGTAAGGCAGCAACACTAACATGAAAAATACTATGTACATGTGACAAAATACTTGAAACTGAACTATTATATTGTAACAGTTGTCTGGAATGTGTTTGTGTGTCACTGTGAGTTTGCACCTTTCCCCATTCCTGAGAATGGTGGGTTGGCTTAATTTGTATGGCCATCTATTAGTTCATGGGGTGGGAAGTACCTGGCATGGAGGGCCCAACAAACTGTACAGGGTGGAGCTAACGGTATGTAAATAGGTGGCGGGAAAAGATGAGGAGAGAGAAGCAGACGCCATAAGAGGAAGAGGCAAGAGGGAAAGAGATTGACCCCACATGGAAAACATCTGGTGAACCCGAGTTCACTTTAGGAGGAATTATTTTCCCTTTCTGGTGAAGGTATTCAGGAGAGGACCTGAGGGGCCAGCACAAGGGACTATTGATCTGTACATTTCCCAAAACAGGAGGTATGGTTCGGTGCATCATTCCCCACCACAGACTGTAGATGGTCATCCTTAAAAGAGAATATATAAACGACTACAAATACATTATTTTTTCTTTCTCTCTTTCTCATATTTATGTATTAGTGGCGTATGTTTAGTTAAATGTCTTGTGCCATGATTTGTGTGGGGCTGGAAGTGCTGCAGTGCGATAATATGTGTATAGGGGTTTTTATTAAATCTGTGTAATTTTTTTCCAATAATCCTTTTTTAACTTAACTCTCCTTTCACTGGTGTGTTTCTGTACTTGGGTGTAGTAGGAAAGTAGTGTTGGTCATTTGCGGCCTGGACTATTCCTTTTTTTTTCTTTCTTTCTTTCTCTTTGCTGCTGTTTTAGAATGGCAGTGTATATATAATCGTGCCAGCTCAAGGAGCAGTACAACCTACCTGTTGCCTGTCTGAAAAATCATATTAGCCTATTTTATTGTTTTTTTTTTTTTTTTGCAGATCTATGTATAATCACATTTTTCAGCCTTCAACAACAGTGCTGTTTAGGAAAAGACATAACACCATCACTAACAATTAGTGTCAGGCCTGAGCTGCTTGTTACTTTAATGGTACTGCATGTAAAAGTAGAGTTGTGGTCAGAGGTGGGTAGAGTAGCCAAAAATTGTACTCAAGTAACAATAGCGTTACTTCAAAATATTATTACTCAAGTAGAAGTAAAAAGTAGTCATCCAAAAAATTACTCAAGTAAGAATAAAAAAGTATTTAGTGAAAAGACTACTCAAGTACTGCGTAACTGAACATAATAAATTATTTATTTTTTGGAAAGGTTGTAATAAGACAAAATCTAAAATAATGTGCAAATTCCAGATCTCAGTTTTTCACAACAAAGCTTTTGAACCCTATACATACAATAGGTAACATGTATGTTTGAACAGTGCAAACTACTTACAGTGACAAGATATAGTGTACACTGACAGTATAATACTGTATATTCACTTTGTGGTGTAGCGGGTCTGCAGCTTCAAAAAAAAAAAAAGGGCCAGTTACAAATCCATAAAGCCGTGTCACTCTCCGTGGGCGCAATTGTACGACCACAGGGAGTTAATGAGGTAGTTGGAGCGAGTCGCACTTGCATGTTTGACTGGTTTTTAATAAAAGCACTTGAGCACTTTTTCCACCATCCTCTGGTTTCATCAGTGAACTTATCCTCATATGTCAGCTCATCTCGGTCATAACTATCGACGTTGTGGGTTCAGCAGACTCCCATGTGGGAAGAGGGAGTCTGCAGGGGACCGGCATCGTCACCCACGTGCCCTCCAAATAGCACAGTTGATAGAAAATAACATTATAACAAGCCAGCTTGTGCACGTACAATAAGTCTCACTTTACCATGACTGTCTGCGCATGTTTGGTTAAAACGTGCTTGTTCTTCACTCAGTAAAGTGATGGTTAAGCTTCTCAAGGTTCATGTAGTGAAGCTGTGACCATTTAGCAGTGAACAGGAGCCCCGCATTACTAAAAAATCTCTTGCAGGCTGCAATGCAGGAAGTTTGTGTGTGGTCATGTGACTGGTGAAACGGAGTCGTGTGATTATTGTTACTACGCCTGACTGGTGAAACAGTCATGCAGTAGATCCACTGGTGACTTCTCTCTGGCAAAAATAGTGTAATGTAAGTGTTGTCCAATATAGCGGAGTAAGAGTAGCGTTTCTTCTTCACAAATGTACTCAAGTAAAAGTAAAAAGTATGGTGCAGTAAAACTACTCTTAGAAGTACAATTTTTTAAAAAAGTTACTCAAGTAAATGTAACGGAGTAAATGTAACTCGTTACTACCCACCTCTGATTGTGGTTCAATGAGTACAGCTTGATAAGTTTAGAGATCTGCTGTGTCTTCCTGCTTTACTTCCCTTGAGAATCACATTATGTTTTTCTGGTCATTTTTGGCTTAAGTCTCAGCTTGATAAGTGTGGAATAAATTTTTGGTATGTGAGATTCAAGGTTAATATTTAACAAATTTGAAATCAAGTACAAGAGTATCATCTGCACAGTGTAATGATCCTTGGTGCACAGAGGAAGGATCATAATATGCAAGCATTTGTTGGACAGTTGACTTTTTATTAGATACAGGTCAATGCCTTTTGGTGGGCAAGTTATTAAAGCCATATGGCAAAGGAAAATTTTTAGAATAATTTGCTATTTTATTTTCATAGCATGTATTGTTATTGATATATGAAGTTAGAAAGTAAATGTTTATTGATGCCATTTGTTTTTGGATTTGCTATTGCAATCAGATAAACAGGTTTTTCATCCCATGATTCTTTTATAAAGTATGATTTAAAGGTATACTGTAATTAAATTCATAAAGTCATGGGAAAATAATAGCCCTTTTCATACAGATATTGAAGAAGGTTGAAGTTTTGTGTTGTAAAAAGGGGATTGACAAGGCCCTCCTGATCATATGCAACTTGTACTTAAAGGAGCTCTAGTGGAGGCACAAATAGGGCTGGGAGGAGGAGAAGAAGGGGAGGCCAGACAAAAAAGGAGAAAAGCTGAAAGAGTTAGAAGAGAAGATACAGCAAGGTAGGTGAGTGAGCTGGCCACCACACATGGCGGACAGGGAGTGATCTTTGTCTAGTTGGACCCAGAGAGCTATAGGTTTTATTAACCTGTCACATTTATTTTTGTGTTCACATGCCCTAAACTTTGTACCTTTTTGTTTGTTGAATTCTGTTAAATCCTTTTCATTTCCATACATCTGGCTTACTTGCCTTTAATTTGATTTTGGGGTCTGCTTGCTAGTGCCTCTCACACGCCATATTATGGATAAAAACATACCATGGTAACTTTCCATGTGAAGACCTTGTATAATTCCCATAAAATTAACTCTTTCCGTATTTGTACACATGATGTACTGATAATAATAATTCAAGTGTACAAGAAAAAACAGACTTAGAGAGTGTCACGCATGTGTGTATGAGAATCACCTTGCCAGTACTGTTCAGGTATGCAGTACCACCCTAGGATGAGAGGGGGAGCTGTTGCTAACTGTCTTGTCTCTTTTCTCCATAACTCTGAGAATACACCCCAGGAAACCGACTGACCGCTCCTTATCATCTCCACACACCCCACCCCTTTCCGTTGTACTTGGAAGGTGATGTACAGAAACTCTCTGCAGTGTGCAGCTCCAAGTTAGAGCCCTTATTATTTAAGGCAGAGCTTTATGTTTTCCTGTGTACCTGTTTATTTCCTTGATGCTCTATTCTTTCTGTTATTTGCAATTAAACGGGGTAGACCGGTTGGCACCCCAACTATTTTTTGAACTCTGCAAGTCACACTGTTCCACAACAGGATCATGTTACTATGAGCTTCAAACAAATGCTGGAACTGAATGTATGATACTCTGAAAATGAGCATGAACAAGTGAATCTCACCATATCCTTAAGATAATTCATATCCAAATGTGTTGGATTTTTTCTGTGTATTTAAGCAGAGCACTGGATCTACAGGCATTGTATGCAACTTTGTTGCAGGTGATATTGTTACCAGTTTCCACAGACTGGTGTATACCCAGCAGAAACTCTTACAAATAATTACAGAAAGGTGCTGAAAAACAGGACCAATAGCTACAGTACAGTATCAAATGCTGACTTCTAATCAATCAATAAAAATATGGCTTAGCTTATTATTGTTTTGATGAACTATGAAGATCAGGGGAAATTGAATTATGTGTTGAGATTTGTTATAGCAAAATACAAATTGGAATGGGATTAAACTGTTAATTCAGTATGGGTTATCAGCAGCCACTCAACATATTTTATTAGCAGCGAAGTTAAGTGCTACTGGGAAATGCTCCTTGAACCACATGTAATAGTGTTTTAAAGGAAATCAGTAGACTGAAGCAGTAATAGGCTAAAGATGTCAATAAAGGGAACAGCCAGCTGGTCTGTGCAGGTTTTGAGGACACAGTAGGGAACTCTATCAACTGTGGCAGGTTTGAAAGTATTCATCTTCTTAGAAGTTGTTGTCAAATCAGTCACATTGACAGGGGCTGACAAAGGCTGCACAGTTGCCTTTGTGTCTGTATCCTCAAAAACAAGGATAAAAGGAATAAAGTTGGTACAGATGTGTGTTGTACTAGTAGTAACTACAATTTTTAACTTTATAGTGATAGATAGATAGATAGATAGAGTTGGACACATGAGCTTGGGTAGTGTTTCACAGATTTATACTGGATGAATATGGGGCAAGGCGGCGCGGTGGCGCAGTGGTAATGCTGCTGCCTTGCAATAAGAGACCTGGGTTCTCCCTGTGTGGAGTTTGCATGCTCTCCCTGTGTCTGTGTGGGTTTCCTCTGGGAACTCCGGTTTCCTCCCAGAGTCCAAAGACATACAGGTTAGGTGAATTCGCGATTCTAAATTGTCCCCAGTGTGTGTTTGGTGTGTGTGTGCCCTGCGGTGGGCTGGTGCTCTGTCTGGGGTTTGTTTCCTGCCTTGCCCCCTGTGTTGGCTGGGATTGGCTCTAGCAGACCCCCGTGACCCTGTAGTTAGGATATAGTGTGTTGGATGGATGGAATATGGGGTAGTAAAAGGGTATGACAATGCCACCATTCTGGTCTACAAAGTGTGATATTCATTTTAAATGTTATGAGTTTTTATTCTCTAAACATATTCAGTGGATTCAGAAATTTTTCAGACCTATTTAACTAATTTTCAATTATTAATTTTATTCTGCTGTAGATTTAGTTTCAGATGGATAATTGTGCTATTTTTGTCCATCAATCTACACCTCATAACTCATAATTACAAAGTGAAAACATTTTTTCAGAAAGTTCTACAAATATATTAAAATGAAAAACTAGAATCCCTAATTTATATAAATATTTAGACCCTTGCTGTTGCACTCCAAAACATGAGTAAGCGCAAAGGTATACAACTATTCCTAAAGCTTTGAGTGCTCCCTGGTGCACAGTGGCCTCAATAATTTTGAAATGGAGGAAGTCTGGAACCACCAGGACTCTTCCAAAGAGCTGGCTGTCCACCCATCCTGAGTGACCAGGCAAGAAATGCCTTAGTCAGGAATGTAACTAAGAATCCAAAGGTCACTAACAAAATGCCCAAAGTCCTTTACTGTGATGGGAGAACCTATTGGAAGGACAAGTCATCTCAAGCAGCAGTCCATCAATCAGGAATGTATGGTACAGTGTCTAGACAGAAGGCAGTCTTGAGTGAAAGGCATATGACAGCCTGCTGCAACTATGAATGTAAGAGGAAAAAGATTGTCTGGTCTGACTAGAGTAAAACTGAACTCTTTGGTTAGAACACAATGTCTGGTTAAGACTAGGCAGTGCTCATCACCTGCCTAATAACATCCCTATTGTGCAGCATGGTGGTGGCAGCATCTTGCTATGGATGTGCTTCTCAGTCACAGGGACAGGTAGACCGGTCAGAATTGAGTGAATAATGAATGGAGCCAAATACAGTGAGGTTAAAACCTCAGGCTAAGGTGATGATTCACTTTTCAACGTGACCCAAAGCATACAGACAAGGCAATGTTTGAGTGGCTTCGGGGCAAGTTTCTGACTGCCCTTGAGTGGCACGGCCAAAGCCCAGACTAGTTTAGAGATGCTTCCCATCAAACCTAATGGAGCTTGAGGGGATCTGCCAGGAAGGATGGGATAATCTGCCTGAATTCAAGTGTGTAAAGCTTGTACAGATATACCCATGAAGACTCAAAGCTTTAATTGCAAAGTACAGAATTAAGGGCCCGAATATGTATTTGCATAAGAGATTTCAGCTTTTGGTTTAAAAAAAATTTACAAACCTTTCTACAAACATGCTTTCACTATGGATTATTGAATGTACAGTAATGGGCAACAGTGGAAAGCTCATCCATTTAAAATTAAATTTGTACTTTTCTGATTGCTAGTGTCTGTAAACCATGAAGTGCTTATAACTCATGGGCAATTATTTCAAATAAACTGGTGAAAACTGCAGCCTTCCAATGAATGTGACAATTGAAAGCACAACCCTTTACAAACAGGGATTCTCTGCATGCCCAATGTGACGTACCCAAAGAAAAAGTGGGATGAAACACTGTGTGCACTGCCTCCTTGTACCTGTAATGCACACCAAATCCCAGTAAAGCTGCTTGTGATGGCTCGAAGTTAAACACAGTGCTGAAACTGAGTTTAAAGCTGCTATAATGACGATAGGAAAACAGAAAACATTAGAACACAAAAGTTTAAAAATGCTCGATGAAGAAATGTAATTTAACTCAGATTTCAACTAACAACAAATAACATGTGTAACAGTCACCATTCATACTGTATAGGAGTAACACACTGTAAAAAATTTTGCATTAAATAATTTGTTGGTAAAGGTAAATATGGCTTTTTATCACTCTTCTTCTAAAATCTAGCTAACGGTGTAAATACACAGACCTATTATTCTGGGTTGTCTAGCAGGGATTTCAAAGACCTAGGGGTGCTCAGGATTACCATGGAAACAAATGCATTGTGTAAATAATGAAATTATAATAAAGCAAGTGCTTAATGAATCAGATCCGTCCATTTCCTGTACCTGCTTATCAAAGCCAGGATTGCAGGGTCTAATGGGTCACATATAGATAATAATTTTCTGAAGACATTCAAAGAAGTTGTGTATTTTATAAAATGTAAAATTAATAGTGATAGGCTTGTATTAGAGATATTTAGTTAAAAAAACAACAAACCAGCACTTAAACAGCATTCCATTTTATAGCTCAGAAAGTAAAGAAAAATAATAATGCTGCATTGTATTAAATGCAAAAATTGCAAGAATTATATATAGGATTTATTTGTTCATAATCCTAAAAAGAAGCATCAGGAAATTGTTTTCTCCTTTTTGATCACCTAAAGATGCCACTAAAAAGACAATAAAAGTCTAGCGGCAGCAGAGTTTTAGTTTTAGAAATAAAAAGATAATTCTTTATAACATTATTTAAATGAATCCAAAGGCAGTTGTTCTTTTCTAATCAGGCTGCTGTGGATTCAATTTACTTCTCAGAATCATGCTCAGAATTTCATGTCCTGACTTTTAAAAGGTCTTTGTTTCTGTGCTATTTAAACAGATTAATGAAATTCAAACAGAATGGCTCAAAGTTCATGATGTCATAGTTAGCAAAAGAGATTGGCTACCCCTTGCTTTTGTTCCTTCTGATTAAGCGTGTTGTTGCAAAACAGATAGGGTTAAGAATGAGCTCTGTAATTACTTGAGCTGACTTTAACGTTTCACTAAACTTTTGGTAGGTTAGCAGCCTTATCTGAAAAATGCCAAGAATGTATGGCTTTGATTACTATATATGAAAAAAATAGACAAGTTTAAGCTGAATACAAGATCCTTTATTTGCTAATTTCTTGATCTTTCAATGTACTTGAATATCTACAGTAATAGTTTTTCATACTTTTATTAACTATGCAGGATATTTAAAATGCCGGTCACTACATTGGCAATAGTATGTTCTTTTATAGTAACATTAAAATATATCCCTTAACCTAACAGGATTTTCTTGTTGCATCTTTGCACTCTAAATACATTAAAGAAAAAACAAGTAGTGAAACTAAACAATACAGTTTTCACAAATTCAAAGATTTGAGGTAATGTTTTGCTGACAAGAGGCTGCTAATGCCAAGGGCAACACTAGGTAAGGACAACTAGAAGGAAGTGAATAAGAGACGTAAACTGGGAAAGAGCAGGGTAAGAGCAACACAGTATAGCAGCATGTAAAGGCAGCAATCACTAGTAAGTGATTTAGTAAGGGAATGAGCAGAGTACCAGTGTACAAACAAGAGAGAAACAAAGAGAGATGTGGCTAAGGACTAGTCTGAGAAAATTCATCCAAAACACTACAGGGCTAGCAACCCACCAGATGCCAGATGCACTTGCCCCTGTGTGGGGGAGGACAAGGAGAACAGGCAAGCAGCCAGAAAACCACCAGGCCAGCAGACTGCAGCAATGACCTCACAGAGATACACTTCTGTCATTCAATACAAATGCAGTAATGAACAGTAATGCAAGAAAATGCAGTAAAAGAAGCTCCTTTAAAAAAAAACACACTTGAATGGTCTAGAATGGCATTGGTGCAGTCAAAGAAGGGCTGCTCTTGACCTTAGAAGTGATTCTAGGAGTTAGCCACAATGTACTTCAGGAGGGGGCTTAAATGAACCTCTCACCAGATGGCCTGTTAAATCTAGAGAGAGGAAATAAGTTGTGAGTGAGACCAGGGTTGCACAGACTGTGCAAGCCTGCAGTAGTTTAAAGTAAGAAGAATTCAGAAGATGGATCATATGTGTAATAACTAGCCAAGCTCATACCAGGAGCACAGGAATTAAATAAACAAAGGCCAGAACATGAGACAAAATTGAAGATCTCACGTAGTGAGATAGTCAATAACCAGAATGTTTTATGGAGTCAAAGCTAAAATGTAAAACACAAATCAAAGTTAAAGAACAGAAAATAATCAGTAATCAGAAAGATCTTCAAACAATAATAATCACAGAGTTTTATTTAGATTTGATTTATCCACAAACTTGGACAGTCAAGGAAGTATATGACTCAAAGTCATCCAGCCTTGCAATATCCTGGCAACCCTGCATCACAAACAGCAAACAATGCCAGCATCCATAATAAAAACAAAATGGCACTGCTGCAAGCTGAGAAAATGCAAGAATAAAGTCCAGATCATGACAAGCAAAATAAGAAGGGTGAGGAGGGAGGTATGAAGGGATTATTTAATAGTACTGGAGAGGTGGGTAATTTTCCAAACTGCCACTACCCCAATTTAAAATATGTGAGCAGACAGACCCAAAAGTCTTCTAATCTTCCAGTACGCTCCCTATGGATCCCCCAGTAACAGCAATCACCTATACAGTACTCAAAATAACATTAGCCTAGCTAGTGTTATGACATGCTGGTATCGAAGGATATTTTGAGCACAAACATAACCTGGAAATAGCAGCATAGGCAACATGGGAATCTTGAGCCAACGACGAGAAAGGAGTTAAAAACCAAAAACAAAACCTCATGCTAGATTCTACTTGTTATATAAGCTAACTACACAAGAGATAGATGGAAAAGATTTTATCCAAGACTGAGGTAATGTGTAAAACGATTGCTACCATATGTATTGCAACAAAAGCTGTGAGGTGACTGATGCGTCAAATTCACTATTGTAAAAAACTGTAATGTGAGCCCAAAATACACATACGAAACAAAGTAATTACTACTGCCGGGAGCAGGGCAGGAACAGCTTCTTCTATCATCAGCTTTCTAATTCAACAGGTCATTATAATCACACCATATGTTAGTGTGAAAGTTGCACCATTTTTTTTGCCTGGGTAATACCGCCATCGGCTGGAGGATTAAATTAGACATACTTTAGTGACTGTTACATATAAGTTATGGCAGCTACAGTATGAGTCTGTCTCAATGTGTCAGAATTTCTTTGGGGAAGTGGCACATCATGTCACCTTGGTGTGGTGTGGTGGAGTGATGTGTATAAGTTAATAAATATTTTGTATGTCTTAATTTGTAAGTCAAATAAAGTAAATGTAATATTAGTGTTTCAAAAGGCATGTTTTATTTGATGATGGCAGCAATGCTTTCATGTCTAACTAACCAACAACCCCCAGAGGCTATAGGACTGCTTATCAATAGCACCTGATGACACCGACTCTCTCGATTCACTAACACAATGTCTTACTGGTATTTCTGAATGAATGAATAGTAATTTTCTCAAGCTAAATAAAGAGAAAACTGAAATTTTAGTGAGTGGCAATAATGGATTCAATGAGGTTATCAGAAATAAACTTGATGCATTAGGATTAAAAGTTAAGACGGAAGTAAAACACTTAGGGGTAACTGTTGACTGTAACCTGAATTTTAAATCGCATATTCATCAGACCACTAGGACAGCATTTTTTCACTTAAGAAACATAGCAAAGGTTAGACCTCTTATATCATTGAAAGATGCTGAGAAATTAATTCACGCTTTTGTTTTTAGTCGACTAGATTACTGTAACGCACTCCTCTCAGGACTACCCAAAAAAGACATAAATCATTTGCAATAAGTGCAGAATGCAGCTGCTAGAATCCTAACTAGGAAAAGAAAATCCGAACACATTTCTCCAGTTTTGATGTCACTACACTGGTTACCTGTGTCTTTCACAATTGACTTTAAAATTCTGCTTATGGTTTATAAAGCCTTAAATAATCTCGCTCCATCTTATATATTGGAATGTCTGACACCCTATATTCCAAATCATAACCTTAGATCCTCAAATGAGTGTCTCCTTAAAATTCCAAAAGCTAAACTTAAAAGAAGTGGTGAGGGCGGCCTTCTGCTGTTATGCACCTAAAATCTGGAATAGCTTGCCAATAGGAATTTGCCAGGCTAATACAGTAGAGCACTTTAAAACACTGCTGAAAACATATTACTTTAACATGGCCTTCTCATAACTTCACTTTAACTTAATCCTGATACTCTGTTTGTTCAGTTCATCATAATAACTATTCATGGTGGCTCTAAAATCTGTACAAACCCCTACTCTCTCTTCTGTTTCTTTCCTGGTTTTCTGTGGTGGCGACCTGCGCCATCACCACCTAATCAAAGCACTGTGATGCTCCTACATTTATGGATTAAAAGCCAGATGTCTACATGACCATAGGTAGATTGCCCAGAGGGGACTGGGAGGTCTCATTGTCTGGAATCCTTGCAGATTTTATTTTTTTCTCCAGCCGTCTGGAGTTTTTTTGTTTGTTTTTTCTGTCCACCCTGGCCATCGGACCGTATTCTTATTCTATGTTAATTAATGTTGACTTATTTTATTTTCTTACTGTGTCTTTTATTTTTCTATTATTCATTATGTAAAGCACTTTGAGATACATTTTTTGTATGAAAATGTGCTATATAAATGAATGTTGTTGTTGTTGACTGATTCAGGATAGGGCATTATGGCAGGGTGGGTAGAGGTACATAAACCAGTTTGGCAGGAGGGATTCTGTGTGGGACATTCTTATACATGAAGGCCGACAGTATAGACAGCTTCACCTGCCATAAGTGTTTAGTTAATTTGGAGTTGGTCGGGAAAATACGCGAATTGGAGGACCGCGTTGGGAACCTGATAGCAATTAGGCAAACCAAAAATTAGATTGACTCGGTTTGTTTAGACAATTCGGCTTCAGTCTCTCCAGGTCCCGCTGTAGTCAGTGGCTCCCCTTAAAACAAAAGTGATCAAAGCACATAGAAACTCTCCCTGGTTTAATGAAAACACTCAAGCTCATAAATTAGAGTGTTGAAAACTGGAATGCAGATGGAGAACAACAAAGCTACATATCTTTCAAATTTCATGGACAGAGGGTGTTAAAAAATATAAAAAAGCTCTCTTTAAAGCTTGCTCAGAATACTATTCTACAATAATAGATAGCAATAATAAAAATCCTCGTGTACTGTTTAGAACAGTGGCTAAATTAACAAATGGGAATTCAGCTCTACAGTGCAAAATACCAACAGATATTAGCAGTACAGACTTTATGAACTTCTTCAATGAGAAAATTAAAAATATAAGATCCCAGATCTTAGCATCACAGTACAAACCAAATACTAGCTTAGCAGACCCTGTCTCACATTGCATTCAGCACTTTAGTAATTTTAATCCTGTAACTGAGCAGGAAGTCTTAACATTAATTTCTAAAATGAAGCCCACTACTTGTTCCCTAAATTCAGTGCCAACAAAACTAGTAAAAAATGCAATGGATGTTCTTGTAGCGCCTATTCTAAACATTATCAATAGTTCATTAGTGCATGGCACAGTACCTGATGCACTAAAAGTGTCATTCATTAAACCATTACTTAAAAAGTCAGACCTAGACCCACACATACTAAATAATTATAGGCCTATTTTAAATTTACCCTTTCTCCCTAAAATACTAGAAAAAGTAGTCACCAATCAGCTTCAGTCACACTTTACACATTACAATTTATTTGAGAAATTCCAGTCTGGTTTCAGCACTGGTCATTGTAGAAAAACGGCACTAACGCAGATTGTAAATGACATTCTGATATCCTCTGATGAAGGAAACTCCACTGTAATTATGTTGTTAGACTAAAGTGCAGCATCTATCTATCTATCTACTGTATCTATCTATCTATTTGACACCACTGACCATTCTATTTTACTGCACAGGCTAGAAAATGATGTTGGGCTTACATGCACTGTGCTTGCTTGGTTTAGTTCTTATTTATCAAATTGATTCCAATATGTACAGAAATGTGCTGACAGTACTCCATCATTATATACAGAAGTGAGATATGGTGTCCCACAGGGCTCAGTACTGGGACTTTTCCTATTTTCAATTTACATGCTTCCACTGGGATCTATCATTAGGAAACATAATGTTAATTTTCACTCGTATGCAGATGACACCCAGTTATACCTTTCATTTAGATCGAATGAAGTTTCTCCGATGTCTTTAATTAGTTGTGTTAGTGAATTAAAGGAGTGGATGGATGAGAACTACTTGTCTTTAAACACATATAAAACAGAGATGTTAATTGTTTTTAGGGAATGACGCTGATCACAACAATATTCTGTCATCATTTAACTCAGTTGGAATCAACATTTATTTTACTGAATCAGCCCGCAATCTAGGAGTTATCTTTGACTCTAGCATGTCATTTAAAGCGCATATTACAAAGTTGTCCAAATCATGTTTCTTCCATCTTAAAAATGTTGGGAAATTAATGCGCTTTCTAAATAAACAGGATTCTGAGAAATTAATTCATGCATTAATTTCTAGTAGGACTGACTACTGCAATGCGGTGTTCACTGGATGTTCAAATTGTTCTTTATACAGCCTCCAGTTAATCCAAAATGCTGCTGCAAGAATTATTACAAGAACAAGAAAATACGAACACATAACTCCAGTTCTTAAATCCTTACACTGGCTCCCGGTTAAGTTTAGGGCAGATTTCAAAATCCTCCTTTTAACATATAAAGCATTAAATGGCCAAGGTTCAGCTTACTTGTCTGAACTTATCATGACTTACAAAACAATGCGCACATTAAGATCTCAAGATGTCGGCCTGCTTATGATTCCAAGGATTAATAAAATAACAGTGGGAGGTCGAACTTTTAGTTACAGGGCCCCTAAACTGTGGAATGGTCTGCCTGCTACTATAAGAGATGCCCCTTCAGTCTCAGCTTTTAAATCCCAGCTGAAGACTCACTACTTCAGTTTAGCATATCCTGACTAGAGCTGCTGATTAACTGTACAGACTGCATCTCTGTTGTTAGTCATTAGCACTAAAACATAAGTAACATGATAGTTATAATTGAATGCTAACCCTCACCTATTCTGTTTCTCTTCTTGGTACTCAAATGTGGCACTTGGTGCCACGACCCATCTGCCAAATTGTTTTGCCTGCCTAAGGTAAAGCCATCCCCGATGGAAGATTGCAGGAATCGTAGGAGAGAGGGGTCCTTTCATCGGATTGGCTGGCCCAGCGCTGTTTTAGCTATGGAATGGCCAAATGGGGGAGGCAGCTTGATGGATGAGGTTTCCAGGACTCTAAACAAATCCAAATCATATTATGTGATATCATCTACTGTTAAATTCTGCTCCGTACCTCTAAAATTTGTATTTTATACTGTATTGAGGATTTATTCTGTTCTATGTATTGTACTATATTGTATTGACCCCCTTCTTTTTGACACCCACTGCACCCCCAACCTACCTGGAAAGGGGTGTCTTTCTGAACTGCCTTTCCCAAGGTTTCTTCCATTTTTTTCCCTACAGGGTTTTTTTTGGGAGTTTCTTCTTGTCTTCTTAGAGAGTCAAGGCTGGGGGGCTGTCAAGAGGCAGGGCCTGTTAAAGCCCATTGCAGCACTTCTTGTGTGATTTTGGGCTATACAAAAATAAATTGTATTGTATAAACCTATGGTAATTGGCAACTTCAGAAAAACAAATGGTATCCACTGCTTGAGGGCAGGTGTGAAAAGGCAGTGTGTGAATCCATTGGTTTGAAGTATGGCCATTTGGGATTGATGTTGAAAATCAGAGGCAAATAGGAGGCCATTCTGTGCCATGATGCCCTATTGGCCTAAGGATTTAGAAAGAGAATGTATAAATTTGGACGCTTTACCCAGTTTTAATCTGAAAAAGATTAAAACATTGGGCCTGTTGTGGACTGGACTACAAAGAAGACTTCAGGACTGAAAGAGGATGTGATGTGGGCTTAGGTTGGGAGAGAAATAACCAGTTTGCCTCTATAAAAATTAGGCAGTTGGGTGGCTGTCTCTGTTACCTAAAACAAAGCATGTCTCCAGACATGTCTCTTTATTGCAAATGTAGTGTATCCATTTGTCACAATTTTGTATCTTAGGACATTTTTTCTGGACATTGCAATTTCTTTACTCTGACCTGGGTTTTGAAAAGTGTCAAATTCAGTTTGACTTTCATTTTCTACTTTTATTTTGATTTGGGGTTAATTATTTTATATATTCGTTATGCTTTGGAAAACCTGTTTTGCCATCTTGGGCTCCGCTTGCTATAAAGTGAGTATCTATCAGGTCATGTGACATCATTGGTGCAACACTACATTGTTTCTTCCTCCTTGTCCAATGTTGTGTATAACCACTCTAAATGTATCTCTTGTTTTCCAGGTATTTAGGAAACTTGTTTTGTATCTTTGATAATGAACTTTGGTTTGTTGGGTATCTGGCATTTTTATTCCTCAAAACTATTTACAGCTTTGACTAGTCTTCTGGTTTATGTTTACATCGTTGATCTTCTGGTCTTATTCTTAAACTGTCCTTGTGGCCTGCCACTGACCAGGGCTTGGCTTGAACTGACCCATGAATGAAGTTTAAAATTATCATGATGTCCAAAGTAGCATTTACAGTATATCAAATCTGAGAAGTGAGTTTGGGCAATGGCTCAACTAGTGATAAGAAAAGAGGCCAGTCTCGGAGAACAAAACAGACACAGACAGGAGGATAGGTGTTTGAGGTGGGTTTCTGGACAGTCCATTATTTTTGTAGACTTAGACTTGTCTAGTATTTATTACTTTATTCTTTCTTTACTCCTCGATCTCTATGAACCTGGTTATATTTACAGTGTATTTTATTCATTATTGTGTGCAGTTATTACTGTTGGATTGTTGTTCTATAATCAGCTTTCTTCATGGGTGATTCATAATGACTGTCATTCAAGTCTGAATCTTTAATGGTTTATTTATATCTTGCTTTAGTTTTTGTTTTTTTATTCTTTATCATTTTTATTTGTGAAGCTTTTTTTGTTATAAATCACCTTGAGAATACGCTGTTTAAGTGTTCAATATAACTGACATGTATTATTATTTTTATTATTATGAACTGGCTCTGCAGAAGAGGATGTGTATTTACGTGTTAAGAGTGCCCTGCAACAGACCAGCATCCTGTTCAGTTAACAGCTGCCTCAGTTTATGCTCTGGATGTCTGAAACTATCTAATGGTAAAAGCATATTCATAAAATGAATCGAATGAATGAAGAATATCATGTATTTGAAATAATGCCTAGGACAGAAATGCCTTTTAAATAAATTCTTTTTTCCAAAATTACACAATTTAAAATATTTTGGATACATAAAGTGTTGGTTTCTAATTGCAAACTCCTTTTAAAGAAAAAAAAAGCTTCTTAAAATATTTAGGCTTTTAAGGGAGTGTTGATTGCTTAAAGCTTTTCTTAAATGTCATCACTTAACGGAAACACACGTTCATTTATCAGCTTAAAATTGTAGGAACCATGGTAGTAGGGCAATTTCTGCTAAAGTACCTTGGTAGTAATTTGCTAGTCCACTTTTGCCTCTTCTTAAAATTATTATCTACACTGACATACCTTCACTGTTCCGTTTCATTACCCTTCAGCTACTTACAGGTCTTCACCCACTATAAGAAAGATTCTAGTTTTCAGTTATTTGTTCCTTTAAGACTAAGCAATATTTTAAAAACACGAATGAGGACACATTTGCTATTTGGAAGAGATTTCCTATAACTGAGGCTGATCTTGATAACTAACTTCTTATTTAATATCTATAGGGTGTGAAACTGGAGGGTGCTGACACCAGATAAAAGTACAAAAAGGTATTTTTAATTCCTTTCTTTTATAAATATAGTGCCCTCGAAGCACTGCAGCCACAATAATCAAACAATAATCACATGCAATTCTCTGCTCCACACCTCCCAGCAAGCTCCGTCTTTGACCTCCCAACTCTGGCTCCCTTGCTGGGATTACAGAAGTCCTTTATATATAGTCCTTGAGCTGGAAGTACTTTGGGACTTCCATCCCCGTGACTTTGTAGTACTTCGGGGCTATGTAGAAAGTAGAGACTCCCAGGTCTCCCTGCAGTGTCTCTTGGTGGCACCCACAGTTCCCAGCAGGGTGATGAAGCTGAACTCCAGATCCCATGGTGCCCTCCAGGTCACCGCTATGCTGCAGGGAAGCCACCATCTAGCGTCCTGGGGGAGGCAGTGTCCCAAAGCAGCTGCCTTCCCCCATCCTTCCATACTTTGGCGATCCCGGCTGGGTTGAGCTGCCAGCCGTCAATCACAAGGGTCAATCAAAACACTCGATTGTTGAACATTATTGCATGTGGCAAATACAAAGCTTCTATCCATCTGCAAAGAAATGCTGCACCTGTTGCCAAAACATCACCAAAGATATGTCTGAAGCTACATTCTTTATCTTGGGTTGTGTGAAAACATAGAAGGTGAAGATAAAATTGACTGCTTCTCTTTGCTCTGACACCCCAAGCTTGTGTTACTCCATGTTCTTGCATGTTCGACTCGTTTATGTCTCCATAATTGCATTGTGGTTACAGAGTTATCACAAGTGCATTTACAGCACAACTATTCACTTGAATTATGCACATGGTATACAAAAAAATGAAATATTAAAGGATTTATATTACTTTACTGCTAATAGATGTATCATTATTTTAACATTGTTTATGCATTAATCACACAGTAACAATGCACAGTGTTATTACATTATAACCACAGCGCAATCAGGGAGACTGAAACCTACTGTAAGTGCAAACAGCACATCATTTATTTTTGAGCTTAGATGATTGTAGTCCTGTAAGAGCTGAACAAACAATGGATGATCATATAGGTGCATTTTAAGACCACGCATTTACAGAATAGACTACTGACTTTAAATAATACATTTAATGCATTTAATGGCATGCAAATAAAAAAAAATTAAATGAAGCTGTCATGTATTTAATTGTACACAGTGGAATATATTAAATTTACATTGAATGTATTATGGGAAATTACTTGCACAATGGGAGCAAAATCTACTTAAAAATGGTGGTTTCACCAAAGAAATGCTTTTTCCATTTATATCTCTAATATAATCACAATTGTAAAGAGATTCTATCATAGCCTCCTCAATGGCAGAATGCTGATGATTTTTGAAAGGTGCTTTATTACTTGATAATTTATTATCTATTTCACAGTACACCTGGGACATGTTTTATATAAATGAATAAGCAGCAGTTTCATTCCTGTTAAAGAATAGCCTAAAACCAAAAAATCTGGAATTGCCTTTATATTAAAAAGTAAACAGATTATCTCTCATCAGAATATTATTAACCAGCCCTTTAAAGTTGCAGCAATAAGCATATTTTTCTTCAAAAACCACAGCTCCCCAAATGTGAGGCTATAATCAGAAGTCAGTCATTTCATTCCAAATGAATTTCAATGAACGCAGTTGCAGAATTCTGCCAACTCTAGCAGACAAAAACAAAGCCACTGTGTTTCCACCTACAGTTGTACAGTGTCATGAATCCTACACTGCTTACATTCAAGATGGCATTATACTGAATTTGGCACATCCTGATCTCATGTAGGAGTTATGCTATTTAGGGATCCATAGGGGAGGACACATTGTACTTTGGGGGAAAAAGAAGTCTATAAATGCTCACTTCATTGAAAATGTCACTTTTCTCACCAGTGCAGCAACAGGAAGATAATGACTAATACCACAGCACCAGTCAGGCTAGATGTCACACTAACAATATGTCATTACCATTGTACCAGTACAGCCTACCTAATTAGTTAAACCTGCATTTAAACAATCAATGAAAGGGTATCCACATTTTAATCCAAGAATTTAAATATATTTATTTCATTATTGCTAATCCATTTAAATATATTAAGCAAAACAGGCATAATTGTGTAAAATTATTTTGAATGACTAAAAAGTAATAAAAATGTCATACATGGTAAAGATTTATTTGTAAAAAAATATCTACTGTACTCATACATCTTAGAAATAAGAGTGAAAGCATGACTGTAAGGCACAATTGAAAATAAAGCACATGCATTGTGGACACCAGCTTAGGTTTAGGTTTAGATCAGTGTGTGCCAGAACTAGAAAATATGATGCACTAGTTCTGAAGAAATGCATTAAGTGTTTTTTTTAATACAAGGCACCTTTATTTTAAAACAGTTTTCAGAAGAAATACAAAGTAAGCTAAATTCTGATTTTGTGGCACCTAAGAAGGTGCTAACATCCAGGTTTCCATCACATTTGATTCTTAGGGAAATTATTTGAAAAGTCCTACACATCAGTTCATCAAACAGGAAAACAGCACAGTAGTCCATCTTTCTGCTCCAGAAGGATTATGAGAATTTAATCATCTCATCTTCATCAGTCTCTACTCCCTCATGTACCACTATAATCTGATTCAGAAGTCAATGGGATCAACAGAACTTTTTAGAGAACAGCCTCTGCCGAAGGAGCAACTGTTGAGGACATGTAAGGCTTTAATCTAAAAGTCAGCTCTGTGTCATGTGACAGCCCTTTCTAACAAATCCTGGACTCTTCTGAGAATTTGACATTTACTGCTTTGTGCTGCAAGCTTATGCAAGCTTTCAAGGCAACTCAGGTCCGTTCTAAAGGAAAACTTGATTTACTGAAACATTTCAGAGAAACTGGGAAATGACAACACCCTTGATCAAGTAGGGAAATGCAGCAACAACCAATTAAATGACAACTTCATGTCATAATGTGCATTGATGAGGCAAACATATTAAACCTTGAAAGTGATGAATATGATGCACAGACTGTAGAGGGCCAATTCTATGTATTTTCACTGAAGATTTTTTTTATTTTTATGCCTGTTTATTTTGGCTACCTTTTGTCACTTCTCAGCAAACTAACTGGCTGACAGGTCAGGAATATTTCAGCCAAGCTGCTTTGCTGAAAGCCACTAACCGAAGCACGATGTAATTGATTCAGTTTTCATATGGTGTGGGTGTACATACTGTCACACACGTGCACCTTGGGCACAGCTTAAAGGCTCTGGCGGTGGTAATTCAACACCAATCCCCAGTGTGGTGGTGTATACTAATGCCTCTTCTTAGCCTCCATCTACAGGCCAGGTGATTGACAGACCAACCACTGATGATGTCACTTCTGGTGTCCATCCCCCTGGACCTTCCTCTTTCTGCCTGGCCAGCATTTAACTGGAAGTGCCGCCATCTTGTACAGTCTCATCATAGACTTGTGTCCTAAGAGGCATTCATTTTTGATGAAAAGCCTAAAATAACATTTATAATTGGTGCCATGGTGTTGCCCCAAATCTTTTTGATTTGCTCTGTTTCTTTTTACAGTACATAAAACATAACATGTTTTTGCCAGCATAAAAAGGCATTTTGCAGCCATGTCCAGTTTTCCTATATTGCTATAAGGGAATTTAGCAAGAATGAAGTTACTTTTCTTAATTGTAAGCAGTATATTTAACACTAATTTTGGTAAAGGTGGCTACCAGCTTTTGATTGGTAGTGTTGATATTGTGTTTGTCTTTGTTATGTTTTTAATCTAATGAGAAGTAACATTACTTGAGTTTAACAACAAATCTCATATTGAATGTGAAGGTGCCAGGAAAGGAACGGGGGTCCACAAGTCTTAAGTAAATCATAGATTTAATAATGGACAAATTTACTTCCAGTACTTTTATGGCTACTAACCATTTTTGTATGCCCACTATGGGTTGTAATCGCATTTTTTTCAAAAGTATTAAGGCCCTATCACATTATATGACTTTTCTGTGTTTTTCAGTTATATATTTATAACAGTTATATATTTATATAATCTTAGCAGGTCAGAGACAACCACATCATGCTCCTGTGCCTGGCAGTGGTATAGTCTGACATACACATTGAAGAAAGTTCAACTAGTCTGTGACTTGCCCCAACAAAATCAAACAGGTCTTAAGTCACAGAGATGGATCTGCGTATGCAAATGATGACAACCAATAAATTCTCAGCCACAAATACAGTGCATATAAGCAATAAGGAAAACAAGTGTTTTGGAGCTAACAAACAGAAGAGAGATACCTCTGTCTGAAATTGTGTGTTTTACAGGTCATAACAGAATAGTATAATCAGCAGTGGTGCCACTATGTCACTGTGGAATAATTTAAAAAAGACATTACTAATGTGACATCCAATAAGAAATGCTACAACACCGTCACCTGTTTTCAGTGCCTACAGCTGTCTCTATGATCTTCCACCATTTTTTTGCTCACTGATAAACATCCTAATTATGTCACTCCATAACACTACAGTTTAAGAAACACACATAATCTAGAGTGAAACAAAATGTATGTGAATTAGCTAAACTGGTGCGATCACTGCCTATCCCATTCGATAACGTGTCATTAGTTTGTTGAACATCGTACAGTTTAGCAGGCATTTGCTCTTGACCTCTGTCATTAGTCAGCTTTCGAAACCTGCAAACAGTTGCGAACCAATCAGAGTGTCATTCATTCTGTCTGAACTAGTTTTCCAGGAACTCTCTGGAACCAACTCACTGTCAAGTCTTAATTAAGAGAAATGGTGGACATAGTGTGTCCTTGAGGAAAGGACAGAGTTCCTCAGTACATGAGGAAGAGGTGAAAAAATGGAAAGGGGCAGCACTAATCAAGGCATGAAGGACACAACAAGAATAAATAAGTGAAGGCAACTTACTGTTTTATGGGTAAAGAAATGAATCAATATTTGGAGCAAAATAGAGCATTATAATTATTAAAACAAAGGAAGAAAGAAAGAAACTAAATTAATATATAAAGCAATTTGCATGAAACACAGTGACCTTTATGCTGCTTAATTTGTCATTATACATTGAGACAGACTGTAACAAATATCTCCTTACCAGATACAGTGGAAAAGGTCATCCCTACATATTATCTGTTCAAAGAAATGGATCTTCTTTTAATTAAATTTTAAATCCTTAATTTCTTCTTTCTTTATACAAAAACCGAAAAATTAGCACTTAATCGGAAAAGTATTGTAAAGCAATGCTGAATATAAACAAGAAAAGCAAGGCAGTCTCTTAAGAAAAGTTAAAATATTTAAATGATATTCTAAAACCAAAAAATATCAGCACATTGTTCCTTGGACATAAAATAATTGAGATATGGGAATGCACACACAGAGAAATAGTAAAGATGATTTGACATTTTTTGCTTGAAATGTCATTGAAAATAAAGAAATCACTATATTGGGTAAACTAGGTAAACAATTATTGTAGCAAAGGAAATATCCCAAAACTCCAGTGATCCCCATTGAACTAATTACAGAATTACAGTATGTGACTTCTAAAGTCAGTTGGCTGCATTAGTGATGACTTTAGTGTGTCATATTAAAGGAGGCAACTATTTATGCAAACCGTTATTTTGTGTTTTATATTTGTTATTAATATAGACCACTTTGCAATCAACTGTTTCCACATTAACATTAAAAAGATTTTTTTATTGATCAATGTCAAAAAAGCCAAATGAAATCCACTGTGATTCAATGTTGTATAACGATAAAATATGAAAACATCCAAGAAGTGAATATTTTTTGTAGGCATTGCATCTATGAGACATTTTCATTTCAATATGCAGTACTTCAGAAATAAATTAAAATCAAAACGGTGTTAATCTTTTTGTGTGCCATGCTGCCAAACTTGAAAGAATATGCCAAGCTTGTTCTTGCTACATTTACATCATAGAAATATTTACTTTAACCAAGAGAATAAAGAACTGTAATTAAAATAGCAGTTGCACTTTTTAAAAACATGCACGTTTGGAAAGAGAAAGACACATGTGACTTGTCCATCCCATTTCCCAAGAGACTTTGTAAGCTGTGCTTGAAAGGTGAAAACATGTTAATGGACTTACACAGCGAACAATAGCCAAGGTGACACTTTTCAAACTTTAAAAATAGCAGTCTCATGTAAAATTGTCATAGATTACTCAATGGAAAATATAACACATTCAGACCACTTCTGCAAAAATGACTGAGACACACACGGCAACACTCACAAAAGGCCAGTTTAGAGTGACCGGATAACCTTACATCATTAGGGATGTGAGAGAAAAATCAGAAGTACTGTGAAGTACAAACCTACACAGACAGTAACTGGATCTGTAGGCCAGCCATGGCACTAACCACCCACTGCATCACCATACCACTCTTTAAGAAAATGTGTATATGTATATTTTATACAGAAGTACAATAAATGCACAATTTTTTTTTTTTTTATTGTATGTGCCATATATATGTATATACATTCAGATCTTTGCATGGTACATCTGATAATGTATGTATCTGAGCTGCATAGCACCCTTAATTTTGTAAGATATATTGCAGTATATTGTATGCAGTACAGCATGTGATGAATGCTAAATAAGCTTAAGAGAAAATAAGGGCAGCAAGCCCATTCAGACAAAGTTATCTTTCCGTTACACAGTATACCAGTGAAAAAAGACATATTTTCATAAACTTCATATAAACACTGCTTTCCATTAATACCTGATTACTGAATTAGACCTACTTAGCAGTTTTTGTTCACATTCCATGAATATTTATTAGATGCATGGGACACATCTAACAATGTACTCAATTGTTGTTAACAGTTAACCAGCTGTAAGTAAAGGTGTCAGGCAAATATAAAAAAATAATAATCATCACCATGTGTAACTGTAGACATCTGGCTAAGTCCTTTATCCTAGATGACTTATAATATTAAGATATGTTACAATTGTATACATACACTGTTTAGAATTGCACCACAGGCAGGTTAAATAACATACTGAGGGTCAGTTAGATTTGAAAGTCCAGTGCCATCCATCCATCCATAATCCAACCCGCTATATCCTAACTACAGGGTCACGGGGGTCTGCTGGAGCCAATCCAGTGCCATAGCCACCATTCTACAGTATATTACCTAATAGTACAAGAACCAGTTTTTGGTTGTATGCTATTTGAAAAATTCAATACAGATTGAGGCATAGTTTGTTTCTTACTATTTCTTTGTTTATGTCTTCTGACTATTTTACATATTTTTAAAATGTGAAAGTGAGACTGATATTATTAGTCATATATTTTTTTTTTTTTTTTTGTGGGAGGTGGGGAGTAAAGATAGCTCACAGGTCTGAATTAACTAAGTGGGGCATTTAATTTTGTTAACCTGAAGTATCATGTCCACTTTCTTAAAGACAAGGCTATACTCTTCACATCTTCTGTGGTGGTTGCAAGTGTGCCACATGTAATCAGAAACACTTTGATCATAGTGTGATTTACAAAGCACTTAAGGATAGAATTTAAACTAGCACCGGTGATGGGAGCAAGATAGAAACCTACAGTCCATAACAAGAAGGTACACATTTACACTCAATTAACTTGTTCTATTAAGGAGAAAATAAAGGATTGATTTTATTGAAAAAATTATGGACATTTTCTTTATTAGTAGGTTTGGGGAAATATGGATTTTTGTGTTCCCATCATATATTTTTTTGTAACTTTCAATCGAAAATTAACTTCCCTTAGTAGTACTAGGGTTTTGTACCATGTTAGCCATTATGAATGTAGTGAAAGATCTTGCCTGAAGAAGGGGCCTGAGTTGCCTCGAAAGCTTGCATATTGTAATCTTTTTAGTTAGCCAATAAAAGGTGTCAATTTGCTTGACTTTTCACTACTTCCCTGAGTAGGAAAGCACACATCATGAGTAGAGAACATTAATGATACGTATATGCATAGGCTAGAGAATTCTGCTAGATTACCACTTCTTCTCAGCAAATCAAACTTAAGTAATGTTTATCCAAAATATCACCAGTATATCACTTACCCCATGATGATGAGGTTAGGAGCACACACTGATACAGTGCATTGCCGCACCCACCACACGACAAACCAACTCAGGATCCAGATTCGGACCCGAGTGCAGCCACGCAACAGGTGATACCTCAGCACCACGCTAGTTCAGATGAAATGGAACAGTGCAAGGTCTTTTTATGGTGGCTGGAGTGCCAATTCTGCCACCATCCCCTAAGTTTTTCCCTGCAGTTTGGAGGGCCTACATGCAGGGCTGGATGCAGATTAACGTCATAACCAGGACGGAGCAATTGCAGGTTAAGGGCCTTGCTCAAGGGCCCAACAGAGCAGAGTCCCTTTTGGCATTTACAGGATTGCCAGTGCAGATCCCTAGCCTCAGAGCCACCATGAGTAGTGCTAATACTTTGGATCACTTCTGCACCACTGTAAAAGATGTTAACCAGCCGGTACTGTATCCCACTTTGGTCTGATCACCTGTCAAAACTGCTGCTTCAAGTTTACAAACAGAGACTGAAACGGGAATAGCTGGTAATAAAAGTGCTACAGTGCTGGACTAAAGAGACAAAGGAAGAGATGCAGAATTGCTTTAATTGTTTTAACTGTGATGTGTTTAGAGACCCCTCATCAGATCTGGGTGACTAAACAGACATTATACTGGGATTCAGAAAAAATCTGTGAACAACCATGGGTCTACAAAAAAATGTGCATATTTCCAATTAACAAACCATTGACATCAGGTATTTACTAAAAGCATGCAGCAGTTCATTACAAAACAGTGATATTGAAATGTACAAGAAAAGGAGATACAAACCAGAAAAGCAATCCCATCGGCTAAATGGCAATATGATAAACTAGAGACGGATTTTACCAGTTGTAATGATTCTGCAAACTTTTACAGGGATGGGAAATGCTTATGTACTACAAAGTAAAACCTAATCCAGTCTCACCTGCATGTTCCCTTCATGAGCAGCTTAATGCTTTCTCTGCCCATTTTCACTAAAATAACAAGCAGTCCACCATTCAGTTGCCTGCACCACCATGTGTGAATCATCTCTTTTTGTTTCTGTTTTATATGAGTTAAAGTGCCCAAGTCATCCAGTCTGAATGGAATGTCAGTGCATGTTTTAAAAACCAGTAGCAACCAACTTACTGACATTTTCAGTGATCTCTTTAATTCTGTTCTGAGCAAATTTGTGGTCCCTGACAATAAATATCTCTGTGCCTAAGAAAACAAAATTGGACTGTCTGGATGACTACAGACTGTTAGAATTTCAGTTAGTCTTTATAACCTCCAGTTTATATAACCACCACAAGCAGTTCACAGAAGATGCCATAATCCTTCACTTCATACCATCCTAGCACATCTGAATGATAAAAACTGTTATGGCAGAGTGATATTTATAGAATTCAGCTCAGCATTAAATTCTGTTGTCTCATGACAGCTGACCACCAAACTCTTCAGCTTCGGACTCAGTGCCACGCTAGTAACTGGGTTTTGGACTTTTGAACTAGCAGACCTCAGCATATGGGCATTAGCAGAATCACTTCACTGGGTATTGTGCTGACCACCACCCCTTTCTGCTCTTCTTGTTTACATTTGATGGTTTTGCCAAACACAGTTGCAACGCCACCATTAAATCTGCTGATAACACCAGCATCATAGGCTGGATCATCAACAATGATGAGACAGCTTTTAAAGAAGATGTTTATCCGTTGTGTCAGTGGTGCCAAAACAACAATCTCAACCTCAGTGTCAGGAAAACCACAAAGCTGGTCATAGACTTCTGGAATCATAAGGTAGACCACATTTAAATCTGCATCAGTGGTGATGCTGTCAAAAGGGTAAGCAACTTTAAATTTCTTTGAGTGAATATTACTATTGAAATGAAGTGGGTACAGTATGTTTTGTGTCTTGTGAAAGTGGTTCACCAGTGCCTTTACTTCCTCAGTAGTTCGAGGGTGGTGAAGGCCACCCAGAATATTACCAGCATCGAGCTTCCTTCTTTTCAAAATATATAATATACAAAACTAGCCGCCTTAAAAAGACAAATAGCACAATGAAAGACCTCAGCCATCCTTCTCCACCACTTTCCCCACTCCTCCCTTCTGGCAAATGGTTCATGCACTTGCACCAGAAGATTCAGGAATAGTTTTTACTCACAAGTCTTAAGGCTGGTGAACAGAACATCATAACAATACACTAGAGAAAATGGTGTGTATAGTGTATATGTTTTATGCTAAATATATTGGTTTGTGTTTCTTTTGTTGGTATTGTTTTATTCTCTGTTCTTCTATTGAGACATGCAAGTAAGAATTTTAATGTACTGAATACACATTACAATACACTTGACTTAACTTGACTCATATGATCTCCAGCCTGGAGCAGATTATTCTGGAGATCTCATTTACTCTGAGCAACAGAAAGCCACAGCATGTATCTCTACCTACATAAAGTTCTGGTTTTATCATTAAAATATTGCACATTAATATTATATAGAATGAAACAGAATTACATGTTGCTGAAGAAATCCACAGTATATACTACTACATCCATTTATGCTGCAGTTGGGTTACAAATGTCCAAGAACGCACATAGACATCAGTCTGAATATAATCAAATCATGCTGACGGATGTGTAAATCTTGTGAAAATTTAAAGTCAAAATTGTGATGTTGTCATGATAATAATCTAAGTGCTCATTTTTCAGTTTTTGTATAAAGAAAGAAGAAACTAAAGATTTAACATTTAACTAAAACAAGATCAATTTCTTTAAACAGTTAATTTCCTAATATATAGAATAACAGAAAAAAAAGACTCACAGTTCTCATTTTGAAGAGCTCATGATTGTTTGGTGTTCAAATGACTGAAAGCCTAAAAGTTTAAAAGTAGAAGAAATGCTTAATAATGTGTGGAAGTTCGTGAGAATGCACTAGAAAATAAAACACTGAATTAGATGTGAAAAGGTGATGCTAGGGGGAAGACCATAACTGGTAGTAAAAGTAATTTTGTTGTAGAAGTTTATAAGCCTAAGGGATGGCAGCAAGGCAGCAGCGAAATTAAGCAAGTTACCACTAATACTAAACCTAATGAAAGTCATACACCTGGTATAGAAAAAAAGAACATAAAAACAGTTTGGGATTGGATTAAGTGAGAAAATTGGCCATTTCTCCTAGTGTATAAATATTAAAGCTTATTACTACCAAACACATGATGTAATATTTTCTCAACATGTATTGAGTTCAAGTGTAGTAGCTTTTAATATTATAAACTTGTAATTAGAACAGTATATATTAGGAAGTAGAAAAACAAATTTTATTACTTTAATTGTGTTAATAATACAGTTATACAGTATATTATAAGCCTATTTCAATTTTCATATTATGCCTAAAAATCCTTTTTGCCATGGCACTAGAAAAACAGAACACAACAGGTATGTTATTTAGTTATTATTTATTCTGTGACATATTGTAAAGTGTTAACATTTTCCCTAAAGTGCATCCTGTTATTACTAAATTTGTGTAACCTGTATTTATTCTGTTTTGATCTTCACTTTTGATGATAATAATAATAAAGATATCTCTACTTTTTAATCCTCAAACTCCGCTGCTGGGGGGCTTGTTTTGTTTTGGACGTGTTCTGTGTCAAGGTATGTCAGAGGACAGGGACTTTGTGAAGTGGAGTCCAGCCTCACGTGGGGATGCAAAACTGGGGGAGTTGGGAGATTAAGGGGGGGAGAGAAAGAGAGCTGGCTTTATCTAATCTATCCTTTTAATCCTTATCATTACCAACGTAACAATGGCAATAACTCGTGGGAAAATTGGAAATTAAAGTTAAAGCCGTCTCACTTCCAGTTAAGACTACAAAATGATATCAAAAATTCAGAATCAATGTCTTCATGATGGGACAGTTAACTTTGTGAGCTGGAATGTTAAAGGCCTGAATCATGAATTCAAGAGAAAGAAAGTATTCTCTCACCTAACAGGTCTAAACACTAAAATATTATTTTTACAGGAGACCCACTTATTAAGCAAAGATTAGTTCCATCTGTAAAAAGACTAGACTGGCCAAATGTTCCATTCCAGCTTTACAAAGAAAACTAGAGGTGTGGGCATTCTTATACATAGAACAGTTTCATTTGTAGCATCAGATGTATTATCTGAAATAAATTAGAAACCAAGAAAGTCTCAGAGCTAACCAACGAAATTACTAGAACAGATCAAAAACATGCCAGGTGTCTAAGTGAATCTCTTCATAGGAAAAGACAGACTCTGCATTCAGAGCTGAACCTCTTAACAAGCAAAGAAACTGAACAACTCATTTTTAAATCAAGACATCATTAATATGAACACAGAGAAAAAGCTAATAAGCTCTTAGCTCAACAAATCCACAAGCAAGAAGTTCGCAATACAATTCCAGCAATCACCAACATGAATGGAGATAAAATCATTGACCATAAAAATATAATACACACATTTAGAGACTACTATAAATCCTTATATTCTACTGAGTTCAAAGAAGACAAACACAATCTAATGCATTTCTGGATACATTACAGATACCACAAATAGATACTTTTATTGCAGAGGAATTGGATAAACCTCTGGTGCTATCAGAATTACTAGATGCTATAAAATCACTTCAGAGTGGGAAAGCAGCAGGCCCTGATGGCTACCCTGTCAACTTTTATAAGAAATTCTCCACTCAGCTAGCTTGCCTCTTATTAGCAACATTTTACAGAAGCTAGAGACAATCAAATTCTACCTCAAACTCTTTGCCAAGCATTAATCACTGTCTTTCCTAAGCAAAACAAGGACTTATTACAATGTGCATCATACAAACCAATTTCACTTCTGAATAATGATGTTAAGATACTCTCCAAAGTCCTAGCTAGAAGGATGGAGAAAGTGCTGCCTTCGGTAATATCACAAGGTCAAACTGGATTTATTAAAGGCAAACACTTTGCTTCCAATCTGCGACGCCTGTTTAATGTAATATATTCACCAGCAAAATCAAACACCCCAGAGATATTATTATCGCTGGATGCAGAAAAAGTATTTGATATGATTGAATGAAACTACTTTTTCACTACATTAGAAAAATTTGGGTTTGGCCCGAATATTTGTACATGGATCAAACTACTGTATACCAATCCAAACGCTTCAGTTTGTATTAACAACATTTCCTCAGACTACTTTAAACTAGAATGTGGTACCAGACAAGGATGCCCCTTGTCACCACTGCTATTTGCAATCGCCATTGAACTACTGGCAGTTCACCATCAAAATGCTTATCAGATAAAGGGGATTATCAGAGAAAGACTGGAAGAGAAAATTTCTCTATATGCAGATTATATGGCACTGTATATATCAGACCCACAAAATACTGTGCCTGTAGTTTTAACTGCACTTACAGAATTTCAAAAGATCTCTGGTTTTAGAATTTATTTGAATAAAAGTGTGCTCTTTCCAGTAAATTCTCAAGCATACAATATTAGATTGGACACCTTCCCTTTTATTATTGCATATCAGTTTAAATACCTAGGGGTAAACATCACAAGTAAACATAAAGCTCTTTATCAACAAAATTTCTCCGTCTGTATGGAAAAAATTAAGAAAGACTTGCATAGATGGTCAACTCTCCATCTCACTCTAGCTCTAATTAATGTTGTTAAGATGAATATCCTTCCTATGCTTCTTTTTTTATTTCAAAACATTTCAATATACATCAATAAATCATTCTTTAAGCAATTAGATTCAACCACAACCTCATTTATTTTGAAAAAAAAAACATCCACGTATCCAAAGACCTAAGACAGAAGGTCGCATGGCTCTACCTAATTTTCAGTTTTTTTACTGAGCAGCAAACATACAAGCTATAAAAACCTGGACAGAAATAGATGAACTTACACAGGTTTGGTCCACAATAGAAATAAAATCCTGCAGTACTTCTTTATAATCCCAGCTTTTTGCCCCTATTAATGCAAGTTATCGCCGATATACTAATAACCCAATTGTGCTTCAGTCACTCAGAATATGGAACCAATGTAGAAAGCATTTTAAGATGGAGAATCTTTTATCTGTGGCACCTCTGCATGACAACCACCTTTTTCAACCCTCGCAAACATATGCGGTTTTTAATATCTGGAAAACATTTGGGATTACAGTAAATTGCTTAGTGGTCTTTATGTAGACAACATCTTTGCATCCTATGAATAATTACATTCTAAATTTAATTTTCCAGCAACACATTTCTTTTACTATCTTCAAATCAGAAACTTTGTCAAACAGAACCTGCCCGATTTTCCCCATCTCCCACCTTCCTCTATGCTGGAAAAACTATTACTCAGTCTCGAGGACCCAGACAGCATTTCTGCAATATATAAAATTATTTTACAGTCCCTCCCTTTTAAAGATCCAAGAGGACAATGGGAAAAGGATCTCTCACTCAATATATCAGAAAAGGAGTGGAAGGTAGCAATGCAGAGAATTCATTTGAGCTCCATATGCGCAAAGCATACAATTATTCAACTCAAAATTATATAATCGAGCACATCTGTCTCACTTAAAACTGTCCAAAATGTTTCCTGGGCAAGATCCAACCTGTGAATGCTGCAATCAAGCTCCAGCCTCACTGGGTCACATGTTTTAGGCCTGCACCAAATTAACATCATTCTGGACCAAAATTTTTAAATGCCTTTCAGACAGCCTTGGTGTCACAATCCCTCCTAACCCATTAACAGCTGTGTTTGGTGTTCTTCCAGATGGGCTGAAAGTGGAGAAGGAAAAACAAACTGTGATTGCTTTCACTACACTATTAGTACACATACTTATTTTGCTAAACTGAAAGAATCCTAATTCTCCTTTTTTAAGTCAGTGGGTAACTGATGTTTTATGTTATTTAAAATTGGAAGAAAAACAAATTCTCACTTAGAGGATCTGTGCAGAACGTTTTCAAAACCAGGCAGGATCTAATCAATAATATTTTAGAATAAGCTCTTAAAGCACTGAGGAAGCAGATTCTCTCCCCATTTCTTTTTCTTTTTCATTTATCTGTATCCACCTAATAAACTCATCAATTTATTCATTTTTACTATTCTTAACTTTTAGTACATTGGCCATGCTCACTTTCTCAGGGGTAGGGGTTGATTTGTTTTCAATTCTATTTTTTGTAAAAATTGATCTATTTGTATGGAATGATTACAATAAAATTAATAGAATTAAAAAATAATAACAACAATAATAATAATAATTACTTCATAACCTTTATTTTAAAAACTGTTTTATAAAAGAGATAATACCAGTGTGTTACAATTGAAAATGAATGTTTAGTGAATTTTTTTTTTTATGCAGGGAATATTGTGATTTGTGACATGAAAAAATACCAATATTAAAAAAAAAGTGCTTGATTGCAACTAAGGTGTCAGGGTTATGCAGTCGTACCATAGTACATTGTGATTTTCTAAATCACAAACTAAGAGTTAATGGAAAGAAAGCAAACACCTTAGTAGTAGTAGAAATATACTTGAACTACACCGAAGATAAAGAAAGTAATTACAGTATTATTGATTCATAAAAGCAGAATTAAGCATTTAATGTGAATAATCCTAGAAGTATTAAAGTGACCACTACTTTTCATGGCTATTTCTCTATTAAGTGATTGTGAGCTTGTATAGCATAGGTCTTTTGTAAAGTTTTCTCCTGTTAGGAAATCTATTTTTTTATGTGCATGCTGAATTGAAAGATTTAATTCCAGCAACATACAAATTACTGATTTCAAAATCACTTTTAAGTGATGAGAACATTTGTTCTTTTCTTCCTCAGCTCTCATGAGTGAGATGATGTTCTTCAGGGCTTCACCACTCTAACAGATCTTCATTTTAAAGTGTTAGCTATGTCAGAAAACATTAGGTAGGCTCATAGAAGCTGAATATTTACTAAAGAGCTGCAGACAGAATCTCTAGAGCAGGGGTGGGCAACACCGGTCCTGGAGGACCACAGTGGCTACATGTTTTCATTCCAAACTAAGTGCTTTATCAGTAACCAATTCTTGCCAATCTCAGACCTTATTTAATTTTATGGCATGTTAGTTTGGAATGTTAGGTTCTTATTTTGTAGATTTTTTTCCCTCCTAAGGAAATCATCCAAATGGTTTGAAGCCTTGAAGATTTTCAGTCTGTCACATTTTTCTCTTAAGTGTTTTATTAAACCAGATAAGAACATAATGAATCCACACAGGTGTAAATGGAAACAAGTTAGACAGAGAACTGCTGGCTCCTTTGTCATTTGTATCTTATTGCTAATAAGCAGCCATTAAAACAGTGAATGCAGCTGTTTAAGACTGAAATAAGCAATTAAGGTTGGGGAATCTTAACAAGCAAGACCACTAAAATGAAGCAGAAAAATGTCAATAACTGTTTCATTAGCAATAATTGATTTCTGATTAAGAAACTGGGTTGAAAGAAAAACCTGCAGCCACTGCAGCCCTCCAGGACCAATGCTACCCACCCCTGTCTAAAGTACAATCCTAATCCAGTCTAGTCTGTATAGCATATCTGATGTGGGGTTCATAATTCTGAGGAGAGCAGGGATAGCTTTGATATCTGAAGGAACTGCTTTGTAATTTTGTTGGAAATATTTTATTCTGTCATTTTATTAGATGGTTCAGAACAAGACTACACTGTAGAAGGTCCAGGACGGAGTGAACAGGCAGTTGGTAGTGTTTCATGTGTCTGACTTTGTCTATTATACAGTAACTGACTGTGGATCCCTCTCCCTGAGGTTAATTTTCCCAGGAATGGAGCTGAATGGAGCATTTCTTTTCATCTCCTCCAATGTCAATTGACCACAGCTCAATGATAATCCTAATGTACATATATTGTTAGGATTCTTTCACATCTTGCACTTTGAAATTGCTTTTCAAACTAGTCTTTATCTTTTTCTATGTACATTTTGAAATTACAACTTTATCTGCTTGGTAATTGTATTTATCTGTGAACATTTGGGCCTGAACTCAGTGAAAGGTGCTCCACAAAAATAAACTGAATTGAATTTTAACTATATTACTTATGTAGAGTTTTGATATATATATTTTGATGTGTGCTTAGTTTTTATGTTAACTTTTTTTTAAATAATGAGTAGTATATGCTTCTGTTGTTCTCCAAGAGATTAAAAAATATTAAAAATGGACCAAGTAAACCATTATTTGATCAATTTGCATTTTTTTTAACATTTCAAAAAATGTTTGAATAGTATGAAATTATTTAAAAGTGAAACAAATTCTGGTTTATTTTTTTAATTTTATTTTGCAATGTTAGCCATGGCACCACAATAATAGTTTTCACCCAGGTATGTTTGGACACCACATACTCCCTGGTTGAGGACTGCAGACAGCAGCAGCCAGCCAGTGGTGGCCATTTGAAATACTCAGTCAGGCTCTTTGTTCTTACAACACAAATTTCCTGGTGGCTCTTCCTTCTTGTCATCTTGTACTTTCTCTTGGATCAACCTGCCTTTTTCACTTATTTGGTGCTGTGCATACATTTCAGATCTTCTTATCATACCTAACAATACACACTCAACTCCAACTGTTCTGCTATTAGATTTGGGGGTCAGCTTGTCCATTTGAAGGTTTTCTTTTTGCGTTGTTTTCTCCTTTTTTATGTTGTGTTGCAGGTGGATCTCAAAAATGGATCTCACAAGCTACTATTTCAAAGGCATTGTACGCTTACACATGTGATGCCACGTCAAACAGCTGGCAAGCACAGGTCACTTGTCAGATCTTTATGGGAGAAAAGGAAGACTCTTACACATTTGGCAATTTTTGTCTATCTTTTTTGATAGCTCTTTGGTTCTGGCTCTGCTTTGAGACCTTTCTTAAATACATTGTTTGGTCTTAATCCAAGATGAAATATTAAAATTATTTTTCTCATTTGCCTAAAATGTGCCACTCAATATATACTGTAATTAGAGATCCGGTGGCCTAAAAAAACAATTTAAGTTTTTTACCTCCATGCATATTTGCACTTTTACATTCACCTGTGAGCCAGCCCTGGACCTTGAGGTCAATTGCACCCTTGTACTTCAAGAATTTCTCTAACCCTAAACTCCTGATTTGGGCCCCTGATCAAAAGCTCCAGTGTAATCTGCCCAGAAGGAACTGCAGCTCACGCTTTGTTGTGACCCAAGTCATCATTAAAGGTTACAGCTGAGGTGCAGTAATGCATTCTTTTATGTGTTACATATTGTATACATTTAACTAGGAGTAACCGCATGTAACTGTAACCAGAAAGATCTAACAGTTTTATCAGAAAAGAGATGCACTACAGTTTTCATTTTCTGAGTTCTTGTTTCTGTTGATTTGCAAGGTCAGCATGTACTTATTTACCAGTCAAGACTGGTTTATACCTATAGTATACAGCAGGTTAGAGAAAACTTTTTATCAGGTATACAGTCTTGGACAAATCCTTTGCTGTTTTTTTGTTGCTGCTACTTGCTTGTAAGAAATGTTTTCATCAGAGTATATATTTGGTCTTGGTGACTTGATCTCTTTGCATGTGCTTACCGATTAACAGTGTATGAATTTTGTGGTACTCTTGTGTTTATTCCATGGCACTAATTTTCCTGTCAGTCACAGTGAAAACCATATACAGTAGATACGTTGTAGCCACAATATCCATACAAATGTTACCATACAGAGAGACCCAAGAACAAAATAAAAATAGCTAATAGATAATAGAATTTAATGTTTGCAAGGTAATTAATTCTTACAATACTTCAGGCCCTAAAGCTGATCATCTGACATTTCTGGGCTGCATTTTATTTTAAGGCCAATAAATCATTAAAGTGATTAGTTCATATCAAAAATGTGTTTTGCAGATTTGGAAAGCAGTGTCCAGTGAGAACCTTTTGACTCGAATCTGTTTAGCACAGCAAATATGTCTCATTGAAATTTATGAGTGGAGCTTGTAACCTCTTTCTGAGATGAGGCTTGGAATTCAAGATTCTTTATTTGTTACATACACAGTTATACAATTACAACATGTACTGAAATGTGCCCTGAATTAGCCCCTGAGACGATGCAATAAGTTAACCAATAGATACTTTAAATTAAATTTAAATAACAAAAAGAAGGAAGGAATTAAATGAATAAAAAGAAACTTAAAAGGGCAGAACTAAGGTGAACAATATATAGGGAAAAGGTATATATCCAAAGCATTACAGTTTTAAACTGTGCGCAAATGTAACAGAATAGAATACCTATGTACTGTAAGATGCAGTGTGCTAGTTTGATTGTTAAATACTGTAGACTTAATGACATGGTGGCAGCTGAGAAACAATAGGTAGACAATTCAGTCTGTGTTAATGAACTATTGAAAAAAACTGAGGTGGCATGTCCAGGTTAAGAAATCTTATAGACTGAGACTCTATGTTCTGGCCATAATACACCTGGGACATTTGCCTGATTTCAGTAGGTTAATCAGATAGTTACTAGAGTGAGATGAGTCTTATCATCCTAGTAGCTCTGGTCCTGTATCTCCTGGTATAAATATCCTGCAGAGATGGTAGATCATTAATGTTCCATACACAGCTGTTCCCAAATGAGAAGGTGATGTTCTGAGTTAAAACACTTTCTACAGCACCAGAGTAAAAAGCCCTTAGGATCCCTGAAGAAACCCTAAGCTTCCTCAACTGTGTAAGATGGTAAAGATGCTACCTTGCCTTTTGGATAGGGCTTGAACATGATCAGTTCATGTCAAATCCTCTGTAATGTGAATGCCCAGATATTTGAAGCTGCTCACCCTCTCCAGTGCGATCATGCAGATGTTTGATGAGGGTATAGGACTGTTACTGTCTTCTACTGAACTCCACCACCGACTCCTTAGTTTTGATGACATTCGGTTGGAGGGAGTTGTTCTGACACCACAATGCCAGGTTCTCCACTTACTCCATGCATGTTGTCTCATCATTGTTGGAGATAAAGCCCAGCATCACTATGTCATCAGCAAATTTTACGATGGAGTTGGAGGCATGTGTGGTCATGCAGTTGTAGAGGGTGTAGAGGGCTGAGTACACAGCCTTGTGGCGTTATCATATTGAGTGTGATGATGCTAGAGGCACAACTACCAAATCTCACCACCTGTGGTCTCCTTGTGAGAAAGTTATTATGTATTATGGTTTAAATTATTTCCACCTTAGCAGAGTCCACATATCTTCAACTTGGTTTGTTGTTGGAGTGAAAAAAAAGATTAGGAAATAAAATGATGTTTCTATTGTTTTATTGTATTCCTTATTATTTCCTTTTTAACTTAGCAGTATTTATGTATTTACACAAACATAACAGCCATGTATTGCTATACTCCTGTTTTTAAGATGGTTAGAACAAAATACTTTGAAGGAACATTTTCCTGAACAATGCTAAATATTTGTTAACAAATAAAGTTTGCACTGATGAATATGCTTTTTCTGCCAAACCGATACATGGATAACTGACATTGGTATTAGTAAAGTGCACCAGAATTAAAAAGATAAATGAAACATGCTGAAGGAAGAAAGGATTCTGGGTTTCTTCACTGCAGAAAGTGCTATCCTTATGCTTGTTTTCTATTGTTTTTTTATTTGGATGTGAGTGGACTGTTAGACTGTGTATGAGTTTTTATTTACAGTTTATGCATTTTTTGAGTATACTTATTTAAACTTGTTTCTAACACATTTTGGTTGGTCATTTATGCAAGTATACACAATATTTTATCTTTTTATCCTAAGTTCAACTCTAGTTCCTTAGTTAACCTCAATTGTTTTAACAGGTAAGATAGGATCTGAATCATCTAAATTCCTCAATATCAGTCTTAAAGGTTATTTCTGATACTTTTACCCTGCAAAATAATTTCCACTGTTAATTATATACAATTCCTTTTGAAAATAATTAGTGTGTGTCTTAGAAATTATACCGCTTCAAGTTATTTTTTTTATATTTATGAGTTTTAATTTTATTTTAAGATTAAATTGTTTATTTTTATGGGACTGAACAATTTAAAGTGGACACAGTGTACCATTGCTTACAGTTGTCGTTCAAGCTTCCAGCACTACTAGCATTGCATTCCCAATGCTATTTAAAGTGACTGCCTGCAGCCCTTGGAATCCTACATTTGAAATCTTTCTGTATTATAAAAAAAGTTTTCTGTTGTGTCCTTGATATTCAGCCTTGATCCTCCACTCTTTTCTGGCAAGGCAGAAAAGCAAATTATCTATTCAAGAATGTAGAATTTTAGATCGCAACAGAAAAAAAGTGGCAAGAGCCAGTAAACAAAGTTTAAGAAAAAAAATGAACAAAAAAGAGCTGCATATAATAAAAATCAAGAACAAAGAGAGAGAGAGAGAGGTTACAGCACATTGCCGTACCCATCACATGACAAACCACCTCAGTATCCCAGATTAGGGCCCGAGTGTAGCCATTCAACGGGTGACACCTCAGCACCACACTAGTTCAGATGGAATGGAACAGTGTGAGGTTTTTTATGGTGGTTTGAGTTCCAATTCTGCCACCATCCCCTGTTTTTTCCCTGCAGGTTGAACAAAGAGAATCATCCAATAAATGAAAGACAAAAATATACCGAACAATATGTGAACAGAAATACAAAAAAAGCAATGTTTATAGAATGTAAGTTAGAGGATAAAATAATTCTTAATATTGCAAAGCGGGCTTGGGGAGCAGCTGGCTAATAAATATAAACAAAAATTACCTCATGCGGTGGGCTGGCGCCCTGCCCTGAGTTTGTTTCCTGTCTTGCGCCCTGTGTTTGCTGGGATTGGCTCCAGCAGACCCCCGTGACCCTGTAGCTGGGGTATAGTGGGTTGGATAATGGATGGATGGATGGAAAAATTACCTCAATAACTTACTATTTTCTGTTTATGGACAAAGGCTTAGAGTTAATGCTTTAAACCTTGTTCTCTCAGTTTTTGGCTCACATGTTGGTTTGTAGTCTCTTTAATTTTTTTTTTGATAGTGAACTTTAGCCTGTTTTTGTGAAAACTATTTTAGATTTTTCTCAAAAGCTACTTTTTCCCACATCCATTTAATTTTTGTCCTGTTGAACCTAATGAGAAAATTTTGATTGACTTCTCACTACCTCGGTAATAGTTAACATAATACAACACCCTAGTACTCCTGTTGGACCTGTAACTTTTTAAGAGCTGCAACATAAATACGCCACACCTTTAAAATCACAATTTTCTCCTCATTCATATTTCTGTGAAGGCAAGGAAATCATTGATCTGAAATTACTTAACTGGTAGTTTGCTTCCTTTCTGTTTCTGTAGGCTTAAGCATTGAATGATGTTCCTCCTACATTTACTTAAACTCTCAATACTGCTCTAACATTTTTGGGCTGAGAGCACTCCATTAACCTCAATTTGAAACCTTAGCTAGTCTTCCATAATCAAGTCATACATTTTTGCTTCTTCTGAGGCAATTTAAAAAAAAAAATACTAGCGCGAAAATACAGGCAACATTGGTTATCAAAAGTAAATAAATAAATAAACAATTACAAGTGTCTGGGTTAGTTATTTTCCAATTTTACATTGGCTGTGCCTAATTACTGTTTTTTAACATTGTGAATTACCTCATATTGTTTTCTTCTCTAGATGAAAAGGTCATTGTTCAACATCCTGCAAATTATACCGTGCATTCACAGCTGAGAGAAGAAAATTAAATTCTGAGTTATTACATGTTTACCAAAAGCTGCTCCCAGGAAAATTGCATTATTTTTACCATTCTAATGGCTGCTTTGCCCTTCCATGATTTTCCAGTGATCATAACTGAAATTCAGTTTTTACAACTGGTTGTTACAAAATGCATCTACAAGCTCATTTAAGATGTCTTGTTCTGAGTGAAAATCTGAAATGAGTTATGAACAGTACATTATGTAATAAACCCACTGTTCTTTTAACTACTGTCACTTCATGCTACTAGAGTTCATGAATTTTATAGTATCATTTATCACCAAAAGGATTTATGTGTTTAGACAATTCGGTACAGTAGACTACAATAAGTTTCTAGGTCAGCAGTCCAGCTCATTTTGAACATCAGGGGATACATGCATTACAAAAGAAATAGCAATTATCCTGTTGTATTTCACCTGACACCATTACTGTATTATGACTGCAGGACACTTGCCAAAACAATCACGCTGTAGTTGCATTGGGGATTCAAGCCTAGGGTGTGAAACCGTCATCCTATTTTGTATGATCTCTTTTTGTGGCTTCCCTCTGTGATCCTGTATGTTGCTGAATTACAGTAGTTTTACCTTTCAATAATTAACTGCATTTTTAGTAAGAGAATATATAATATCACAAGTGCTAGGGATGTTAACATTTTTTCTGTCAGATGAGTAATTGGTGTTTCATTTGTAAAATAAATACATTGTCTTGCTGTATTAACTGTGTGTCTTTTCATTAGTTGCTACTGTATATTTCATGACATAATTTAGGAAGAGTTCAGATGATAGTAAAGTAAAACTATGGAGTTGGCCTTGAACCTGCCAATAGCCTTTCACCAATGTTTTGCCTAAGCCTTGGATGAACACTTCTTATAATTGAATTTCTAAGTTTTGTCATTTAAGCTTCTTATATCAATGAATATATAAAGCAGAAACTAATGAAAAGACACACAGTTAATACAGCAAGACAATGTATTTAT
>JANRMT010062856.1:101064790-101077721 GCA_026402145.1 Polypterus bichir lapradei
ATATATATATATATATATATATATATATAAAATGTACAGTATGTAATAGTTTCTTACAGTATGCTTACATTATTAAGGGTGCAGCCCTGATTAAGTTAGAGTATTGCAAATTATTATTTTTTACCTTATCAAATATTACTTGTAAATATGTTCTGTATACAAGTTAAACACCTGTTATAAAGCTTAGATGAACTTCCTTTTATAAAATACTGTATAATGAACTGCTGTACCTAAATAATGGCACTTACATCCTGCCTCAGGACGTCATACACATAATTACATGAGGTGTATGTAATTTTATAAGTTGTTTACTTGTGTGCATTTAAAGTACTGACATTACACTGTCTGTGTTTTTGAATTCAGGATGGTGTTCACTTGCTGTCTTTTCTCAGTGTTGAGCTTAATAAAAGAGAATAAGTGCAACACCTGGTGGACCTCAATCCTTCCACAATCCTCTTTAGAGTGGTTGTCCGTCAGCTTAACCCATTTTCAGATGTGCTTAATTGGCTGCAACTATTGTTCAATTACTTATCCAGTAGGTCTTGTGTTATAAAAGTTTCTAAGCTGTGGTGTAAGCATTGTGTCTTTTAGCCATTATAATCAAACACAGTGCTAAAATAACTGGTTATTTTGGTATTGGTGCTGATCTAAGTTAAATAAATAGTTTTGTTTCACACTAAGTTTTTATCTAATTTTTAATCTATTGATTTGAAACCATTTTTGCTCATTTTCTGCTTAGACTAGCCCAGTGGTTCTCAAACTCAGTCCCGTGAACCCAGTTGGTCAGTTGAAGTGTACCTGAGATAGTATTGTGTTATCTGTGGATCAAGAGCAGACTACATAGTACAGTGATGAGACGAGATGAGATGAGATGATGTGATGTGATGTGATGTGATGTGATGTGATATGATATGATATGATATGATATGATCCTCAGTGCTGTTGCAGTGAACAGTGGACCAATATCAATGCCTAGTTTAATTAATTCACAGCTAGTCTTGTAGTTTTTTCATCTTTGCTCAGCTGGCCATCTGATTACCTGTTAACAGCGGCGTTCCAGCAATTAATGTCTCGTCCTCTCTCAAATGACTTGCTCATTAATTGCTTCCAGTTTAAAGGGACAGAGCACAAGGAAAAAGTACATCCTCATGTAAACTGAATAAAAATAAGTGCAATCATTATTGATTGAAATGAGTTACTAACATCAAAAATCTGAAAAGGCCATAAAATCTATAGAAAATATATAAAAAGTATTGACAATGGAAGATAAACATTAGAAAAATTGTATGAGAAGCGTAACTGTCTCTCTACAACTCAAGGCTGGATGATGATCTCCCATCATAGTGACCTTGGTGCATTCCTTTGAATATGCAAGAAAAAAGTAACACTGCCAACCCCACAATCATCACCCTCCATTAACGTGCATAAGCCAAGAGGTTTTTTTTTTTTTTTTTTTTTAAGGTAAATATGTAACTATTTATTATTTGTGTCATACTATTAGGAAATCCAACAGTATTTGAAAGATCACATTTATTTACATTTTGCACTTTATTAAATTGAGCATTATGCAATATTAGCTGTAGCTGCAACAGGATTTTAGAATATTGATATCATCCCTGCTGAAATAACACCCCTCCACTGAATCACTTCAGATTTCATCTGCTGTCACCAAATGACCTGTAGATTATGCCCTAAAAATATCACTCCCACCTAAAAGTAGCTGTGCTGCACCTAGAGTCCTAAAATTTCCAACATCTCCGCCTCTTTCAAGAACACAAACATTACTCTGTTTCATTTATAATGTGTGCTCTTTCACACAATATACATTCTTGTTTTCTTGTACATTATATCATCACCTGTGGTGGGCTGGCACCCTGCCCAGGGTTTGTTTTCTGTCTTGCGCCCTGTGTTGACTGGGATTGGCTTCAGCAGACCCCCGTGACCCTGTAGTTAGGATATAGCGGGTTGGATAATGGATGGATTATATCATCACCCCACAATCTAATGTACAGGTGACTGCTGGCTTAAATCTCCAAGAGAGACCACCCCATGGCTCATTTTATTTTTATAAGTATATAAAGAGTAAATATATATGTGTGACACCCTGGAGCCTGTGGGGGTCTATGTGTGACACCCTGGAGCCTGTGGGGGTCTTAATCTATCACTCATTTCCCAATGACGCAGATATACAGAAGAGCCGATACTTACCATTCATTATACACCAGCTTTTCCTAATAACTGAATCAATTTCATTGTCACCAAAGCATATACAGTTTTCTGAGGCTGGACAATATTCATTAAGAATGCCTCATTGCAGTACAAACTACACAACATATCACAGGTACTATATAATACACATTGTGAGAGATTTCATATCAGATCTGGTAAACAGTTGCAAAGATATCCACACAACACTCCAAAGGAATATAATATGGAATAGTATCTTTTAATGCACACAGTCTGAGCTGGCATCTGAGCAGTTGTTTAATTACATACACTAACTTTTTTTTATCGAAGATAAATGGTTAAATATATATTGTCTGTACTTTTCTATTTTTTATATTACAAATATAAATATTTTATTTCTTATATTACACAATATAAATATTTCAATACATAGTCTTTTTCTGTGCCATTGAGTTAAATTTGATTCAGTATCACACTATACTTCAGTCCAAACAGAAACATAAAATATTGTATTGAAATTTTGTAATGGCATATTTGTGCTTTTTCATGTCCATAACAGTCTATCTGAGACATGCAGAATTTATATTGTAACGTTACCTACCATAGTAAGTCTGTTAAACCCCTTCACACAACTCTGTTCCCCTTCTTGAACTCCAAGAAGCACACTGTGAAATGTATTAGACTGCTAATCCTAATGGTCTAATCACCTCTAGACACTGAATTCTGTCTCAATACTATATATAAATACAAATCTAGGCAGGCTTCTCCTGTTATTGGTGTTTTAAATTACTGTGTTAGTCACTGATAAGGCCTAAACGTTTTTGTACTTGTATTCTCCCATTTAAAACTAGTATTGGTGTAATTGAATTTCAATTGAAAGTACACAACAGGATATAGTTCAGCTATTATTTAATGGACAGATACTGTTAGGCTCATTCACAGCGCATCACTTTTTCCACATTTTGTTATGTTACAGCCTTATTCCAAAATGGATTAAATTCATTTTTTTCCTCAGAATTCTACACACAACACCCCATAATGACATCGTGAAAAAAGTTTATTTGAGGTTTTTGCAAATTTGTTAAAAATAAAAAAACTGAGAAAGCACATGTACATAAGTATTCACAGCCTTTGCCATGAAGCTCAAAATTGAGCTCAGGTGCATCCTGTTTCCCCTGATCACCTTTGAGATGTTTCTGCAGCTTAATTGGAGTCCACCTGTGGTAAATTCAGTTGATTGGACATGATTTGGAAAGGCACACACCTGTCTATATAAGGTCCCACAGTTGACAGTTCATGTCAGAGCACAAACCAAGCATGAAGTCAAAGGAATTGTCTCGAGGCACAAATCTGGGGAAGGTTAAAGAAAAAATTCTGCTGCTTTGAAAGTCCCAATGAGCACAGTGGCCTCTATCATCCGTAAGTGGAAGAAGTTTGAAACCACCAGGACTCCTCCTAGAGCTGGCCGGCCATCTAAACTGAGCGATCGGGGAAGAAGGGCCTTAGTCAGGGAGGTGACCAAGAACCTGATGGTCACTCTGTCAGAGCTGCAGAGGTCCTCTGTGAGAGAGGAGAACCTTCCAGAAGGACAACCATCTCTGCAGCAATCCACCAATCAGGCCTGTACGGTAGAGTGGCCAGACGGAAGCCACTCCTTAGTAAAAGGCAAATGGCAGCCTGTCTGGAGTTTGCCAAAAGGAACCTGAAGGACTCTCAGACCAAGAGAAACAAAATTCTCTGGACTGATGAGACAAAGATTGAACTCTTTGGTATGAATGCCAGGCATCACTTTTGGAGGAAACCAGGCACTGCTCATCACCAGGCCAATATCATCCCTACAGTGAAGCATGGTGGTGGTAGCATCATGCTGTGGAGATTTGTTTCAGTGGCAGGAACTGGGAGACTAGTCAGGATAAAAGGAAAGATGACTGCAGCAATGTACAGAGACATCCTGGATGAAAACCTGCTCCAGAGCGCTCTTGACCTCAGACTGGGGCAACTGTTCATCTTTCAGCAGGACAACGACCCTAAGCACACAGCCAAGATATCAAAAGAGTGGGTTCAGGACAACTCTGTGAATGTCTTTGAGTGGGCCAGTCAGAGCCCAGACTTGAATCCGATTGAACATCTCTGGAGAGATCTTAAAATGGCTGTGCACCGACACTTCCCATCCAGCCTGATGGAGCTTGAGAGGTGCTGCAAAGAGGAATGGGTGAAACTGGCCAAGGATAGGTGTGCCAAGCTTGTGGCATCATATTCAAAAAGACTTGAGGCTGTAATTGCTGCCAAAGGTGCATCGACAAAGTATTGAGCAAAGGCTGTGAATACTTAATTTGCAAAAACCTCAAGTAAACTCTTTTCTTGTTGTCATTATGGGGTGTTGTGTGTAGAATTCTGAGGAAAAAAATTAATTTAATCCATTTTGGAATAAGGCTGTAACATAACAAAATGTGGAAAAAGTGATGCGCTGTGAATACTTTCCGGATGCACTGTATGTTAATCAGATTTAGACCACTTTGTTTCCTGTCTGTTGTGGCCACCAGGGTGGAGCACCAGCTCCGCAAACCCAACACAGACAGACACCAGGCACAAGTCCAGCACAACACAGGCTTTTATTGAACTGTGGGAAACTCTTCCCAAATTGTTCCCCACCAGACAATATAGTACACAAGCACAATAGCAGCACAATAAAGAACACAGCACTTTGTCTTTGCCTTCTTTCTCTTTCTCTTCCTTTCTCTGTGGCCTTCTCCCTTCTCTCCTCTTGGCAAGCTTTGTCCTCCACCTCCTGACTCTGGCTACATGAGTGAAGGTAGGCAGCTCCTTTTATTCTGCACCTGGAAGTACACCGGGTGGCTTGTTAGCAAGGTCTCCCAGCTGTGGTGGAAGTCCAACAAAGTAGCCCCCTGGTGGCACCCATGCAACCCAACAGGGCTGTGATGAACTCCAACTCCCATGGAGCCCTGTGGGAATCTGAGGAGGGTAGCCATCTAGCACTTTAGTGGGGACATAATGCCCTGAGCACACTGTCTCCCCCGGTCCTTCCATTCTGGAGGCATACCAGTCGTCTCTCACACTTTTGAAACAAAGCTGTGTCTTTATGTGTACTCATTATGTAAAAAGGAATTTGAAAACTTTGTATTTATATTTTACCTGTGAATATGTCACTACACTCTGTGCCTAAACTCATTGAACACTGCTATAGAAAAATAAACTGAAATGAATTGATATATATGAGCTATGTGTACAGGGTATTGATAAATTAGAACAATTTTGCATAGTGGTATATGTAACAGAGTGCTGGAAGGAAACATGCTACTGAAATATAGACAAAAAGAAATTGTGTAGAATTGACCAGGTCCAAGTTTTTTGCAGGCCCTCCCACAGAGAATAAGGTCTTCTTCTCACAACCTGCACTTACTATCTCCTGACAGCCTTCTCCTGCACTCTCATTCTGTTTGAATGGGGATTATGAAACTCTCACATTCATCCATCTTTACTCATAATGAGCCAAACAGCCTCTTTGAGGTGTGGTAGGAGACATGAAATCCAGCAGAATGTATAAAAATCCATATGGTTAGTGACTGGACCAGGATTTGAACCCAAATTCCTGGTGTAAGAGCCAAACCTTTTAAATTAATGTTAATTGTAAATTAAGCATACGCTTTTGCTTAATTTGAATAGAATGTAGCATTCACATAGATAGTGGAAGATTCTGTTTTACTCACATAAACTAACAAGTTAATGGAATGTCCTTAATGTTCAATTTTATCTCTGTGTGGCAGCAGAATGATCTTAGAGTGTAATTATGCAGCTAAACAGAAGCATGAATTAGTAGACAGAAAGGGCCCATAGTTTTTTGACCATTAATGTTATGTGTATGTGATAACATTTTGAAACTTTAAGAAATGTAACCTAGACACTTAAGCCTTAAAAGAACATAAGATGTTTTTTTCTGTTTGTGCCTGTCTGTGTATTATCAACTGTCTTCTTTATTTTTTTGTAAAATGTTCCCTTGAAACCCTCAACAAATGCAGCTACACCTGGAGCTGTGATGCAGCAACTCTACATATAAAGCATCATTGATCATATGAGATACTGTATTCGGTTTGACTGATGACTGAGGAAGACACTTGGAATATGGCGTGTAATGGAATAGCATTCTTTAATTTCTTGTGTTATAGTTTATTTCCATTGATATTTCACATATCTTTAATTCTGCATAGGGCTTATATGCATGTTTTTATAACCTTTTGAAAGTTATATTGGGATTCATGTATGGCTGACTTCTACTCCTTTTCTGAGATATGATTAAAAGTCTTTAAGTCTGATCATTATTGCTTCTGGAATAGAAATTGATGGAAAATTGGGTAGGTTTCTTTTAACAAAATTAATAAGTTTGAAATAGTGGAAAAACTGCGTTACTGATAAGTTAATTTATAGCATAGCTGTTCATAAGATGCAAATACATTATCAATATACACTTCTCTATGTGTCTTAATCCCACACACTTTCCAAATATTAAATACTGTGTAGATTTGAGAAAGTTGAAAAGGTTATTTTAATGTATGGGAGCAACAGATAAAAGCTTTTCTGCCTTGTATCCTGCATTGGTTCCACAGTAATTGGCAGACAGCTAGATTATTGGTATATTGATGAAAGTTAGTATTTAAAAGGGCACAAGTTAGTGCATATAAAGATGTACAGCAAAATTTAATTTCTATTGCTGACCAGGCTCTTAATTGAGAAATTTGTCAATGCATGTTCTTTGCATGTATTTATCCCTGAACTTTTCTCCCTAATCTACTTTTCCTCTCCTACCCTATGACTTTCCTTTTCCTGGATATTTCTTCTTTTTGAGGGCTAAAATGTCAGTGGAGCTGGGATATATAAAATATGTTAAAGTATATGATATTTTATATTGCTCTGCCTTCCCGGTAGATGTTTTGAAGCTATGTGAAGCATAACTTAATACTGTGTACTGAGCAGCAGACATTGCTAGAAAAAGTCGAAAAGTTTAATTAAAGAATAACATGCACAACAGTCTGGCTCAGTAGACAGCTGAGAGCACAGGGCAGAGACTCATTACAACTGAAAACTAAATAAAAGTTTAAGTTTACGGATGAGTTAATAACTGTCCTGGGTACAACTGGTGACAAGTTGAATGTCCAGCCTGTAGAGCTGGCATGTTCATGTCTGTAGCAAATAAAGAGGTCAGTGTCTTAGAACCTCACGCTCACCCTGCAACATACAAAAGTGCTGTAAAGACAGAGAGATTGACAACAAAAGTGCAACAGGCAAAACAGAGGGTGCCATGCCTGTAGCTGAGGGTGTTTTGCTATTTCACCTGGTTAAGTATCACAATTCAAAGCCTTAAAGATAAAAAGAGTGTTTGCGGGGTATGTCTGTTTTTATTCACATGAGAAATATCAAAATGCATCCTGCTTCCTTAGGTTTTAAATTGTTTCATTAAAGCTGTCAGTTTTTGCAACCAATAAGGACTTCTAAGTTCTGATTAATTTAACATTATTTATTTTTTTCTCTACCCTGAAAACATTTTCCTTGTCTTAACAGGAAAAAAAAGTTTAAGTTTGAAATAAGGCTATTTTTTCATGTTTTACCATTATGCAAGTGAAATACCAAAACTGTACAATTTAAAAATTTATTAAGAACTTTAAATTGCTGGAATTTAACTAGAAAAAGTAATAAAGTAGGAATGTGTAAATTGTTAATTACCCTCATTACCACCTTCCTCTTTTTTGAAAACTATTATGAGGAACCTTCCAAAACATGCAAGGTGTTAATAAAAATGTCAACCCAACACTGAAAACATGTTAACTGAGAGGTTTGCGACTAACTTACTATCAGGATGGAGTGCCGTGTCTAGGAAAAAGAAGTGAGCGTATTTAGGGCTGCTACTCCATCACTTTGTTAGGAGCCTTTCAGCCACCATAAAGCCAAGATGGCTTATGTTAGTTTATTATCTTTAGCTGTTTCTTGACTGTGAGTAGAATTGGCAGGAATTTTAAGGTTTAATACCTGCTGTCTGGGTTAGTTTGTCTTCATGTGACAATATTTACACATATTGTATAAATGGAGAAACTTTTCAGATCAGTTTAAGAAGCACTCAGTGCTCTTATGTTTTAAACATTGCATTTCTGACTTAAGATAAAGAATGTATTAAAAAAAGAATGAAGCTAGAGCAAACTTTACAAAGAGCAAAATATAAAAGCCATATTAGCAGAACAAAGTGAGCATTGAATCCTATGGCTGTTTGGACGCCGCATGGAACATTTTAAGATAAATATAGGACAGTGTGCAGAGCCACAGCAGGGGTCCTAGGAATAAAATGTCACACTAAAAGTGATTGCATCCTGCATCCAACTTGAAGAACAGAGGAGTACTCAGTACAGTCGATTGCTGCCTAGCCGCAGGTGACACCTGGTACTGAGTGCTCCGCTCCTAGGAGATTAATTGAAACAGCATACTTGGAAATAGAGAGGGTCGCTGTGGAAAATGGCTAGGATTGGCTGAATGGGATATCAAGTAGTTCATGGAACTGCTTGGGTACTGTTGAAGGACAGGCAGAGATTCAGTGGAGAGCTAGTTAATATCACACACTGTAATAAAGAGCAAGGACATTAAGGCTGCACTAAAGTGATGCAGTACATATTGCTACTGAGCAGTCTCAGTGGAATAGCAGCTAAAAACCAATATCTCCACAGGGCAAATCAATGCCAGGATAAAAATCATTTTCAGTTAGAGCAAATGGGGCTTGTGCTTTTTGGGAGTCAAATCAAATTTCTAAATTTCTGTAAACAAACAAGGACTGCTCTTTTAAGAAGTGTAACGTAAATCAGATTTATAAGATGGACTGTCACATTTCAGCCTTTAAACAGTTATCGATCTACTTTTACTCCGAGCCACAGTGACCTTAAATCAACACATTGCGGGACAACTCACTATTTATACACAAAAAAAAAAGATATGAGGGAAAACACCAAAGCAATTACTTGATGATGTGCACATTTGCATTAAAATACAGTACAATCCTTTGAACCCATGATACAATTTATGGTATTAAATTATCCATGTGACAGTTGTTTATTCCTTCTTTTCAATCCCAGAATATCTTTTGCCACATACTACAGAATTTTCCTCTCATAATTTTTTTTTTTCTGAACACACCATCTGCTGTATCATATTTGCTAAGTGTCTTACTCTGGCAGGAAATGGGGAGGAGGTTTTTAATCTTCTGGGGAAAGCAGAAGTTGAATTAAATTATTTCAGACTTCTTGGTTTAGAGGCCAGTTGAATATTAACTTTGCATCTGTAGACAGCTCTATAATGCATCTGCGCTTATGTCCAACAAGGTTAATGTTTGGCATGTAATTGAGTGCCAAAGCTTCGATGCAGTTTTCCTGGTGTATCAGATACTGCTGCTACAGAGATACATGCACTGCATAAGATATCATCCAGATATGCTTTTTATCACTTCAATGCAGAAAAACAAAATAGCAGCCAGAGTGCTTTCTTACTTATTGTGTGTCATGACATTTCAGAATTAAAACATTAAAGTCAGCTTGAAATAAAGTTAAACTGTTAAAAAAAGCACTTGGAGAATGCTTGTTAATACATCTAAACTGATATTCATCCATTCATTTTCACAAGACACTTTTTCCTATTATACAGTATATTACATGTAAGGTAAAGGGTGTCTTGGGATTAATAGGGGCACAACACCAAAATCAACTCTGGACAGGATGCCAGTTCAGCACAAGATAACCACAATATTCTTCCACCCTTAAACGCACTCATCTGTGAATCAAAGGCTTTTCTTTTGAAAATGGGCACAAGATAAAAACCACCGTAAGCACGGAACACATCTATTTTCTGAACCACATTTATTCAGTGAATAAGAACAGCCAAGCAAAACTGAGCACAGGACAAGAATCTGCCCTAGATAAGATGTCACTTAAACAAAGAACACGATCACATACTTATACTGTAGCTATCCATCCTTCCATTTTCTTACCTTACTTACTTAGTTTAGTGTTACAGTTAGCCTGAGCCTATTCTGGTGAGCATTCTGTCAAGACACACTCACATACAAACTTTCTAATCAGTTCATCAAACTTCTGAACTTGCTGCCCAGTTCAGGGGTCCACCCTATTCTGCAACAATGGATGAGGAGTAAAGAAAAATCTCTGTTTGAGATGCTACTTAAGCCCAGGACACGGTCCCACATACAGACACAATTCTATTTGTTTGTTCCTAATCAATTCAGAGTGGAAGTCTATTTTAGCAACATGGGATGCAAGTCAGGAACTGACCCTGGGATGTAAGCAAATCCTAGTAATGTGGCTGGAAAATGCTGCAATTAATTGCCATGATAGAAAATGAAGAAATGTGCATCTCCATACTGCAGCAGGCACGCTGATGTAAAATCTGAACTTTAGTGCTACTTTATAACACTCTTTGTTTGCCTTAAGGAATTTTTAAAGAACAAGCACAAGAAAACCTAAGCAGGGGTAGCACAGGGGTTAAATGAACAATGGAAAGATGGCGCAGGAAGACAACAACAGCATTGCAGTCTTAACATAGATGGTTTCAGTAGGACAGTCAAAGCATAAAAAAGTAGAGGTAGTTAGCGAGACCGTGTTTCTTATTCAAGGCCATTGACTTTGAAACTGTGGTGGAAGCAGACAGATATGTGTGTTCCCTGCCATCATCCATATGGTTCTCCTTTGCTTAGTCCCATTAAGTATGTGTGAATCATCACGCCCACAACATTAGATTAAAATAGCACGAAGATAAGAATTAGAGAATTAGACAGATCTATACTCATTTAATCAACCTGTTTTCATACATTATCACAAACACTGGCAAGAGGATGAAATACAGTGAATTACATCATAGGTATGCTATGAAAGGCAGAAAAGTGTGTGCAATTCAGAAGACTTCTTTGGGTGTTGGGAAGTCAAAGTAACAGATTTTGAAGTAAAAAAAAAAACATAGAGGAAGCATAAAGTACACGCAGTCTGCAGAGGAACAGTAGAAGAGGGTTTTGACACAATATCAATTTAATGCACTCTAGGGTTGGAGACCTGGGTTTGTTTTTTTGGCTATGATCTATGGGTGATACTTTATTATGTTCTTTGTGATTGTGTAGAGTTTCTTCTGTTGTTCTAATATTTCTCACACACCAACACTTAGTCATTTTAGGCTGAAGGGAAACTTTGCCTTTCTTAAGTAAAATTCTAGAGAAGGCAGTCATTATGCAGCTTAATGATCACCTCAATAAACATGTTATTCTTGATAAGTTTCAGTCGGGTTTTAGAACAAATCACAGTACAGAAACTGCACTCATTAAAGTAGTAAATGACTTGCGGGTAAATGCAGACAGATGCCGTTTATCTGTTCTCATCCTCTTAGATCTGAGTGCCGCATTCAATACCATTGATCACAATATTCTTAGAAATCGCCTTAGTCAATGGGTGGGCCTCTCTGGCAGTGTCTTAAATTGGTTTGAATCCTACCTGGCAGGTGGAACATTCTTTGTTAGTTGTGGTAATTATACTTTAAAGACACATGATATTCTATATGGTGTTCCACAAGGCTCTATCCTGGGTCCGCTGCTCTTTTCGATTTACATGCTTCCGTTAAGTCAGATTATCTTGGGGCATAACGTGAGCTACCACAGCTATGCCAATGACACACAGCTGCATTTATCAATAGCACCTGATGACCCTGACACAACGTCTCACTTGTGTTTCCGAATGGATGAGTAGTAATTTTTTCAAACTAAATAAAGAGAAAACAGAAATTTTAGTGATTGGCAATAATGGATATAATGAGGTAATTAGAAATAAGCTTGATGTATTAGGATTAAAAGTCAAGACGGAGGTAAAGAATTTAGGGGTAACTATTGACTCTGACCTGAATTTTAAATCGCATATTAATCAGATTACTAGGACAGCATTTTTTCACTTAAGAAATATAGCAAAAGCTAGACCTCTTATAATATTGCAAGATACTGAAAACTGAGTTCACGCTTTTGTTTTCACTTGGCTAGATTACTGTAATGCACTCCTCTCAGGACTACCCAAAAAAGACATCAATTGATTGCAACTAGTACAGAATGCAGCTGCTAGAATCTTAACTCAGAAACGAAAATCCGAGCACATCACCCCAGTTTTGATGTCACTACACTGGTTACCTTTGTCATTTAGAATTGACTTTAAAATACTGCTTATGGTTCACAAAGCCTTAAATAATCTCTCTCCATCTTGTATGTCTTACACCTTACACTCCAAATCGTAACCTTAGATCTTCAAATGAGTGTCTACTTAGAATTCCAAGAGCTAAACTTAAAAAAGGTGGTGAGGCGGCCTTCTGCTGTTATACACCTAAAATCTGGAATAGCCTGCCAATAGGAATTCGCCAGGCTAATACATTGGAGCACTTTAAAACACTGTTGAAAACACATTACTTTAACATGGCTTTCTCATAGCTTCATCTTAGTTAAATCCCGATGCTCTGTATATTCAATTAACTAGCAAAATACCCGCGTTTCGCAGCGGAGAAGTAGTGTGTTAAAGAAGTAATGAAAAAGAAAAGGAAACATTTTAATAATAACGTAATATGATTGACAATGTAATTGTGTTGTCATTGTCATGAGTGTTGCTGGCATATACTGTATATATATATATATATATATATATATATATATATATATATATAT
>JANRMT010062856.1:101092721-101166229 GCA_026402145.1 Polypterus bichir lapradei
GGAGCGTCTCTTTTCCTGGAAGAAAGTAAAGGGAGAAAATTAGTACCCCGCCATTCCCTGCCGGCGAATGTCTTTCCAGGTGTGTTCGGATCCGTCCGCGGTCTCCTACTCGCGCGTGCGTGACAAAATATAGACATATATATATACATATATACACATATATATATACACACATACATATATATATACATATACATATATATATACACATATATATACACACACACATATATACATATATATACATATACATATCTACATATATAATGTATATACACATATATATACAATTCTACATATATATATCTACATATATATATTAGGGGTGGGACTCGATTAAAAAAATTAATCTAATTAATTAGAGGCTGTGTAATAATTAATCTTGATTAATCGTATGTAATCACACATGAAAATTTGCCCCAAATCGCAAATGTTTTTTTTTAATTTAAAAGGGTTTTAGTGGGCGACAGAATCAAATAATAGACATGGACATGAATATTGTAAACTCAAGCTGTTTTAATTTCAATTCAAAATAGAAACAAAAATATCATCCCTGGCTAAAATTGGGCAGACTTAAAAATAAAGTGGTACTTTAAGTACTTTAAGTACATTTTCAGAATGGTATTGTCTTTAAATAATAATAACCAAAATTTCAACATAAAGTGCAGTTTTTCTTCTTAAAAAAATAAGTCAGAAACATAAAAGGTAATTTGACCAGCTTCATCTTTAAACTCTGAGTAACCTTAGCCAAAATTATTTTGTACATTAGGCTAAAACAGTGTGATCATTGAACATTTTGTAAATAGATGTAATTAGAATTACTAACGGTCACGGAAGTCCAATGATCCCCAGTAAGAGCCACAAAGTCTGCTTTCTGTAATGCATCTAATTTTGCTTGCTTTTCAGTGTGCATCAATGTAATCAATGTTAGATGTACCAGGAAATCATGCATTGACAAAAGTTCCCCTTTGCTTGGAATTGAAAGTGTGATTAAATGCGTTATTTTTTTTAACGCGTTATGGAGTACATGCATCGAAGCTTCTCAGCTGTGCTTGTGCTAAGAAAAGGAAACATTTTAAAAATAACGTAACATGATTCTGCGTTAACCGCATATTTTTTCATACGTCTCAAACCAAGGGGATGCAAGGCTAAAATGAATCGGGAAGCACGCGTACATACTCAGTGCATCCCCTCTCAGGAATTGAGCCTCGGATGTCAGCGCTAGAGGCAAAGCCTCTACCATTGCGCCACAGTGTGTGGCTTGTCTGTTTGAGAGTATGTAGATCGGGTTATATATATATACATATATACCCGCGTTTCGCAGTGGAGAAGTAGTGTGTTAAAGAAGTTATGAAAAAGAAAAGGGAACATTTTAAAAATAACGTAACATGATTGTCAATATACAGTAATTGTTTTGTGAGTGTTGCTGTCATCAAGGATTTGATCATCATTATTTCTTGCAATCAGGTTCGTATTTAGAGGATGTGTTTATTTAACGGTAGCTAAGACCCGGCACTTAAACGTTTCTCGCTACAGCAATTTTAACTCTGTTACAAAGTGATCCAAAGTCTCGTTTATACCTCGTGTCTTCTCAGTAAACTTGTATGTCGCGAATACCGTCATTCGTCGTAGGCATGACAAACGGCAGTGGGAGTGTGTCTATAAACTTAATGTAAACTTACGGTTCACGCCGTGCTTTGTTTCCGCAGTAGCTGCACTTATGAATATGCATTGGCCTCGCTCACTGAGTGCAAGGGAAAAAAATAAAATGTAGTCTATAAGTTATTAATAGTAAAACATTAACGTTTTGTTCAGTTTCTTGCTACAGCAATTTTAACTCCGTTACAAAGTGATCCAAAGTCTCGTTTATACCTCGTGTCTTCTCAGTAAACTTGTATCTGGCGAATACTGTCATTCGCCATAGGCATGACAAACGGCAGCGGGAGTGTGTCTATAAACTTAATATAAACTGACGGTTCACGCCGTGCTTTGTTTCCGCAGTAGCTGTACTTATGAATATGCTTGTATTTTTGAATACGCTTGTATGCATCACTTGCTTCATAATCTTTTTCTGCCTTCTCAGTTGTGAAATGGCATTTTTCATTCAGTGCTGTTTGGAGGTCTTCTTTGTTCTCTACGTACTTACGTAGGAGGCGTGATGATGTCATACGAAACTCCGCCCCCCACAGCCATCCAGCTCAACTCCATTACATTATATGGAGAAAAATAGCTTCCAGTTATGACCATTACGCGTAGAATTTCGAAATGAAACCTGCCCAACTTTTGTAAGTAAGCTGTAAGGAATGAGCCTGCCAAATTTCAGCCTTCTACCCACACAGGAACTTGGAGAATTAGTGATGAGTCAGTGAGTGAGTGAGTCAGTCAGTCAGTCAGTGAGGGCTTTGCCTTTTATTAGTATAGATTATCATTATTGTTCATGGTGGCTCCAAAATCCATACTAACCCCTACTTTCTCTTCTGTTCTTTTTCCGATTTTTTTGTGGTGGTGATCTGCACCACCACCACCTAATCAAAGCACCATGATGTCCCTACATTGATAAATTAAAGACCAGAAGTCCACATGACCATCATCATCAAATTCTTCCATGAGAACCCTGAATACAATGAGGACTGATTGAGGTCATTTATGTTAGGTAGAATGCCTAGAGGGAGTTGGGCGGTCTCGTGGCCTGGAACCCCTGCAGATTTTATTTTTTTCTCCTGTTGTCTGGAGTTTTTTTTTGTTTTTTCTGACCTCCCTAGCCATCTGACCTTACTTTAATTCTATGTTAATTAGTGTTCCCTAATTTTAATTATTTATTTTGTCTTTTTTCTCTTTCTTCATCATGTAAAGCACTTTGAGCTACGTTGTTTGTATGAAAATGTGCTATAGAAATAAATGTTTTTGTAAATGGGCCATGTGTGGGTGAGTTAACGTTACAATGGTCTGGCATAAACCGCCAGTGGTCATGATTGGAGCTCAGTTTTGCCATGGCAGACTTCCACTCTCTTTATTCCTGCACAAGTCAGATTTTTAAAAATAAATGACATATAGACAAGGCACAATAATGTTAATCCAGAAATTAAATGCTATGAAGGCCAAAATGTAAGGATCAAAGGCAAAATGTTAATCTAAGGCAGGAGACATTAGCGACAGAGTCAGTCATGTAATGCCCCGACATCATGTAATGCCCACAATGTCAGTCATCATTGAATGCCCATTTAAACTGTGGTTAAAATTAGGGTTGCCGAAGGGTTATCTGACTAAGAGGGCATTTTATGACTGATGTTCCAGCAGTTCCGTGGTGTTGTTGGGTGTTACAAGACTTACATCACACCTATTGTGGGTTGTACTTAGACCCATCCCAACATTAGAAGTAATCATCAGATGTGCTACCTGTAACAGGGAGTCAAATATCACCAGTAAAAAAGGACAAGAAAAGAAAACTGGAAAAAATGTATTCACAGAAAAGTAAATTATACGAACAAGTTTTAATTTGGTTACATTGGACACCACTGGACATTGCTTCTGAGCAATGTTGGGTGTATCTTATGGATTTTGGCCTACTGATCACAAAAAATACCTTTAACTTTTGTACCATTTTACAGCAATCACCTATATTTGTGATTTCTTCTAATATTATAAATATACATACAGTATACAGTACAACTACTGTTCAATCCGAGCATCTGTATTAATCTAAGAAAAGTGTCACTGCTACTAGGAATGCAGCTTGGATATACAAAGGACTGTCACTTTATTTGTAAATGGGGCAGCCTTGCTGAAAATCTCATTAGATTTATAAGAAATGCAAGTTCAGAAAGCATTTGATTCCAGGGCAGAAAAATGTGGCACATACATCCCTTGTCAACCCAACAAAGATATTTTTCCCCCTCTCCATGAAAAACATGAAGGGATGACAAATTTCATGAAAGCTTTGAACAAGGAAAGTGAAGGATTCTGAGATTTGAGATAGATGTTTCCACAAAAATTTATTTTGTCAACTACAGAGCATAAGTCCAGCTGGTTGACAACATGCATCATGCAAATCCATGATGGTAACGATTCATTTTTTGCATTCACACTTTTACTTCTTCCCTGCTAAGCTTGGTTCAGTAAGTTGGAAACATGGTGAAAGGTTTCACCAGACCATTGCATCGATAGAAAAGTGGTATCAGGCAAGTGAAATCCATCACAGTTGACCAACTATTGTTGGACAATGAAACAAGAATCATCAGATATTGAGAACAAGCAAAATCAGCAGGAAAACATTTTTATCTCATTTGAAGTAATGCATAATTAAGTGATTAACAAATTCAATATTTGTAATATTAAACTAAATTCAATAAAGGTTAATGTAATGTTTCTCAAAATACCTATGTGAGAGCGTTCTGAAATTATACGTTTGTGTTCAGCTTGAAGCGGTCTATCACAATCACCAAAAATTCTGCATGAAGCAAAACATTTGAAAGAGTCTGTTTTTCAGTGTAATTTGTCCAAATATTTATTTGTTGGTTTGTTTTTAAGTACAGTACTGTGTATCGAGTTTCATTTTAAAAACCTTTTAACCCTTTCAGTATTCTCAATACTTTTATATGCAGTAATTCTGAGATACAGTGTATACAAATATACTATAAATTTGTTGTATATGTATAACATAATAATAATAATTATAATTATTGTTTATAATAATAAACATTAATTTCAACACACATCTTTTTAGTAATATCAAAAAGGCAAGTTTACAGGGGGATATTATAGTCATGGGGGACTTTAATTATCCAAATATTAACTGGGATAACCTTGCAGATGGAGGAGCACAAGAGCAGGAGTTTTTAGAAGTAATCAGCAACTGTTTTTTAACACAGCATGTTAAAGTACCAACACGGGGTGAAGCCTGTCTAGATTTAGTATTCTGTAATAATAAGGATAGAATTGAGGGTGTAGAGGTGATTGAACCACTAGGGTCAAGTGACCATAATGTAATACAATTCTCAGTATTTTGTAATAGTACGGATGCAAAGACTAAAATTGTTAAGTTGAACTTTGGTAGGGCTAATTTTGAGAAGATGCGACAAAGTCTAAGTAGGATAGACTGGGATAAGCTTTTAAGTGTGGAGACAGTCGAGGAGCAGTGGAACAGGTTTAAAAATGTTTTACATGTAATGCAGGACAGATACATACCTAAATTTGGAATTAATAGGAAACTAAAAAAAACTCCACGATGGATTAATAAAGATTTAAAAAAGAAGTTGCAAAGGAAAAAACTGCTGTATAAGGCATATAAGACTAATGACTGCAAAGTGAATCGTAGAGCGTATGAAAATATGAGAGCAACCATTAAGAAGGATATCAGGGAGGCTAAAAGACAGTTGGAGAGGAATATAGCAGATAAGGCGAAAGAAGACCCCAAGAGATTCTTTCAGTATTTTAGTAGTTAAAGAACAGTCAAGGAGGAGGTCAAGTTCATCAGGAATAGTAAAGGGGAATTAAAAGATACAGACAATGAAATAGCAGATGCCCTAAACTTACATTTTTCGGAGGTGTTTACAAGTGAGCAAGTGGATAACCTCCCAGAGGTAAACGCAACTACTAAGGAGGTACTGAGGGATTGGGAAATTGTTGAGGGAGAAGTGCTGCTCAGATTAAATAGGCTGAAATCAAACAAATCACCAGGCCCAGATAATATTTATCCTCGTGTTCTTAAGGAGGCTAGTGAGTACATATATAAACCCTTGACACATATTTTTAGGAAGTCACTGAGCACTGGAGAGATTCCGAAGGACTGGAAAATGGCAAATATCATTCCATTATATAAAAAGGGTGACAGGGCAGATCCAAGCAACTATAGGCCAGTAAGCTTAACATGCATCACAGGAAAATTAATGGAAGGAATTATTAAGGATAAGATTGAGCAACACATGGCAAGGACAGGAGTTATTCTGACCAGTCAGCATGGGTTCAGAAGAGGGAGGTCGTGCTTTACTAACATGTTGGAATTCTATGAGGTTGCAACAAAAGCATACGATCAAAGTGGAGCTTATGATATTATTTATCTGGACTTTCAGAAAGCATTTGATAAGGTGCCACATGAGATGTTGGGCATCAAGTTAAAAGAAGTGGGAGTTCAGGGTGATGTTTTTAGATGGGTGCAGAATTGGCTCAGACACAGGAAGCAGAGGGTGATGGTGCGAGGAACCTCATCAGAACTGGCAGATGTTAAGAGTGGTGTTCCACAGGGGTCAGTGCTAGGGCCGCTGCTATTTTTAATATATATAAATGATTTAGATAGGAATACAAGTAACAAGCTGGTTAAGTTTGCAGATGATACCAAGATAGATGGATTAGCAGATAATTTGGAATCCGTTATATCATTACAGAAGGACTTGGATAGCATACAGGCTTGGGCAGATTTGTGGCAGATGAAATTTAATGTCAGTAAATTTAAAGTATTACACATAGGAAGTAAAAATATTGGGTTTGAATACACAATGGGCGGTCGGAAAATCGAGAGTACACCTTATGAGAAGGATTTAGGAGTCATAGTGGACTCTAAGCTATCAACTTCCCGACAGTGTTCAGAAGCCATTAAGAAGGCTAACAGAATGTTAGGATATATAGCACGATGTGTGGAGTACAAGTCCAAGGAGGTTATGCTCAACCTTTATAATGCACTGGTTAGGCCTCATCTTGAGTACTGTGTGCAGTTTTGGTCTCCAGGCTACCAAATGGACATAGCAGTGCTAGAAAAGGTCCAGAGAAGAGCGACTAGGCTGATTCCAGGGCTACAGGGGTTGAATTATGAGGAAAGATTAAAAGAGCTGAGCCTTTACAGTTTAAGCAAAAGAAGATTAAGAGGTGACATGATTGAAGTGTTTAAAATTATGAAGGGAATTAGTACAGTGGATCGAGACTTGTATTTTAAAATGAGTTCATCAAGAACACGGGGACACAGTTGGAAACTTGTTAAGGGTAAATTTCGCACAAACATTAGGAAGTTTTTCTTTACACAAAGAACGATAGACACTTGGAATAAGCTACCAAGTAGTGTGGTAGACAGTAAGACGTTAGGGACTTTCAAAACTCGACTTGATGTTTTCTTGGAGGAAACAAGTGGATAGGACTGGCGAGCTTTGTTGGGCTGAATGGCCTGTTCTCGTCTAGAATGTTCTAATGTTCTTAAATATGTAAATTAGAAGAGTCTCAATAATCAGTCTTGTGTGCAGGATCGGCAATGCCAGTTATACATTTTGTGATATATATAGAGCAGGATGCTAATTAGCCGTCTGTCTTAAGAACAGAGAATAGCTCAGACTGTAGTTATGTAAAGATTGTCTCAGTATAGCAAATGGAGGCACATTGAGCTCAAAACGATAGAAAAAGGTACAATTTTAGTGCAATGGTTAGCATCACAACTGCAGGATTCTTATCCAGCTATTATAGTTCATCCACTATTTCTCCCCTGGCTGGGGTTCAAATGGGGTTCAAATTTATGTTTCATGTCTCTTTTGTTCATTCTTGGTTCTTTTATTTATTCCGATTATGTGCATCATTATTTTTGATTTTGTTTATGTATGTAAATTACCTCTGTTATATTCCATTCACTGCGGTGGGCTGGTGCCCTGCCCGGGGTTTGTTTCCTGCCTTGCACCCTATGTTGGCTGGGATTGGCTTCAGCAGACCCCCGTGACCCTGTAGTTAGGATATAGCGGGTTGGGTAATGGGTGGATGGATGGATGTTCCATTCATTATTAGGAGGTTCAATCGCCGCCTGGGACAGCTCTATAAAATCAGAGGGCCTCCCACTGTTCCTGGTAGTTTATTTTGAGGGAGTTGGTGAGTTTACTTGTGTTTATTGTTATTCTTTGATTTATTTGACTTTCAGCCTTCTGGTCTGTTTTTTGACCTTTCTTTGGATTCTGACTTTGTTGGGTCTTGCTGACAACTCCTTTATGTTTTTTGTGTTCTATGGAGCTTTACTGTTTAACAGAGCCTTTAAAGATCAATCTTTTATTTTATAATGATTCTACATGGTACTTTTTGTATCTATCCAGGAGTTTTGACTGGAGTTTCTCCTCTAGTGAGCTTTTGGGGCTTATGTGCTTTAGGATTCCAAGTTATAACACCAGAGGCCTCATACATAACGCTGTGCATAGAATTCACACTATAACATGACATAAGCACAAAAGCCGAAATGTGCTTACGCACAGAAAAATCTAGATGCAGGAATCTGTGCGTACTCCAACTTCCACGTTCTTCTGCTCCATAAATCCCGGTCAGCATGAAAAGTAACGCTTGTGCATGCGCCTTCTGTCCCGCCCCAACTCCTCCCAGAATTACGCCTCTATGAATATGCAAATCAATATAAATCGCCCTTAAGCTCAGCCTTCTGTGAAAAGACAATGGAAAAAGCAAGAGGGAAAATGAAAGAATTTCAGCGAATACCAAGTGGAGGCAAGGAAAAACGTACTATTTGTTGGTTTAAATAGTGGTATAAACAACAAAAGGAAGCTGATCGCCTGACATAGTCGCACAGTGCCCAAAATAAAAAAGAAGTTGACACATATCAAAGTCACCGTGAAAAGGCGAGTTGTAGCCCACCGTCTGAGTGTCATATGAAAGCTTATTAGGGTACAGAGAAAAAAAGAGGCACACAGTAGGAAAAAATCACGAAATGTCAACTTCAATCTCAAAATTTCCTCTTTAATTACGTAGTTTATTTTGTCATTAAAGTAGAACATCATAAACTTCATCTTAAAATCATTTAATTAATCTTTTTCATGATAATAGGAGTTAATGCATGTTATTAAACAGGGGAATACGGTGCGTGATTGTGCGTGACCTTTGATGAAATTATTGTAGCAGTACTGTCTCTTATAAACGTCCTAATCTCCAATTCCTGTTCTTACTTTTCTTTCTCCACATACCCAATAGCCACACAATCAGCTCTGTAATAGACGTTAAGCCATCTGTAAGCTTACAACGACGATTCTTCAAAACTTTTAAAGAACAATGAAATATCGTTGTAGTACAAGTTTAATTATTCTATCCATCTATCCTTCCAGTGTTGCGTCAGCCCCAGAAAGAATACAGCAAGGGTAGGATCAATCCGTGAACTAGCTTGCGCTCCAGAACCGTGTCCTCACATGTTTAATTATTAACAATACAGATTATTTAAATGAAGTTACAGTTTTATATATATAATATAATCAACATATTTTGTTGCATTTCATCTTAAAAATGATATCGTCATCATATGTAAATACGCGCTTTATAAAGTGGCACAATGTTGTGCAATATTATAACTGTAGTGCAAGTTTACAGTGAGGTGATTGTACTTATAAGTACAAACAGTTCTACAAGGAGCACTTGATGGACTGATTGACTATTTCTGAACCACGAGGTCCGTGCAGGAAAGGCTTTGAAATGTTTTGCAGTGGCTGAGGCAGGGTGGGCTTGATGCTGTATACTGATATTTCTCTTTCCGATCAGCTGCTGCTGTGATTCCCCACTCAGATACAGTGATATAAATACTCTGAGTGGTGCAGTGAGAGTAATATGGAAAAAGATGATCCGCTGTGGCATCCTTTAACAGAAGCAGCTGAAAGAAGAAAAAAAAGGTACTGTGAGAATAACAACGTTAAAGCAGTTATGGTATTTGGAATACTATGGCTATGCCCTGGACCATTATATTGTTACAAGTTAATTACAATCAGATGCATTACACTAATAAACAATATGCGGTTAGTTTCAGTATATTTATAAAGCCGCGGCAGGAATGTGGCTCTAAGAAATAAAGATAAACCACACAGTAACAGTAGCACTGCTTTGATGCTGGGTGCCGCCAGTCTGCAAAACCGAGCAGAGAACTTGCGTACGACATGGTATGAGGTACCGTGGAAAAGTGCGTGGCTTTACGCCAAGTGTAGGTTTTATACATCGCGATTTGAACGTGGAAAAGTTCTTACACAACATTTCTGTGTGTATGCACCGTTTATGCATGAGGCCTCAGGTCACTTACAGACTTTGTAAGTTTTTCGAATGTTTAAATGGGTTTTCTAAATTCCTCTCACATCCTGGAAGCACGTTTATTAATTAAACTGGTGACTAATTTTTAGGATGTAAGGGGCATGACAAAATCATTACCTTCTCTTTCTCCAGAATTGAAAGGCTGCCTAAGGATGATGCCTAGCTCCACCCACAAGGTTCCAAGGGGACTCTGCCCCTCCAATACAGAAAGAAGCCCACTAGATAGGAGGGCAGAGCTCCTAATCCATAGGTTACTAAGCACTGTTAAAGAAGAGACTATTAAGAGCTGTATTTTTGTTTTGTTTCACCATTTTTGTTATAATTAAACAGGATGTCCCAGCCTTTTGAGGACTGCTATGACAGTCTATTTTCTCAGCCACATTACAAGCAGTACATTTAAGTTTTCCAAAATCCATTACTCTAAAGAGGTACCAATCACCATTGAACTATTTTGTAGCTGTGAATTAAAAATGTAAATGACAATGGATTCCCATCAGCTCCATGATCTGGATCACTACATTGATAAATGAATTGGCTATTGTCCAGAGAAATTACCTACACTGCTTTAAAGAGATATTTATGCTTCTATGCATCTACAACCATTTCAGTCCATTCCAAAATTAGCCTATTAAGGTGTCTGAATCAGCCCATCCTGTGATTTTTTCATTGTAAAAATGACTCAAAATTTAAATGGATGCACAGGAGTAACAGTATGAAAAAAAGCCATGCTTTGTTTCCAGCTTTGTATTGCATAATTTTTTATGTGAGACATATTTTAATGATTGGATTTAAAAATGTTTAAATCTCAGCTTGTTTTTTTTACTTGGGCATTTGAATTTATATATATATATATAAAATGCAAAGAGACGTGTGTCTGCTATGTAAAAATGTGTGCACCCCTGGGCCTTGAAGCTTGATCTTGGTCTCAGTCAAGAGTTTATGCCATGACACGCATGATATAACCCATGAATTAGTTGTGTGGGGTTACCTTGGAAATGAAATTTGGCTTTGGGTCTTCCTTACTGCAAGTGGAGGCATTGAGTACCACCATCCCAAAAAGGAAACTAGTGGCCAAGCAGGCACAGGCAAAGTAAGTGGTAGTTTACTTACAGTCAAGCATGTTCTGCAGGTGAACTGATAAACCAAAAGGTCATACACTTCGATTGATAAATACAGTGCGTGTAACAAAGAGAGGTCATGCACATGACACAAGCATTATAAACACAAGTCATAAAGAGTTACAGCAAAATTGGCTCACAGTGAATGATATTGCAGCAGCTTCAGGAGAGTTACCTGGGGAGCTGTGCTGTAGTGTTTCTGGGTAATATTATTTTTCTTACAGTAGATTATTTGTATTGTTATGATGGTGATATTATTGTGCTGCTATTTTGTGGTTGAATTTTTCCTACAGTTTCCATCATATTACTGAATGTTATGTGCAGGCACAGCCATGTTGTATATGGTAATAGTGTCTATTGTCAGTCAAGTGAGCACATCATGTCATGTGATGTTACAAAGTTTAGGCTTTTAATGATGGCAGCATCTGCTTCGCAACATTCAAACTTTGGATTCAAACTACAAGAAAAAAACTGAAACCTTGAGAGGTTATTTAGGGAAAGGATGTTAGACTAGGAACTTAGCTCACCTTCCTGACCTTTTTTGGTTTATAGCTTTATTTTTTTGTATTATTTTGATTTGATCCTTGACTGTCCTCTTTCTACACTTTTGGTTAAGCCCAATATCTGCTTATCCCCCTGGTGCAATCTAATTTTGACCAGCATTTCTACAGTGACTAAAACAGTTCTGTACTTTAGTCTGCCTGATCATCAGATAAGTTCTCTTTGAAGCTCCCTCTTGTTATCAATCCAATAAACTTTTCCTGACTTCTATAGACTAGTTTATTTATGGAGAGGTTAACATGACCAGTTTTACTAAAGTAGATGCATGGATTATGAAGCATTTTGATAATTGTAGGACAAATTCATTGACACATCAAAACTCACTCAAACTGGAGCAACTTGGAGTAGATCGTCACTTAATATCATATTATTATATTGGGGGGGAAAAAAGTGGAACACTAAGAAAATCAAACTAAGGTTAGTGGCTGCCAGGTGGCAATGCTCAACTATGCATTACTGCGCCATCCTCTGTATTTACTTATCACAGTTATTTTTTTACTATTTAAATGAAAGGGGCTGAACTAGCCTTCTGTTAGCTGTATAATCTCACATGTATAGCAGGCACCATTGCCATCTGCACTATGAACTCTTGTGCCAAGTTAATCTCCACGGTTACCAGACCACTTAAATTCGTGTACCTACACAAAATGAGCATGCAGTGATCCAAAGGGGATAAATTGATATCAATCTTCTGTTATCATGTTCACTATAAGAAAACATTTCTTGTATTTGTCAAAAAATAAATTATGGCATATTGGAAAATTGTTGTTTATATGTTTGCAGCATTGTAAACACTTACTGTAAATGAAATTACCTATATTTTTCAAACATTAGAGTGAGAAGCGCCTGCTATGTTGTCTAAGTATGAACAAAAATAAATATGGAACGCCTAATTGATTAAAGGTGACTGGTGAGATCTAGGCATTACTTCTTAAGCAGAGACTTGAAGATTTCATTCTAGCTCTTTAAGAACTTGATTATTTAAATTGAAGGCAATTCTGCCTTTGAGACTAATAAAGAAGAAAAAATATTTTTCAATTTTAAATAAAACGTTGACATATTTGAAAAACATAACAGCAGATTTGTGGAACATTTGTTAAACTGCTGGTACAAAGCTTCAGGGAAGTTGGTTTGTGTCCCAAACATGATCACTGCCTCTATCTGTGGTCACTCCCAATGTCTTTGTGAGGTTTTCTCCATTAGGTCAGTTGGTTAATTTAAACTTGGCTTGATGTGAGTGCTATTTGGTAATGCATGTGTGAGTATGCCCTGTAGTGCCCAATTCAGTGTGGCTTCTTGACTTGAATTGAAAAAAGGATGTAAGGATGGAGGAAAACCCTTCCTAACTAATTTAATTAATTAATTTAACTAATTATACACTTACTAACTGACTAACTAATGCTAACTCTTGAGGACACTCCCAAGCCCAAATATTGTCAAAGAGGCCAATAAGTATCAGAAAAGGCTGTTTAATTTTATTTCAAAAATAAACTACATAATAGAGGGTGAAACACATAGACATTGTATAAATAAAGAATGGGAAAAACCAAGCAATTGGATTCTCCCACTAAGCCCTGGTACACAGTGTGTGCACTGCTGCTTGACAGGCAGTGTGCCTTCTGCATGTTTCTACCAAAGTACAGCAATGGATGCCTCTTTGCTACACCTCCTGTACCTCTCAGTATTACCAGTTGTCTGTCTTCCTCCTGCAAATCAAACTCTTGCCAAACTTCAACCTCTTGCTTAACCTTTGAGTGACCCAGTGGGGCCTTTTAGCCCCAGATAGAAGCTTCTTCCAAAACTTACTGTTGATAACATCTGGAGGCAGAATAAGCCTTTGAAACCCCTCTAGCCATTCTCTTTGCCAAAGGTGCCCCTGTTGTCCTGTGGCCTAATTAATAAATAAAGTGCCAGGTAACCCAATACAATGGTCATCTATCCATTTCAGTGGTTAGCAGGGATCTATGAATTTTGCCTATTGGTGTAGGGGATGTTGCTACATTCTTCTCAATCTCCCTCCTTCCTTCATTTAAATGATTACTTCTGTAGTAACTAATTCCAGATCTCTGAATAATATAGACATGCCTCTGATAGTGGCCCAGTTCTACAGGCAATATTAAATGCCCCCATAATCTCCAATCCACACTATCAGGGTCCCTAAATTGAACTGTGAGTCTGAATCCAACCAGGACCCCCTTCCCAAATATTTGAAAGACAATGAATCAAATTTGTAATTTTGTATAGAGGCAAATACACCGTGCAGCCAACCAATGTCACAATCTTATCAGGCAGCCATGTTCTGATTAATTTGTTTTCAAGGCATCATGCAAAGTTAGAGAATTACAAATCAATTTTTTAGACATAAAACCACATATGTCCAGCAGTTACGAATCATTTTCAGAGTTTCTATTACTGCGTTAGACATCTCCACACAGTTACAACTTTTAGGACACAGTGTAATTGCCTAATTAACCTTTACAAGTACAAATTTAATTACACACCACACATCTATTTCTGTCAAGCTAGTCGTTCCTTTGGGATTAATATTCATCTGCTCTGTTAATTGTTCAGGTGACATCAGGGAATCCTTGCCACTTTAGGGCTCATTAGCTTAGAAGCAAACATAGACTTACATTGCAGCCTGCCATGCATGTTCAGCCCATGTATGTTCAAGAAAGAGCAAAATGTTTATTTGAAAGATATCTAGGAATTTTGAAGCTATAATAGGGGTGGAAGGAAGAGAATCAATTATTTTTAAGTGGCCTGGATCTAAGAGGGGATGGCAAGAGAGAGTCAATAAACACATAAGGCTAAGAAACGTTTCTTTTACCCAGTTTCCTAGACAACTTGGTCATTAAAAAAGAATAGGTGATTCTTATTTCAGAGAGCACTGATCTAAGGATATTTTATTCCAGCTGCCTACAATGGTTTAATACACATTTTATAATGCCACAGAGAAAATGCAAGCTTTTCATTAAGGCAATTGGGAAACTCAGCACTTCTCAAAAGTATGTTTAAATTCACTATTTTATACTCCCCTTAAATTATTTTATGGAAAATACAGTTTGATAGTGAATGTTATTTTTAAAGAATCTGCTTTGAACCCCATAACTGCATAAGGAGAGTAGTGCTGCTTGCTGGCTATTGAGTCCTGGGTTCAAATCTCAACTTGATCATTGTCTCTGTGGAGTTCGTATATTCTCTTGCACCTGTGTGGGTTTGTCTCTGGTTTTCTTACAAATTTCAAGATGTCTAAATTATTAAACTTTTATAGATGACTATAAATTACCTCTCTGTGAATAAATTTGGGTGAGTGTGCAAAGGTTTGGAAAATGTATTTAATTTGCAATCTAATTTTCGATGTAACTTTATTGAAACCGAGTTTGTTTTTTTCTAATCTGGTTGATTCCACAGTTATACTTGGTAACACTATAATTTCACTTGGATTAAATTTTAAATTACAATGACTAATGGTGCACAATTCCAGTCTTGTACAGTCACATCTGATGTCCAGTTATCTGTAAGAGTTTGTGTGTTCTTTGTGCATCAGTGTAGGTTTTCTTTCCATGTCCGTAAAAATGTGCATGTTAGGTGAAATCAACAGTTTCAAACTGCATGAGTGCTGGTGTGTGCATGAGAAAACCCGGCGATGGACGGCGCCCCTGTTTGGGGCTGATTGCTGTATTATGTTGTTATGAAGACAGGTTAGCCCATGAAAGAAGAATCTATAGTTTTGGTAAAAGTCTCCAGAGGAAACTGTACATAGATTCAGTTTACCTTCAAACAAGTGGTAATGACTAATCCTGCTCTCCTATTTTCCAGCAGCTGCTGCCATATAAGTGCTTGAACTGATAATTGAAGGGGCTTTACATCTGTTGCACTTTGGATGGTGGTCCACATTATAACTTTATAAGTTTCTCCCTGGAATTGTCTTTCAAGGTCTGCTTGTGAGGCTCCATCTGTCAGTGCTTTCAAATCAAGGCTGAAGACCCACCTGCTCTCCTTTGCTTGCGTACTTCACCATGATGAAATTATCTGTACTTTGCTGTCATCCAGTTTGTGAAAATTTATTTAATTTTTTTAATAATGATTAATTTTACAGATTTACTATACAATTTATTACAGCTTTCTAGATCTTCAAATTTTCTTCATTCATACTTTATTTCTTTACATTTTTTATGAAATGCTAATCTTCCGGTACAGTCCTAGAACAGTGTCCATTCATAGCTTGTGTATTCTCCCTGATGTGTGCCTTTGGATTTCATGCTGTATTAGTAAGGGATGTAGGAAAGTTTTTCTATAGATGTGCCCAATGACTGGACTGTTGTCCAGGACTGGTTCCCAACTTGTGCTTCATTTTGTTGAGATCTCTAAGTTCTAGTACTTCTGAATCCTGTAATGGAAAATGGTGGATACATGTATTTGAATGAACTTCCTGTTATGGAATTTTTAGTTAATATCTATATATATAAAATTCTTTTCGCATTTGAAACAGAAATTACTTATGACCATACGAAATGGAAATTACGTATGACCACAGAACATATTATAATACAGGAACTAATCACTTTGTTTGTGGACACCATTTTTATATCATCTTTTTGAATTGTTATTGTTTGTGTGAGAGTTATTTTACTAATATTGAAAAGAAGTAAACACAAACACGCCGATCTATTCCATAGAAGTGCGCCCCGCGTCGTCCTCTCCCAGCCCTCCTCTCTGGATTCCAGCGCTGAGCCGTCCGCCGCCAGGCCCGTTCTGACAGAGAAGTTTTATTTATTTGCTCACATGACTGTCGCGGAAACTGACACATTATAACTTTTTTTTAATTGGTAGTACTTGATAGTAGAAAAGATGAGGAAAACAGCTTTGCGTCTTTCTACTTTTTAACTGCGCCAAGCTGTAAACAATGTAAAGACGACACCGCCTTCCGCGGCGAGGGGTCGTGAGAAACAAAGAGGACGCTGGGAGGCACAGAATGTCGGGCTGCTCCGTCGGGTCAAGAGCTTCGCATTTTCAGGCGCCGTCCTCTCTTCTTGCACTGTTTGTGACACTTCGAGTCCCCCTCGGCTCCTGGGAGACTGTAAATCTTTATGAATGAGTGTGATCGGTGCAATCGAAGCAAAACTCTCTTTGTAAATTGCACTGCACGACTACTTACTGTCCCTTAAGGTGAGTTCAGGTCACTAAAACCCTGCAACATTCAAGATTGCTTTTGTGATGAATTCTTTTAAGACGATGGAGTGTTTACATCTAAGAAGATGTTCTGACCTCTTCATGTTAAGTTTTGAACTTGGGAATTGTTTGGATCTTCTGCCCGTTAAGCACGGAAGGGCAGCGTCCACATTTCTCAGAATAATTTTTCTCTTAAATCACAGGCATGTAGTGCAAGGTTGTCAGGCAGAAATTTGCAGGATCCCATAGAAAATGTAATTTCTATACCACAGCGGTCGTGTAGCGCCTTTCACAAGGGATCTGCTACTGGGAGATGATCCAAATACATTTAAGCTGCTGTTAGTGCTACTTACCTGTTGTGTTATAGCACCTTTAAAATGCACTTTACCCAAAAGCACTCCAGTACTGCTCAATGCATCTTTACTTCTTACATGTTAATGTTTTACTGTTTAATAATTTATATATTTTATTTTTTTCCCTTGCACTCAGTGAGTGAAGCCACTGGGTAATCAGCTAGTATGATAATATTTTACCATCAATTTCAAGTATACACATAAGAAAAAATGATTAAATGTAACTCAAGCATTAGCTAATTGTTACTTAAAGCTTAAATGCCTTATGACTCTACCATGTCTTAGAGAAGACAGTAGCAGGGTGATATACCATGTTAGCCATTATAGATGCAATGAGAAGTGAAGCAAAATTAGACTATTTATTGGTTGACTGAAAGAGATATGCAAGATTTCGAGGCAGCTCAGGCCCCTTCTTCAGTCAAATTTACTCAGGTAAATGAGTAATGAACACCAAAAAGAAAGGATAAACTGATGGGAAAGCCCATCTCACCATTGAAGTGGTATTAAGATCAATGGGAAATTCCATTAAACACTCCACTTAATGAAACAGTGCTCAGAATAATGGGAGAATCAACATGAACCAGAAATTACTGATGGCTTTAGTTCATTAAAGGAGATGATAAAGTTTTTCAACATAACAGTCAGATGGTATAATTAGAAAAATGTATAAAAGAAGGTGAATTTTTTAATTGATTGTTCAGTGCATGGACTGAGACATTTGTGCATAACTCTGTACAAGTAAAGAAATCTTCTACATTCTCATCTGGACTCAGTAACTGCCTTCTTTGAAGGTACAAAAAAGTTTTTATCAAGACATTGTATTCCTTACTTAAATAAGAGGCTAAATAAGCAAGCTGTTATAATTAATATTTAAGATTTATGTTGCTATAAATGTAAACTGTATTACATGTAAATGGTTTCACGTCCTGTGATTCTGGGGTGGGCTTTCACTTCCAACGACTCAATATTGCCTTAATTGGGTTTAGAAAATGGACAGCTTTATGTTACATTACTTTATTGCTTTTTTGTGAATGAGACTAGAAAAAGAAAGTTATGCGTAGTGCTGCCTTGGCTACCACTTTTCTCTCACAATATGTTGATCTCTAGCTCACAGTGTCAGGTTATAATGTTATTTTATTTTTTTTTAATGAGGAACTGGTATATTTTCTCCATGTTCTTGTGGGTTTTTCATTTTCTTCTAACTGCAAGGCTACATTTTTATCAAACAATGTTTTATTTGTATAATAACTACATTATTATGTTGATCTAATTTGATAATTAATTGAATACTGTAGTCACAGTAAAGCACCACACATTGATAGGGTAAAATAAAGGATTTGTATGCCTTTCCCAGGCACCTCTTCACAATCCTCCCAATAACAAGCCACAATTATACAATAAATGAGCACAAATCACACAGTTCTTCCTCCTTCCCTTCTTAACTGAGTGTTGCCAGCTGCCTCCCAACTCTGACTCATCCATGTGTGGCAGCAGGCTTCCTTTTATGCCGGACACAGGAATGTTTCTGGTGCCTTTCTGTCTCCACTATGAAGCACATCTGGGTCATAAACAAAGTAGGGTGGTCCTCTGCCGACAGTGCCCTCTACCGATCCCAAGGGACTCCTACAGGGCTGCACTTCCAGACTGCATTTCCCTAGCACCCCTGAAGGTGCCCTGACTAGGTTCTCATATGAGGACCACTGCCACCTAGCACATGGGGGATGAAAACACTCCCAGGTTCCAGCTTCCTCTGGTCCATCCATTATTTTATACCAGCTGGGCAAAGTGGTATCTTTCCACCCAGCTGGCCAATCTGTCCATCATTCCTCTCAGGCCACCCATCCAGGTAATACCCATGCTCCTCCCTGGCTGGGATGCCTATTTTATCCCACAACACGTAAGTAAAAAAATAAATAGACATACATACACGTTTGTCACCGTATAAATACAGTTCAGGCTTAGATCTTACTTTTTAATTTAAGCCAGTCTTCATTTTTTCTTTATTGTAAACTGGAAAACACAACAAGAATCATGATTAATGATCTGCTATAATTTCCGCAATCACAGCAATTTCTCCAATCCTTTTTACCCAACTGGAGGCCATACTCTTAAAAAGGTGTTACCACAATAAACTGTTTCTAAATTGTAGCTCACTAGATTTTTCACAAAAGAAATGTTGCCCATGTCTGAAAAATTCATTACAGGCTGATGCCCTACAAAATTAATTCACTGCTTCAAGAATGCAAAAGTAAAGCAATCATTGTAAAGCAAGTTGAAGGATCCTTGTGCTTGTTATTAAACGTGCAGAGGAAAAAAACAATTTTTAAAAAATGAAAAGTGGACTCTTTTCCCAAGTACTAGAAAACCAATGTCAAAGCTTCTGCATTAATCAAGAAAGAGAAAGTTGTTGAGATGTATAAAAAGTACATGTGAAGAACTTTGAATTGAGTTTACAAAGTGTTCCAGGAATGAGAACATTAATACGCTGCTCTCATACGGATATTCTGTAAAAAGCACTTTCTCATATCTGGCTGCTTTATTCCCTGCATCTCTTAATGGAGTTTTTCCTTCAATCCTGGGCAAAGGGAATCTCAGACTTTTAGCAGTTACTAATGCCTAAAAGTATAATAACAATTAAAAAGTGTCAAAGTGCATTGTGATTGTGACCACTTACCCAAGCTGTTAAACACATTAAACTCCTGTTGTATTATTCTCTGTCTTGGCAAGGTAAGAAGCCACTTATAATTGGATATTTAAGTTTTATTGTCTGTGTTCCTGTAAATGTGTTTTATTTAACCTTTATCATGATGGTCATTATTACAAAATGAGAGTATCAATCTATTGCAGTATTCTATTCACTCTTTTTCTTCTGGTATCTGACCTTAGATGACATAAACTAACATACAACAACAACAACATTTATTTATATAGCACGTTTTCATTAACATAGAATAAAAGTAAGGTCTGATGGCCAGGGAGGATAGGAAAAAAAAAAAAAAAAAAATCTGCAGGGGTACCAGGCCACAAGACCGCCCAGCCCCCACTAGGCATTCTACCTAATATAAATTATCTCAATCGGTCATCATGGTTTTCAGGCTTCACATGTAAGAATTTGACGATGATAGTCATGTGGACCTCTGGCCTTCAATCCATCAATGTAGGGACTGCACGGTGCTTTGATCGAGTGGACAGAAAACCGAAAAAAGAACAGCAGAGAAAGTAAGGGTTATTACGAATTTTGGAGCCACCATGAATGATAATGATAATTAAATGCATATACAGAATATCAGAGTTAAACTAAAATGAAGCTATGAGAAAGCCATGTTAAAATAATGTTTCATTAGCAGTTTTTTTAAAGTGCTCCACTGTTAGCCTGGCAAATTTCTATCGGTAAGCTATTCCAGATTTTAGGTGTATAACAGCAGAAGGCTGTCTTACCACTTATTTTAAGTTTAGCTCTTGGAATTATAAGCACACACTCATTTGAAGATCTAAGGTTACGAATTGGAGTGTAAGGTGAAAGGCATTCCAAAATATAAGATGAAGTGAGATCATTTAAGGCTTTGTAAACCTTACGCAGTATTTTAAAGTTAATTCTAAATGACACAAGTAACCAATGTAGTGACATCAAAACCTGAGAGATGTGCTCAGATTTTCTTTTCCTTTCTTTTCCTAAAGATTCTAGCAGCTGCATTCTGCAGTAGTTGCAATCGATTGATGTCTTTTTTGGGTAGTCCTGAGAGGAGTGAGTTACGGTAATCTAGACGACTGAAAACAAAAGCGTGAACTAATTTCTCAGCATGTTGCAATGTTATAAGTAGTGATGAGCGACCATGCTCGGCCAAACATGTGTTCAGCTCGAGCATCTCTATGGTTGGAGCATGGCGCTACTCGAACAAGCACCACATGTTCTTGTGCGCCATGCTCGAGTCTCCGCCCCGCACATTTCACGGGTTGGAGACAGCCAATCAAGGGGCAGGTAAGTACTGCCCTCACTGTAATGCCAGTAGCCATGTGACTCTATACTTTCATTTGTATTGAATGAGTATGAATTGTGGAATTGCAACGGCAAATTTAGAGCACACAGAAGGGTGAGGATCAAATGTGCTCTCTCCTGTCGCTCTAAATGTAAATGCTGATGACATATGAAACGTAACCAGTAGTCAATGTGCACGCTGGCTGACAATCGAATAGTGAATAAGCTGCTCTTTTGGGTTCATATATTTGTAAATCTGACGGACGGTAAAGGAGTCAGTGCCTCACCTGACATGAACATCACTGCATGTCACTGATCAGGAGGACAATCACGGAATGCGAATGACCAGGAGCAGCGCTAAGTGTCCGGACTTTTAAAACATTAAAAATGGGCTTTCGGAGAACACACCGAACATGTCTATGATGCTCTCCGGAGACTGGCACCCCTAGTACTGCCCAGTCCTCTCTTTTTCTCAAGTTACTCAACTTGTTCTTGTCGCAAATACATACCTCTCCGCTTGTTAAATGTTGTCTTCCACCTGACAGGCCTGCACGACTCCGATTAACATGGGTGGTGTTTCTGTCACTTTCTGACCTTTTCCAATGGACCAGGCACCCTCCCCTCTTCAGAGCAGGGGGTGCCTGGTTGTCTCCCATTGACTTACATTATACTCGGGTGCTCTGAACACTCGGAACACTTTGGTGCTTGCTCATCACTAGTTATAAGAGGTCTAACTTTTTCTATATTTCTAAAGTGAAAAAATGATGTCCTAGTAATCTGAATAACATTTGATTTAAAATTTAGGTCAGAGCCAATAATTACCCCTAAATTCTTTACATCTTTCTTGAATTTTAATTCTAATGAATCAAGTTAATTTCTTATACCCTCATTATATCCATTCCTTCCAATCACTAAATTTTCTGTTTTCTCCTTATTTAGTTTGAAAAAATGACTACTCATTCATTCAGAAACACAAGTAAAACATTGTGTCAGTAAACCAAGAGTGTTGGGGTCATCAGGCGCTATTGATAAATACAGTTGTGTGTCATTAGCATAGCTGTGGTAGCTCACGTTATGCCTTGAGATAATCTGACCTAATGGAAACATGTAGATCGAAAAGAGCAGTGGACCCAGGATAGATCTTTGGGGAGCACCATATAGAATATCATGTGTCTTTGAAGTATAATTACCACAACTAACAAAGAATTTTCTACCTGCCAGGTAAGACTCAAACCAATTTATGAGAGGCCCACCCATTGACTAAGGCGATTTCTAAGAATATTGTGATCAATGGTGTGAAATGCAGCACTCAGATCTAAGAGGATGAGAACAGATAAACGGCCTCTGTCTACATTTACCTGCAAGTCATTTACTACTTTAATGAGTGCAGTTTCTGTACTGTGATTTGTTCTAAAACCTGACTAAAACTTATCAAGAATAGCATGTTTATTGAGGTGGTCATGTAGCTGCATAATGACTGCCTTTTCTAGGATTTAACTTAAGAAAGGCAGGTTAGAAATAGGTCTAAAAGTTTCAAAAGCAGAGGATTCAAGATTATTTTTCTTGAGCAGGGGTTTAACAACAGCAGTCTTAAGACAGTCTGGGAAGACCCCCATATCTAATGATGAGTTTACTATGTCAAGAATATTATCAATTAGCACGCTGGATACTTCTTTGAAACAACTTGTTGGTATTGGGTCAAGAACACAGGTGGAGGGTCTCAGGTGAGAAATTATTTTTATTTAAATCAGGTCAATCTATCCTGGTGAAAGAATTTAATTTGTTTAAAATGGAGTACTGGGGTTTAAGAGGATCAATATTTTACTATATTATTTCTAACATTATTATTTTTGTGGTTAAAAAATATAGCAAACGTCTCACAAGTTTCACTGGAAGTTTTTTGGAGGCATTTTGGAGGAGTGACCTGGGATAGCAGGGAAATAGCACCGCCTCTCAAGACGACTATGTTGTTGTATTCTGTTATTTTAGCCTTCAATATCTCATAGTGGATAATCAGTTTAGTTTTTCTCCATTTACGCTCAGCTGTCTGGCATGTTTTCTTTAGATCAAACACTCTTTGGGTGTTCCATGGTGTAATAGTGCTGGAGGATTTTTTAACTGTGTTTTCAGGAGCGACTATGTCAGCGGCAGATCTCACTTTAGTATTAAAATTTTCCACCTCACTATTTACATTATACTCACTATTGTAGAAAGCACTACAAATGGACCGGTTGCTTAAAATGTTTGTAAACTTTAAAGCTGCAGATGAATCAAAGAAGCATTTTTTAACAATATGCTTCTCGTTAATTTTTTCTGTCATTACTTCTATATTAAATAGTAAGAGAAACAGTTCATTGTCCATGTTTAAAGGAACTTTCTTATTCGAAGATTCTGATTTAGGCATTAGACAGAACAAGAGAAGAGTTTTCTTCCAAATTCTTATCTTGTTGTAAATCTTTGTTGAAGCTTTGTACCATGTGTTGCAGCAGTTGTAACAGATCATTCTCATGTAACCTGAGAACACTAATAAAAATGGCAACAAAAAGAAATATGGTTTAATTTATTATACAACCAAATATACAAGACATGAATAGTACATGGAGAGCGCAATATCCTCAAAATACACCCAATCAAGAAGAACGTCTCTCACTTCATGCCTTCTTATAAGGTGCCTGTAAAAAGGCAGAGTTAAAGAATGGACTAAGAGATGAAATAGAAAACATGCTGTCTGTAACTAACAGGGTGTGAAAATGCAAAGAAAAATCAAGAAATATACCACAAAACTGAGCCCAAAACATTCACCAATATTCACAGTTGATGGTACACAAAAAAGTCATCTTTCCCAAGATTTATTTGAAGTAGCTGAATGTTATTTTCCGGAAACTTGGACACTGCTGGTGGTGCACCACCATCTTAAATAGTGGCACTACAATGACATCACATTTTGTAACAACCAGACAGTGTTGTTACATTAACATGGCCACAGCAAAACTGAAACATTTTAAATCCACTACATGTGACCCAAAATAAGTTACAAAATAATGTTGCGGTAATGTCACGAAAATTACAAAAACTATCAACACAATAAACAATTACATTAATTTGCCAAAAGCAGCAAAAATATAATCAAACAGTCAAAAAAATTTAAATTCACAATTCATTTGCCAGCTTCTGCAACTTCTCCACTTACATATAACAATGAATCCTGCTTTCACCTGCTGTCTCTTTCTTTTAACACTACCTTCTTTGTCTTCCTCCTAAGATATATTATGTTACAATAAGTTGATTACAAGAAGTGTTGATCGGCAAAATTTGTCAGGCTGTGTTTGATGATGACCTTACTTGCTGAAAATTTTCCTGGAAATCCGCCATGTGGCTGGAGAACATTTTTCCTCTCAGTGTCCCATGGTGCTTTGTGAGGCCAACATGACATCACAGAGCTGTAGCAGCCATGCACAGAACATTTGTTTAAGAACATTTATTTGCATTCTCCACATCTGTACATTTTAAATTGCTGTTTTTTTTTTATGTGACTATCCGCATGCTACTCTAGCTGGATTTGTGTTAACTGTCCAGCATAGATGCTTCACCAGTCCTCAGGGATACTAAAAACACAATTGCATTATTGTAATCCACTCAAAACTAGTTCAGCTCCACCTTGTCTTTTATAAACAATTAGGTGATTTTGTTCTGAAACACGTATATGACATTTGTCCCAAACATTCGTCTTTTCACTGGAGCTGCAGATTAAGTGACTTCAAATGAGCAGTGATGTCAGGTAATAATGGTAATTTTCAAATCCATGTCTGGGCTCCTAGCTCTGCCTCCTTTCTTTGTTGCTTGCTGTGGCAGAAGACAGAATAATCATTCCAAAACTCTGTTTCTGTATAGTCACCTCACCTAAAACATGTAACAGTAACATAAATAACTGACTTATTGTAATAAATAATACAAACAAGCTCACCTCACTGTACAAGATCACAAAATTCCTCCACTAGTGGTTGAAACTGTCTGTCGTCCAGTGATTTTGACAAAATTAAATTTACAATCTGCACAACCAGCTGCACCACAGCTTACATCTCAGAGTTCCTTAGTTTGGCTACAACCTCTTCTTGATGTATAATGCAATGGAAGGCAATGAAATCTGGTGTATCATTTCTGTCTCCACAGCCCAAAAAATCAATAAGTTCTTTGCCTTGCAAGTTTGGAGCACCGTCGGTTCAAACAGATGCCAGTTTGTCCATGGCAAAGTTATTCTTTGACATAAAACCCAGTAGTGCTTTCAAAATGCCTTTCCATCAATCTGATTTTTCAGTTGTATTAAGCCCAAAAGTTTCTTGCAAAAAATAACTTCCTTTGGGAACTGGACCCAGACATGTAATTATGCAGTGTCACATATACCTGTGATCTTATGTAATGCCATATTGTAAAACAAAACAGTCAAATGCTGTGTTCATGTATTTTGATGCTTCTCATCATAGTTGTGTCAGACAAAGCCAGTCCCACGACTCTTCTCAGAACTTTATTACTGAAATCTGTGTACAACTACCTCAGCATTTGCTAATGCTTTCTTGTGCCTTGCTAATATCCACCAGGTATTGAGCAATGCCTTGATCAATGTTTTGCTTTCCTCTCAAGATATTTGCATAAGATTTTGCTGTCCTTCCCGTGATTTAGAGGGAAACACATTGCGCTTTTTGTGCAGATTGCTACCAGGTGGATATTTTTCATTGAAGTCAGAAATGTGTGATTTTAAAATGTATTTCAAGATTACTGCATTTCAGAATTTCCAGTTATTCTGTGCATTTCAAACAAGTTGGTTTTGAGGTACATCCTCTCATTACAAAAATAAACTGCTCTGTCCATTTTTCCTAAAATTTTCTATTTACACTTTCTACAGAGCAATATTTTTTCATTTTTATGTTATCCTCTTTGGCACTTGTGTCTGGCTCACCTTCATTTGTGCCTTTTTTTTGAATGAGAAACTAATCCATTGTGATGCTACAGTGTTGTTTTAAAATTCTGGAAGGGCGAGCATGCTAAACTCTGTGTGAACTCTACTGCTGCAACATCCTTAATGGTTGTGAGTAAACTACTTACTTGTACTTTATAGATAGATAGATAGATAGATACTTTATTAATCCCAAGGGGAAATTCACATACTCCAGCAGCAGCATACTGATAAAAAAACAATATTAAATAGTGATGATAGAATTGGTGATGCTGTACCGTCTCATTTTAATGCAATTAAACTTTATAGAAATTGCATTAATTATTCAGTAATTCAGTCATTGTCCAACCCACTATATCCTAAGACATGGTCATGGGGTCTGCTGGAGCTAATCCCAGCCAACACAGGGTGCAAGGCAGGAATAAACCCAGAGCAGTGCGCCAGCCCACCGCAGGGCACACACACACACCCACGACAATCTAGGATCGCCAATGCACCTAACCTGCATGTCTTTGGACTGTGGGAGGAAACCGGAGCACCCAGAGGAAACCCACGCAAACACGGGGAAAACATGCAAACTCCACGCAGGGAGGACCCAGGAAGTGAACCCAGGTCTCCTTACTGTGAGGCAGCAGTGCTACCACTGTGCCACCGTGATGCCCTTAATTGCCCTTAATTATTATTAGTCTAAAAACAGGATTGCAGCCCCCGGTCAGAACAGCGCTGGACCTCCTGCGGTTTGCCTGTCAGGACCAAATAGGGTTGGACAATGCTGTCATCTTCCTGCTCAACTGCTCATCTATAGTTCTACTGAATAATGGACTACCTAGCTGGTAGACCATAGTTTGTGCAACTTAAGAACTATGTATTGGACATAGTCATGAATAGAGAACTGTATTGGCTCTTTTCCTATCTACCCAGGACACCTCAGACTTTAGATACAATACGGAAACGTCACTTCGGGGAGGCATATGTATATAAGAAAGGTCAGTTTGGCCTCTGAAGAAGTTGAGGTAATTTGATGTATGCAGGACATTCGGTAGCGGCCAGTACAATTTCCTCATTTCCAGTGTTCTGGGGAAGTGGCAGGTGATGCCAGCAGACTAAATAAACTAATTAAAAAGGCTGTTTCATTCTTGGGCTGGGCTCAATGGAGGAAGTGGTAGGACAATGGACAATGACACATCGAATGTCCGAGTTCTTGACTAAACAGAGCAGAATATTCAGCAACAGACTGGAAGATTACTGTGTTGGTCCAAGAAGTGCTATGTAAAGTTGTTTCTACCATCAGGCTCTGTGCTGAATGGTTATGAGTTGATCTAACATCTTAAAAGACAACAATACTACTGTACATGCAATTTACTGTGCTAATATACTGTGCCAATAACTGATGTCCTGTACTGTGATATTCTAACTGATAGGTATGTGCAATTCTAATCACTTTATACTTAGTAAATACCTATATTTTGGTAATATACCTATTAGTAATTCTTGTTAAACGTATTTTCATCTTGTCAACATACTGCTGCTATAATTTTGCAATTTCTATCAGGATTAATAACGTGTTTATCTGCCTAACTATCTGACACAAGTGTTACCTTTCCATTTACAGAGAGAATTGTTTAAGCTTTTTAACTTTAAAATTAAGGTGTATCTTTATTAAGACTTTATAATTAAATGTAGCTGTTGTTTACTATTTATTTATATTTTCTATCATTTATTTTGTTTGTTTTTCTGTTTTGTTATTCTATTCTTAATAACTTGTTTTGCTTTTAAATTGCTATACATTTTCTGCACATCTTGAGTGACTTAAGCAATAAAGCAGTTACCTGTGGCTAGGAAATACCACTTTCTTTCACATTCAAAGGGTCATTAGGCTTAGGAGAAATGCACCCAGTAGAAGACAGAAAGGTGGGAATCATACACCATTGGTTGGTAAGTGGCATTAAGTGTATCAGTGTATCAGTCACTATCTCTCTAAGTTAATCTCGTGGACCATATTATATAAGCCTTTAGGTCTATGTGTGTTCCTCATGCCAAAGCTAGTGGGTCCATATTGTGGAATACTGAGGAGTGAAAGGCTGTGCAGGCATCACTCATAATCAGTGCTTCAGTGAATAGGGTCTCTTTGTGTGTTTGTAAGAGAAGGCCAAGCCATAGTAACCTTGGTGAGTTCCACTAACCCAATGATAATGCACAAATTATCCATGATGATTACATATTGCAGCAAAATAAAAATAAAAATGTCCTAGGTGACGAATGCTTGCTGTGGAAAGTATACTGTGAGCTAACCAAATAAGGTTGATAGCCTGAAATATCTCTTCAGGTCTAAAAACGTAATGTGTTGTTATATTACAAAACTGTAAACACAGGCATATCTATACAGCCAATAGAACATTATAGTGATTGAACAACAAATAATTTTGATCACATTTGAAGAAAATGAGTTAATACAGATCTTGGAGGTATTAGAAGTAACTTAGCTAGAAAATAAAGGTCTGATAAAAGGACCAGTGAAAGTCATTGCCGGAAAGCAAGGTGGGGTCAAAGCACAATAAGAAGATGGCTTAAAAACCATAAAACCAAAATGAAATACAAAGCTGAGCAACAAAACAAGTCAAAATTCAAACATGTACTCTATAAAAGGATTTTTTAAAGGGAAAAATTGTTTTTTAGCCTCTCCTTCATTAAGTCTTTCCAATTGAGTCTAAATTTCCCTCTGGGGACAAATAAAGCTCTATCTATCCATCTATCCAATGATTATTTTTATCAAAGTTCAGATGCCAGGCTGTGGGTGCTGCAGTCTTTTTAATGGTTGTGTGATGATGCATGTCATGCACTACACACACGCACTTCACCATTGACAACATCATAGTGCAAATAGCATAGAAAGGACAGAGTCAAAATAGCAATATGGTAACATCATCAAAATAATGTTAAAATTAAACATTAATGACTATGATAAAAGTCATTAATAATAAGAGGAATAAGATAATAAGAGGAAGGCCTAAGTGAAGGTTTATGGATGTGCTGAGAGAGGACATGCAGGTGACAGGTGTAACAGAACAAGATGCAGAGGACAGAAAGATATGGAAGAAGATGATCTGCTGTGGCGACCCCTAACGGGAGCAGCAGAAAGAAGAAGAAGAAGAATAACAATGATAATAGTACCACAAAATAATGATACAAGTACATCTGTTGAAGTTCTCAAAACATATCTTAACAGTGACAGGTGTAACAGAACAAGAGGCAGAGGACAGAGAGATATGGAAGAAGATGATCCGCTGTGGCGATCCCTAACGGGAGCAGCAGAAAGAAGAAGAAGAAGAATAACAATGATAATAGTACCACAAAATAATGATACAAGTACACCTGTTGAAGTTCTCAAAACATATCTTAACAGTGAATACTGTATGGATAGCTGTATGAGTACAAGGAGGGTCTAGTTAATTCAAAACTGAAAATAGTGGATTAATAATGATGAACACTAAGGAGACCATCACAGAGTGAAAGGGAACACAAGCTGAATGTAGAAGAACAGAGCTCTCTTCCAGAACATAGAGAACATCAACACTCATAGTCTTTGCTGGATAGAGACAGAGAGAGAGGGGAAGTGATGCATACCATGAGCAACAGTAGTCATTTCCTCAAGTTACTGATATACGAAGATATTGCTTGGACCTAAAACCGTCAGTTCAAAACAGAAAAAACAACAACACTATAACAAACAACAGGATTCACTTGAAGTTTTATTACCACACTATTTAATGCTTCCGGATATCTGCCATTACTGTGTAGTATGACAGAACAAACACAAAGGATTGAAGGACTCTGCAAAAAGTTGTAACATTTGTACATTTTTGTAAATCATAGGTCATGATTTATTTTGTAGAGATCTGTCTCACACACATCCAGAATAAGGCTGACAGGTGATACTGTAGCATCATACACAAGCCAGAATCATTTTTTACCCAAACGTTGTGCATTTCATGAATAGCTTAGGCATCATGACAGTCAAACATTTATCCATTATTATCCTGTCAGTTATGATTCTTTTTCCATACTGCATATTTCTGTTTGCTGCAATATATTATGTTGAATTTTGGTGTTCTGGTAAACATAAGTCCCTTTTCACTGCCTTTTTAATTTTGTTAATATATTTTTATCGAGAAAATAAATGAAAGTATAAGTTCAACTATACCGGTTACATATGATATATAAAACCTGAAATTGAATAATTGTGGAGCTAGTCTTGAATATTAGCCCAAGAAAACTGCGGATGAAATTGTGCTGCCAATGACTTCTCAAAGATTCAGCTAGTTGTTGTGTTTCCGTCTCTGTTGCACAAAACCACAAAGCCTAATAAATCCAATATATACTTAAGCACACAGATGAATAGGTACATTATTAATTATATTTTAATGCTACTTCTAAGTAACTAAAGCTTATTTGTCTAATAAGATATATTAAGATGTCCAAAGCCTAAGTAGAGAATCATTCCCTGCTCATTGAGGAGTACTTCTTGTGCAGTTTCTCTTTTGTTGTTTTTTTCTTTTTTTGTTTGGATAAAAAGTGATCGTTATATTTGATAAGAAAATCATTTTTGCTTTTGATCAACACTGAGAGGGTTCCAATAAGTGGTTCAGTACAAATGATGTGTCATAATGAATGTTGTTGTCTAGTTCTCTGTGAAAAACCCTTAACTGATTCTGTAAAATGAAAGCTTTAGTTGTATTTATGCAAATCTATAACTCATCACTATATATACTCACTTTGCTCCCTGACTCCGAATAGAAAATCATTGCATTTTCATGTCTTGAATGGCAGGTGGAAATACAAGAAAATAATTTGCTTTCCTCTTAAAATTAGCCTGATGGATGCTAAAAAAAGTGTCTGCAGTTTAATTATTGCTTGGTGGCATTTTTTGTTTGTTGATTATAAGACAATGTCTACAGTGTATTTGTACTTCTAAAAAAGATGAGCTTACAACTAAGGAGTTAAAATAAGAACCATCGATACAGAGACTCTTAGGATATTTTAAACTTTAATAATACAGGACATTTAGCATTTGCAGACATTTATAGTTCTAGAAAAGAACAAGTAGCATATTTGGTATGCCAAGAATTATTTGTACTTTTCATATAGTCTAAATTAAGGACTGTTTTAGTGAATCATTGAAATTAGAACCTGGAAAAGCAAATTAACTTGACTCCAGAAGCTAAAATCTGCTTGCCCAGTGTGAGACATGTGAGCTATAGGAGCACTTTGGAGGCTCAGTTCTGGTAAGGAATCGGGGAATACTGTGGGTGTCACACAATCCTTCACTTCCTTCACCTATCTAACCTTAGAATGGAGGAGGACACTCCAGAAGAATCATGATGTCACCCCATTTTCCCACAACCTTGTGGTTTCTTCTCCTAATTAAGAAGCACTCAGACAGGAAGTAACTATTTGTTGCTGGACGGGAGAGGACCTGACAGGACAGGGCCTTCCAATGGGACTTAACCTTTTGCTGGCTAAGAAAGCCATCTTGCATACTAATGCTCTGTCTTTCTCAGTTTTTGGTGCTTTGGACTTTTTTTTTCATCTTATTAAATGGGACATCACAACTGGGACCGTAATCTTTTAAATATTCAAGTGTCTAATGTTTGTATCCATTATAGGTTAATGAATGACATGTAGTTTGTTCAAACATTGATTTATTTGAAGGAATGAAATGTATTTATCCCTTTATTTAATATGCCTAATTTTAAAGTCATAACATATAAAAGCTTGTCTTAGCATCAGAAGCCACATCCAGTCCGGTATAGGACACACTTAGTCATGACTATTCTATTTGCTGTGGATTACTGGAGCAAAATATCCATCAGAGTGAGCTTAACCTCCCAGGGCTGACATAGGCATTCATTCATTTATTATATTTCTGTTCTTTGCTTCCACTTATTAAATATTTGAAAGGTGATGTGTTAACTGAGATAGTACATTATCTTGGATTAACTCAGTCCATAAAATGACAGTATATAAACAGACTAGTGATGAGCAAATACATCCTAATGTCTCAACAAATGCTGGAAGGCCAGCCATTCAACACAATGTATAATGCATGTGGGAAATCTCCTAAAGCAGATGACCTCCCAAGTACACTGGAAAGAATATGAATTGACACCTTGACATCCATTCCATTTCAAATGTAAAAAAAAAAAAGAAAAGAGAAACATTCCTGAGGAAATGATGATATGAAAAATACTTTTGTTACATTGCATTTTTAACTTATTGGGATTTTATATACCTCAAAATCAACAATTACATACAGCATACTGTGTATTCCATGTAAACAGCTTGTGAGTGTTTTTGATTTTGTTTTGGAGAATGTGCCATATTAACTAAATTGAATTGTTCTTATAAATCTGTTGCTGTTATAGTTATTGCTTAGTTTTTTTAATACAGGACCACATTAAGGTGTTTGATGAGTTATTTCTATTTATGGAGTGAATGATCATTTAATATGAGGTGTGAATCTGTTTTTAATTAGATGTTATGACAGCTTTTGTTGAATTAACAGCATATTCAATTTGTCAAAAAGCCAAAAAAACTAACTGCAACAAAACAACTAATCAAATAATACTAGAAACAAATTAGTTATATTAATATTCTTTATGAACTAAAATAATACAAGGTGTAGAGGTGAAAATATTGAGCCGAGGTGATTATGAATAATTGGGGTGGAACTGGGCAAAACACCATTTAATTCAAACAAAAAACTTGTGCTTATTGTCCAGTTTCCCTTTTAAATTGGTCACTTTTAGCAAGTCTCTCCTTCTCCTTCTCCTTTTCCTTCACTCCAGCAAAGTCATGTCCAAATGAGACACCACCTCCCGGGAGCACCTCCCTTTTATACCAGATGAATAGGAAGGGGCAGAGCTTCCTTGGTTCCATTGCCCTCATGGCTGTGAAGGGAAAAAAATGACAAGCCCATTAGTGACAGCACCCCCTCTCCTTCTGGGGTGGCACCACATACCTTAGGTGAGCCCAGAATGCATTGTTATAGTGCGATTGCATGACAAAGGATAGCAGTAGTTGGTGCTCATGGATCCTGTGCCTTGGGTTCAAATCAAAGGCCCGTTCTTAATCTGTGAGATTTTGGTGACCTATTACTAGGGAGCTCCGTCCCCTGCTCGCTTTGCTCGCCCACCCCTGGGTTTGGTTTACCGGATAAACAATTTAAAGAGATTGTTGTTTTAATGGGGATTGTTACATATGCATTATTTTCATTTTTACTTTAAAATTTTTGTAAAAACAATATTTGTCCTTTATTTCCTGCCCCGGGCGTGCTTAAATCTTTCTCACAGGACTTGTAACACTGCTCGCATTGCATTGTGAAGGGGGGTCTGAACGCACACTAAAGAGATACGATCGGTTCAGCTGCTGTCTTGCTGCTGCTGCTGGCCAGCTGCGTGTTCTGCTTGTCACGCTTTGCATCAATCACTTAAAAGCCTGTACAGCAGCTGTCCTTTTGCCACTTCACGTCTCTGCCGCTAGCGTTCTGAAGTTGGGGGGTGGGCTTGGGTGAGGACTGAACTCACTTTTTCATCTGCTGGCTTGCTGTAGCTGCAGTTTTCTGCTTGTTGTTGTTTTAAGAGCTGGGAGCACCTGAAGTTTGTCTGCCAAAACCATTCCAACAACTGCTAGGTTAGGTGTCAGTGAACTTGTTTTAAATTGTTTGTAAGCAGGGCGTGACATGCAAAAGTCACTGTCTCACGGGTTTTGCTTCCTAAGGTTGCAATATCAAGTCTTCTGTGTCATCAAAGTGTCTCTCCGAGATGATCTGGTCTGGATCGCTTCGTTCAACCCCCCTGGAGGTGTGCTACGCTCCTGCCACTTTGCATCTCTCTCGCTCACGTTGTGAAGGGGGTGGAGCTGAACGCGCGCTAAGGGGAAGTGGACAGATCAGCTACTGGCTTTGTGCTGCTTCTGCCAAGATGCCTGTTCTGCTTGTCGCTCTGCACATAGATAATTTGAAAGCATGTACAGCAGCTGTCCTTCTGTCTCACTGCCTTGTCTTGCGTGACGTTAAAATGTCTCTCGCGGGATGTCAAATTGTCTTCTGAGAAGATCAAGCCTTGTCTCCCTGGTCTACCTGCCAAGATTTTTTTTTATAATATAGAGGTGTTACTCATAACCTTAGCCCGACATCCACATATCATATGTGTTTACAAAGCGTGTTTTAATAAGTTTACATTTGTTTAAAGTGTGTGGGAGGGGTATTTTAAGGCTTAAACTATAAAAAAATGTTTATTTATATGGTATTTCTATATCACGGATTTTCACCTATCGCTGATGGGTCTGGAATGTAACTACTGCGATAGGCGGGGGAATAACTGTACCCTGAATTAGAATATATGCCGATGTACAAGTGAAATGCTTTATTTTCTATAATAACAAGGCTGTTTTTATAGCTTGTATGCTTTAACAAAAAGCTGTCAATTAGATTTTATTCCTCTAATCAGCAGTATGTGTGTAGTAGATATAGTAGCCGTAATATGGATACATTGCAGTCAGATTCTTACTTGCATGTCTGACCAGCATACCATATGTCACCACTCTCCAGCACCATGATTAAAAAAAATATGTTCAAAATGCAGGACTTTAAAAATAACACTTTAGCTTAGGTACTACATGTAACACATCTAATTGTCAGATACTGTTATGTAACAAGACATTGCCATAGGCTTCTTTTGGTCTTATTAACACCTCCAAAGCATCATTAAGATGGTTATTTATCTTTGTGAAATGCAGCATATTTAGCCTCAGTTGGTAATCAAAGAGGATCAAAAGGATAGTATGTGGTAACCTGATTCGAACCAAAGCAGTCTTTGGTCAATTTGTGTTATAGGTCACTAATATTTGGTTTAGGTAATTCAACCCACCAAGTTTGTTACAGAAAAAAAGACTTTGTCTATAATTAACTATTATAAAACAAGTAATGTTCGCACTGCACGATAACATGTAGTGAATACACTTGAATTGAGCATTCATAGATTTCATACACTTTCTCTGTACATTTAGTATTTGTTTGCTCAGAGGTTAATGTGCTTGCTGGTTCCAGAGAAGACTTAGATGACCTAGCTTGGAGAAGAGTTCTCCTCCTTGGTGTCTGGAGTCCACACCCTTTCAGCAACATAAATGGCACCTTCTCTCTGTGTACATTCTCTGGAATTAATAGAGTGCACACCCCAATGCTTTCGGATGTCGACATGCAGACATTTTTATTGGACTCTGATGACCTATCCCCCCTCAGTGTCTGGAGCACACATCTCTTCAGTTATATAAATGGTGTGCCTCTGTGTACTTTACTTTTTTTTCACATTTGGCTGTCCAGTGCTGCCCACGTCACCCATAACTAAATCCACCGCTGCCACTGTGAGTCACTAAACGTGCTAGCATTCAATTTGCACTGTAGTTGTTTACTTGTGGGAAAACAAAACTTGTTAACCTAATGGACAATGAGGGCACCCCTTTGAAGAGGAGGTGAGAAAATATAATTATACTGTAACATGTACAGAATACTTAAAAATTATCACCTTCATTGTATAACCAGTCAATTTCAGTATTAGCACCAACTTTCAAAATATACATTATGTACTGAAAATTTTCAGTTGACTAAATATCTGACCATTCATTCATATTAGTAATCCATTTTCACACTCATTAAAAATCATCTACAATACTCCAATAAAAAACACAAAAACCCAGATTTAGGGTGGCACGGTGGCGCAGTGGGTAGCACTGCTGCCTTGCAGTTAGGAGACCCGGGCTTGCTTCCCGGGTCCTCCCTGCGTGTAGTTTGCATGTTCTCCCCATGTCTGCATGGGTTTCCTCCGGGTGCTCTGGTTTCGTCCCATAGTCCTTCAAAGACATGCAGATTTGGTGCATTGGTGATCCTAAATTGTCCCTAGTGTGTGTTTGGTGTGTGTGTGTGTGTGTGGATTTATTCCCTGCCTTGCACCCTCTGTTGGCTGGAATTGGCACCAGCAGACCCCTGTGACCCTGTAGTTAGGATATAGCGGGTTGGATAATGGATGGATGGAAAACCCAGATTTAATGTTAAAGTGTATAGATTGTAATAAATACATCCATCCACCTACCCATTACCAAAGCAGCTTAATCCAATTCAAAGTCAAGGAAGCCAGAGCCTACACTAGCAGTACTGGCATAAAGGTAGGATATAACCCGGACAGGGCACCACTGCTTCACAATGCAAACACTGATATAGGGGATGTCCCATAACCCCTGCAACGTAGGGTGCTTTTAAACCCTAATGGCTCTTCATTAGGCCTCCACAAAGCTAACAAAAATATATATGTTTATTTTTTTCAAACAGAAGTAAATATTTGTACATATTTATGCTAAACAAAACAGTGAGAAACTGGTATGTTGCATCTTGTGACATTATAAATTAGCGTATGTACTTGCGTCTACATTCTCAGGCGGATAAGACGGGGCTTGATTTTACCATATAATTTCTGGTATTTTATAATGTTGGTCGTATACGTCCAATGTGGAAAACTCATGCTATTGGTCTAAGAGATTACGATATGCTAATGCCCACCAGGGAGCACACTGCCTTTTTTTTCTATGTATTGTGCCTACGTGACCACACGGTAATACCCAAACTATTCCAAAGCGACATTTGCAATGTTCTACATTTTTTGTATTTCACGCCCTCATACACCTTTATCATAAGAGCATCCCTTATGTACAAGGGAGCGTTCGATCAGAAGAAAATATGAGGCTGGCTTTAAATTAAAAGTCATTAAAGTGGCGAAAAAATTGGTAACTGCACTGCTGCAACATAATTTGATGTGTCTGAGAAACTGATGCAAGATTGGAAGAAGCATGAAGATGTAAAAAAAAAAATTAAGTGTCATATTTTTGAACGGGTGTATAAGTCGGGCTCTGATTTTATGATTGATTTTTCAGGTTTCAAGACCTGACTTATATGCAAGTGTATACGGTACTCAGTGGCCATTACTAAGTTTGAGACAAAAAGTTTTAAAAAGTAGTAGAGAGCTCTTTACAAGTAGGACTGAAAGATGCTGGTCTGCAAGAACTTCACAGACAGTCTGGATGGGGTGAGATGAGTGATTGGGAGCAAACTGGTCAGAGCTAGATGTTTGAGTGGCAGTAGTTCGTCTGCTAGGACTGAGAGCTCATCTTTTAAATCAGTAGGGCTTGAGAAAGTGAACCGAGACGTTTTTAGAAAGCTAATACGTTAGAACCCTACAGAGGCGTTAATGACTGCCTATTTGGGGCATCATGCCAGCTGAGATGAGCAGTATAACAGCAATTTCTCATACCATAATACTAACAGTGTTCATGTTGGGAACAGCAGAAGCTAACCAAGTATTGTTCAAAGTTCATACCAGTTTTAGAGCTGTCACCCATAAAAATGGGAACATTAAACCATCTCCCTCACCAGAGCCTACGGTTGTAGTGTTGCTATATTTAGTTGTTCAATAATTAAGCCCATTATTGGGATGATCCTGTGGCAGTGCTACCGAGAGGACTTCAGATTCTAGCAGTCAGCAGTGTGTGCAGCCAATAGGAAAATGGAGCGCTCTTTAAAAGAAGCTGGCATTTAGACTTCAGCAGGAAATGAACCAGTCAAAATGAAACTGCAGCGGTCAAGGCAGATAGTGTTTAACTGTATATGTCACAAAAAGTAACTATTCTGTGTGATGCAGGCTTGTTTTTTGTTTGCAGACTGCATATCCATTTATAATGCAATTTGTATTCCTGGGATATGCATATCCTAACTGATAACATTCTTCATATCTAATTCACTGTATAATCTGCAACACCACACAATGATTTGAGCATTAAGTGAACAGGACTCCCCAGATTAGCATTGAAGTATGTCAAACATTGACTAAGAGCCTCTTCATAAATATGCAACCAACCAGGCCCAGAATAGTCAGGTAAAATATGCAGTGTTTTTACATAAACAAATAATTAAAAACACTTGCTAATTTATTTATTAAGAAAAATTAGCCAGGGTGGCGCAGTGGGTAGCACTGCTGCCTCGCAGTTAGGGAACCCGGGTTCGCTTCCCGGGTCCTCCCTGCATGGAGTTTGCATGTTCTTCATGTGTCTGTGTGGGTTTACTCTGGGTGCTCCTGTTTCCTCCCACAGTCCAAAGACATGCAGGTTAGGTGCTTTGGCGATTCTAAATTGTCCCCCGTGTGTGTGTATGTCCTGCGATGGGCTGGCACCCTGCCCGGGGTTTGTTCCTGCCTTGTGACCTCTGTTGGCTGGGATTGGCTCCAGCAGACCTCCATTACCCTGTAGTTAGGATATAGCGGGTTGGATAATAAATGGATGGAAAATTAGCCAAAATATACAATTAGAGAATGTTCCTAAGGGTTCAGAAACTTTCAAGCACCACTGTATTATTTCAGTGCTACAGCAGTTTTCCTACAAATTTCAAAAATGTAGACACAGAGCGGCCTCTGAAGAAACTATTGAAAATGTTTCTGACTATAGTAGAGAGGCAAGCGGTTGGTATTGTGCCCCTGCTATTATGGGTTGTGGCCACAGAGCACTATACTAGTGAATTTACACTCACACACATGCACACACACACTCATTCACTCATGTGAGGCCAGTTCATAGTCATCAGTTAATCGGATCTGCATTTCTTTCAGATGTGGGAGGAAAACGGCAGCATATGGAGGGCACTTGGTTGGCAAGAGTAACATAGATGAGTCAGCCAATGAGGAACTAAGTATTGTCCCCTTAGCTGTGATTGACATTAAGAGCTTTGTCTCGTTAAAATGAAAAATAAATTATGCAGAACTTTTTCATTTTCTATGTGCACTCATCAAAATGTCAAATGATGTATGGAAAATTCTTTAAAATGTAAAATGTAAATGTGGAAAAGGAGTATAAAAATACAAATGAGTGAAGTGATATATAAAATAAACAATGATAAGTAGGTAAATGGATAAACATTGAAATTGAAATAGGTAAGCATTTAAATACATACATAAATGCATTATATTTATTTACTGTATTTTGCCATGGAAAAGCTTCTACAGTCAAATGATATAAAAGAATATAAATTTGCTTACTTATTCCCATAATTCATAACAATAAATAAATCAGTCTCTTGAGTAGCACATTGCTTTGAAAGCTCATACAAACACAAAATTTATTTTTGATGTGTGTTGCATTTCCCACTGAATTTCAATGGGCATTTGCTCCCTACTACCAGTCTCTGATCCCATGATCCGAATATTGTCAGTGAAAGAATTATTCCTGTAGGTTAATTTGTAAAATTAATAATTTTCCTGCTACAATTCTGAAATGTAACAAGTGGAGTGGTTCTAATTAAGCTAAAATCCTCACATAAAATTTTATTTGCTCTTATTAAAGCTTAATAAAGTTGTCTCCAAAGAGCAAAAAGAATTAATCAGAGCAACTGGAAGAGTAGTTATTGTTGAAGGTCACAAAAGCGGGTCTTTAGGCAATGAAGTCTCAAGTAAGTAAAGCTGCATTTTAATATTGGATACTGAAATGCTGTGAATTGTTTTATATGAATGTTACTTATGAATACAATAAAACATGTCAGAATTATCCAGGTATTGATTAATGGCCCTTAAGAAATTTGATCTTAAAGGTAAACAATTAACCTAGAGAAGGAGAGGGCACATTTTCATTTTTCAAATTTGAAATAATTTAGCTGCTACTCGTCAGCCAATATACCACACACAGAATATTTATAGCTACACAGATAAATATACATGTTTTTTTTCATTATGTAACTGATGTACACACATGGGGCATAAAAAATAATAACATCAATGTTTTAAATGAAATGTTCATAGTTTGAACTACATTCTGCTCAAATTTTAGCTTAATTCAATTTAAGCTTATTGTCATTATACTTCACAACACAGTGTTGCTAGTTTGCCATCTGGAGTATGTGTATTAGTTAAGCTTACTGAATATTGTGACAATTACATTCTAGAGAAAAAAAATATAACAGCTGTGCCTTTTATTGCATACAAATATACTTTATCATTGACTGTTAATTCAAGCAACAATCCAAAGGAGAGCACTAGTTAGTCACTTATTTGTGACTAACTTCTAGAATAATACAGTGTTTCATAAATGTAAGCAGGTTTAACAAAGCACATCTTTTGCTCGTGTTCAACACTCAGCAGGGAATAAATCTAAAAATTTCATATTGCTGCTTAATATCAAAGAATTCCTTAACTTCATTTTCAATTATAGTTTGCTGTGTTACATTCATCTAAACTAGTATTCCTCAAAGCCAGTCTGATGTACCACTGTGACTGATAGTTTTAGTTTATAGTCGAAGGTGTAAAGAGTGAAGAGAAAAGGTGACAGGACTGTTCCTTGTAGCACTCCAGTGTTGTTCACATCCGTATCAGAAACACAATCCTCGAGTCTCACAAACTGTGATCTGCCCGACAGATAGTCCATATTCCAGGACACCACAGGCTCATCCACCTGCAAATATCCTTAGCTTACCACTTAACAGGGATAGCTTGATGGTAATGAAAGTCCAAGAGAAATTTAAAACACTAGCCAACCCGCGGCGTACCATATGCTGCATAATTAGGCCAGTTTATTAATGATTTTTAAGCACAGGGAGAAAATTAACATTTGAAAAATCGGTAATGTAATAAATCAGAAAGAAAAGCAACATTGTAACAATGCACGGAACGAACCAACACACAATTGTCCGTGACTGAAAACTGGCGGACCGCCATCGCACCCTGCCTGCTCATGTGCCCACCTCCAACTCGTCACTTGAGTCGTTGTCGTCTTTGCCGTCTTTGCACAGTCCACATGCACCTGTGACTCACATAGACTTTTCATTGCTCTGTGCGGTTTTGGCTGCTTTTCTATATGTAATCCACTAAGACACCCGCCCACGGTAGTAGCGCGAATTGCTGTATGTAGCGTGTAAAACAGTTTGCTATGGTGCACACGGTCGTGCCTTGTAACCAAAAACTCGGTTTTTAAAGACTGCTTACTTCATTGTGTTTTAACCTCAGTTGTAAAGGATTGTTTTAAGGATCCCATTGGATACCCCTCGCAAACCAATTTACACGCTGCATATGGCGATTCACCTCCCCAAGAAACATGCCTCTATGAACAGTCAACGTGGCTCAGAGGTGCATGTGGCCTCTACGACAGACGAATATAAATGACGCCGTTTTTTCTGTGTCGTCGCGTCCGAGTTGGCGGGCGTAGCTCTGCGAGTTGTAGTCGTATCCAATGGTCTTGGAGTTGGTGGGCATGGCTCCTTCCTGCATGCGCCATAGGTGTCTTACTTGTCGGCGGCTTAGTGAATCCACACCCCTTCCGGCGTGCTTTCCATTGGTGTCTTGCCTTAGTGAATTATATATATAGATAATCCTCACAGTGCTGCCAGCTTTGTCCAGGTGAAAATAAGCCTTTTGGAGCAGACAGATAATTTCATTCTCCTCTCCAATCTTTGTCTGATAAGCAAACACCAGTAGGTCCAGGTAGTCTATTATAGGAGAACTCATACTGTATAGTCCAGGACCAGCCTCTCAAAGGTTTTCATGATGTGAGTGCCACTGGTCTGTACTCATTAGGTGAAGTGGTGACTGCCTTCATTGGAACAGGAACAATACAGAGTTTTTCTACAGCAGCGCTCTTTCTGGAGCCTTCAGGACAGACTGAACAGGTGACAGAGGACTTCATAAAGTTGATCAGCACAGGCCTTAAGAACTTGACTCTATCTGGTCCTGCTGCTTTTCCTGTGTGTAGCTTCCTCTGTTCTCTCCTTACTTAGTCTTTAGTTACGGACAGTCTACACTGATGGTGAGAGGTGGACTTGCCCCTGGCCATTCCAGATGACATGTAAGAGTTCTTGATGTAATAAGGATGGTGTGGGGAGATTGGTCATTAGAGGAAGGTAGCAGTGTAGTGGGAGGAAAAATCTATTACAAATTTGGTTGAGAATGTTAGCTTTGTCCACATCCCTTTCTAGCAACTGAGCCATGGATTTTTTGAGTCCAGCAATTATACCTAATCCTTTTCAGACATCAATCATGTTATTCTGAGCGAGTTTATTTTGTATTTTAGCTTTGCAAGCTTCCTTTCCTTCACTCAGCTTTTTTTTTTTTTTTGCCACATGATGTTACTTCCCTCAGAGCCTTTTTGTCGCTGGATTTGAATGGTCTCTTTTTCTCATTCAGGAGACCTTTTACCTCCTTATTAGTCCAGGGCTTGTTGTTTGGAAAGCAACACATTGTCTTTGTGGGTACCACTGTGTCGAAACAGAACTAACAGAAGACAATATTGTCTGCGATGCAGTCCCTCAAAATTGTCCCAATGTGACTCAGAAATCATTTCCCAGTCTGTCATTTGGAAGCAGTCATTCCGAGACATTTCACTATTATGGTGTTAACAGGTTGCCATCTAATAACTGGCTTGTAGCTGGGAATAGGATGAATCAGGTTGTGGTCAGGTTTACCTAAAGGAGCAAGTAGATTACACCAAAAGCATCTTTACAATACAGTAGGTCCAACTGGTTATTTCCTTCAGTGGAACTGGTCACAGAGTGATAGAGATTTGTCATTGTTCTTTCCAAAGTCACACGGTTGAAGTCACCACATATTATAACTGTAGGGCCAGAGTAGATTATACTTTATTTGTTCCTAATGGGAAATAAAAATTTTGCAGTGGCTCAAAAATATATTATTAAAATTATTATTATTATTGTAAAAACAAACTGCATCCCCCTCCAAACACACACAATAACTTCTGGTTTGGCTAACAGAGAGCTGCTGCTGTCAATCCTAGGGTTGGAGGTGGCAGTAAGATGAGGTCAGGTCTGCTTAGATTGTACCACAGGTTTGTATTTAAAGTCATTAATATATGAATAGGTACAGCTTGTAGTTTCTTGTTCGAAGTCACCAGCATTCAGAATGATTCATTATTAATATATGTGTACAGAGAGAATCATTTCTGTTGCTGAGTCGGCCAGAATGAAGAAACTTGTTTCCCTGGGCAATAATGTGGACAAATTCAGTCCACATTTCAATGCCTGAATCACACATTTAGTTTTAATAGTACTGTGCCCACTTTTTCACAATTGCTTATTCGCATAAATCTCCAGTTCCCCTCCTGTTTTTTCCACACAGTCCAAGGAAACCCATCCAGCATTTAAATAGTGTCTGAAAAAATGGGTTCAAGTCAGTCACAGTACCTGTACTTGCTGTACCATGCTATGAAATGTAACAGTTCATACAACTTATAAAAGCAATCAAACATTTCTTATTATAGTATATGGAGTCAGCCAGGTCTGAATCCTTTCCACTTTACTTTTATCATCACTCTGGATCTTTGCCCCTTCATCCTTTCTATCTTTGGATGAGAAGCTCCTCTTAAAGATGTAAATTTATTACCTACAGTTATTCATTCACTGAGACTTTTTTTAGAATATAAGAAGTAAAGCAGCTAAGAAAGAAAATACATATGTCTTAGAAGCAGAAACAGGCCTCTAATTGTGAAATGGATTAAATCAAAAATAAGACACCACAGTGATGCACCAGGCCAGTGGTTAGTTCCGTGATCTAAAGTACAGATATGCAATAGCTGGGTAGGAATAATACAGACTATATCAAAGAACTGTCTAACTTACAGTTTTAAAATTGGCAACAATTAGATAGCATGTTAGAAGAACTATAATTTACTTTTGGGAGAACTGAAGTAGTTTTGTAGAATATAAAATATGCCACTTAACAAGAACATGAGTGTACATATAACACTATAAAGTTGTAGTCCTTTTCATTTTTCATAGAACTTGCATGATTCAATTATCCTTAAAGATGTTAAATATACTGTAATACATTTATATGCTGTTGCTAATATTTGTAGCTTGTCACTTGCTACATCAGTATCTGTATTACTGTATAGTAGTATATTTATTGTACCTTTCCACATAACCTACAGCCCAAGGTATTGCTGATACAAGCAAATCTGCACTGTGGCTTTTATTCATACCAGCTTTTTCAGTGCAAGTCTTCAAATGCCAATTGACAAGCCAAAAACAGAATGTGTGCAAGTGGTGATGTGCTTTGGATTTATATGGCCCTCAAGACATTTCCCACAACTCTTTACTTTATTGCAATGGCAAGTTTGCTCAGCGCAATTCTTACACTCTGTTGCCACAGCACAGGTGTACTGAATGCTTTCAGTGACATCTCTCTCCTACCAAAGACTGATGACCATGAAAGTATCTATTGATTTTATGAAAAAAGGAACCTTACATTTGACACATTTCCAACCAGAATAAGAGAACAGAGGCTTGGCTAAAACCATTTAATTGATACATATACAATAAATAATACTACAGGGGTTGCAGATGTTTACTGCAGCCATCAAACAAATTCAGTTCAGCTTGGTTTATTCTTATATAGCACATTTCATTTTATATACTGTATTTATTCAATTTTTTATAGCAATCTGCACATTTATACATATGGCATGTTTAAAATAAATATAATGTATCACATTTCCAATAGCAATGCAGTGAGCAGTCAATTGTTATTAAAATACACTTATGATGAATTCGCTATCTCATAATATTCAATACATGCTTATAATACTGGTATAATACTAAATTGGCACTGTGTGATTGAATGTGCCTTTCAAAGGATTGGTGCCCAAACAATTATTGGTTTCTTCCTTGTGCCCTAGGCTGACATGATAGGCTCTGCCTCCCCACAATCATAGAATAGAAAAAAATTAACTGATGGGTGAACATGGCAGATAGCTAAGAAAAACTATAAAAATTATAATCGGGGAATTGAGTCACTCTTTTTTATATATTAGGAAAAACATAAATAAATCTAAGTTAATTTAACCAGAATAACTAACCATAATCAAAAATTAATTTAACAAAGTTAGATCGTAAAACAAATCTGTTCGTGTAAGTAAAAAATATTAGAAAATTACTGTGGTAGATATTGGTTACAGACCAGGCACCTCCAGAAAAAACACATTTTTGAGTCGATTAACACTAGAATTACCAGAGCCTACGACAAAACTTGAAAAACCTGCCCACCTTAAATCCATTCACGCCTCTCCCTCAGCGTCTTTTGTCATGTAATTGTGCTAATTAATGGAACAGAATGTTATGCTGCACATTATAGTGCATGTTGTGACTTTTTTAATTTCCACAACTAAGCTGTAATGCTATATTTCCAGCAAAACCAGGATTTAAACAATACAAGTAACAGTTAAATAAGGCACTAATTGTTCACTAATCTTACCATATATAAGTGACATACTGTATATTTGCGCATTTGCCTGTATATAAAATATGGAGGAAATTACTGATGTGGTATTCTTTTTGGTGTTTCTTGTACTAACATTTTGTTTGTCTCTCACTGTTTCATGCTGTACCATTTTGTCTATTTTATTTGTCTTAACTAATCAAATTTTAATTAAACCTTGTTGCTACAGTAGCAAGTCTGTGGTCCAAGGCACTTGTGAAGAAAGCATGTATTGTACAAAACTGCATACGTTTGAAGATTGTGGCCAAAACAAGAACAATTAGGCTACAATACTATCATTTTCAATGCTGACAGGATTTGAAATCCATCACTAGCCACAATGCCAAGATTGTTTCATGGTGAATTTCTAAGGTAGGATGAAGTGATGGCTCTGAGGCTAAAGATCTGTGCTGGTATCCGGAAGGTTGCTGGTTTGAATTCCCGTTACTGCTAAAAAGAGATCCTACTCTGCTGGGCCCTTGAGCAAGGCCCTTAACCTGTAATTCCTCCAAAGGGAGCAGTACAATGGCTGATCCTGCACTCTGACCCAAAGGGGTATGTGGAAGCTAACAATTTTCTAATACAAGAAAGTGTATAAACAAAAATAAAGAAACATACAAAGGAGGTAACAAGGAAGATATTAAATTCTGTTAAATATTCTAGGAACTTTCTGACTCAGCCTGGTTATACCTGATTCAAGGAAAATTAAAACTACTTACCTGAGTTTATCAGAGATTTTCAGTTTTTCCAGAATTTTATGTAGTTATTCTTACGTACTAAAAAGAGCTGTTTAGACTTATTTAGAAGGGTCTAAAACATATGTATCCTCCTATATTCCAAGAAGTACTAGGATTTTAACTTTCAATGGGCTGATGCATGTATTTAAAGCCACTTGCACCACATGTTTACAGACATTTTTTTTAAACCCTAGGTGGGTTAAACGGCTTTGTCACAATCACCAGTGAGTCAGATGTGGAAAATGAACCAGCAGCCTACTGGTTTAAAGCCCAAGGCCATAAATTATCACGGCAACTTCATAGAATATATATTGCTGATCATTATTGTAAATAACGTATACAGTACAACAATACTTGTATGGAATATTAGACAGTCTTAGGATAATTTGTGAATTATCTGCATGTTTATAGAATAAAAGTGCATGGTGAACAAAAATAGCAGCATCTTTTCAAATAAGTATCAAGTCTTCAACCTTAATACCTAAACTCATTAAGCAGAATCTACATAAAAAGCAATAATCACAAAGAAAATCTCACATGACATCAGTATGAGGCGGTAGCTGAACCAATTTCAGACTCCAGTTCTGTACCTAGACAGTAAATTACAGGTTAAAACCAATCAAGTGGCTGAGCATGAAGCTTAGTGAAATATTGCACAGGGCTTGCTAACATCCCAGGGAGGAAACAACGGGTCACACTTTAGGATTACTTGCATTAATAAATCATTAACAAACACTACACAGTGCAATACTAAAAACATTATTAGTTCATGTACATTCAAATATTTACCTGTACAAAATGTCATGAAATGGAAATTCAGATATTGGTTGCAATTTAAAATAACATAGTATGTTAACATTATATAAAACTTTTATACATCTTTAAATATTTATTGAAGTGTCTAATCAGAGTTGAATCTATTCTTCCATTGTACGGGTTTATTAATAAAAAAAATTATATATATATATATATATATATACTCAGCAAAAAAAGAAACGCCCCTTTTTCAGGACTGTGTATTTCAACAATAATGTTTTAAAAATCCAAATAACTTTACAGATCTTCATTGTAAATTGTTTAAACAATGTTTTCCATGCATGTTCAATTAACCATAATCAATTAATTAACATGCACCTGTGGAATGGTCGTTAAGACCTTAACAGCTTACAGAAAGTAGGCATTTAAGGTCACAGTTCTAAAAACGCAGGACACTAAAGAGACTTGTCTACTGACTGTGAAAAACACCCAAAGAAAGATGCCCAGGGTCCCTGCTCATCTGCGTGAACGTGCATTAGGCATGCTGCAGGGAGGCATGAGGACTGCTGATGTGGCTAGGGCAATAAATTGCCATGTCCTCACTGTGAGACGCCTAAGACAGCGCTACAGGGAGACAGGAAGGACAGCTGATCATCCTCGCAGTGGAAGACCACGTGTAACAACACCAGCACAGGATCGGTACATCCGAATATCACACCTGCGTGACAGGTACAGGATGGCCACAACAACTGCCCGAGTCACACCAGGAACACACAATCCCTCCATCAGTGCTCAGACTGTCTGCAATAGGCTGAGAGAGGCTGGACTGAGGGCTTGCAGGCCTGTTGTAAGGCAGGTCCTTACCAGACATCACCAGCAACAACACCGCCTATGGGCACAAACCCACCTTCGCTGGACCAGACAGGAGTGGCAAAAAGTGCGTGAGTTTCTGCATGACAGCAATGTCAGTGTTCTGCCATGGCCAGCGAAGAGCCCAGATCTCAATCCCATTGAGCACGTCTGGGACCTGTTGGATCGCAGGGCGAGGGCTAGGGCCATTCCCCCCAGAAATGTCCAGGAACTTGCAGGTGCCTTGGTGGAAGAGTGGGGTAACATCTCACAGCAAGAACTGACAAATCTGGTCCAGTCCATGAGGAGGAGATGCACTGCAGTACTTCAAGCAGCTGGTGGCCACACCAGATACTGACTGGTACTTTTGATTTTGAGCCTCCCTTCATTCAGGGACACATTGTGAAACATTTTTAGTTTATGTCTTATGGTGTTGACTCTTTTAGTGTTCATACAAATATTTACACATTAAGTCTACTGAAAGTAAAAACAGTAAAACAGTTGAAAGTCAGGGGACGTTTCTTTTTTTGCTGAGTATATATATATATATATATATATATATATATATATAAGGAAGTATTACTAACCTTTTTTGTGAAAATAAATAGTATAGGCTTACCAAGCCTTTTCACATATCCATTATATATTTTAGAACATATAATCAACACTTCATTATCGTTGACATTTGCTGCTGTACACGGAGTGTTTTCTTAAGGTACAAATAGGAACAAACTTTCTTGTTTTATACCCAGCTGACTTAATATAGCTGATTATCACAGTACTGGCTAAAATTAATTGGCTCCAAGAACACCACTGAGTAAAAACTGTTGTTATTGACCTCAGAAGCCGAAAATACAACCCTGTTTTTCTTTCTTATCTCTTAATGACTGATATTTTTACAGATGGTGTTTTATAGGTGCTTGTGGCTATTAACTCAAGGTGACAGGATGTTTTATTATTGGGCTGCTAATCTGTGTCTCTGTCTTCTTTAGATCTTTGAGTTCATAAATATTTACAGTATCTTTTTTTTCTTTTTTCCAAAAGCAATTATTTTCCTAAAGGAATACTACTGATGAAACTATGTAATTGCTTTTTTTTGTTTACCACTACATTAGCATTACATTTTAAGTACAGCATCAACACAATAATGGCATTTGATGAGTCCTTCGATAAATGAAGCAATATATTGTCTGTCTATCTTTTGAAAATATAGCATAGAGCAAAAAGAGTAAACACACAAAGCCTCTGATGTTTGAGAATACTTACTTCTGAATGCTTATGGAAAATGACAGAATAGTAGAAAAAATATCATGCTTGATCTGTTCCTCCTCTGGCCAACTTTATGCAGATACTTCGGGGTGAACAGCAGCAGGGAATTCTATATTTGTAGTCATAAATCAACTGAAAATATAGTTTGCCACCAAACTCTGCACTAACATGCTTTACCTGATGCACAGTATACATTCCATGATTTAATTATATTTTGATTAATATGAGTATTTAAAAAGCACACACTCAAAGATGATGATAAGGCCGTGACATGTATATGTACAGTATCAAACCTCTGTGGGCTATAACTGTATAGCTCAATGTTAAAATGCCTGGCACTATAATATTTCTTTTAAAATTCAGTTACTAAATAGTGCTAGGTGAAGTACTTAGCATTGCCTGAGTATATTCATATATTGGGTTGAGGTAAGAATACAAATATTTATGAGTTTTTAAAATTTTGACCCATATGTCATCACCTACACTACTTCTCTGATAATTATCATATTCTTTTCTTTGATTATTTGTGAATGTGTTCTTTTTATGTATAACTGCATTCATAAATGCACTAACTTGCTGGTTTGAAACTATATTTTGTACTTCTTTGCATTCCCTCGTTTAGTATGGTTTAACAAATACAGTAGATGTTTCATCCCACATTAATAAAATGGATGTCTTGCTGAATAACTGAATCCATGGATGACCATACAAAGCATCTACAGTAGAGTAACAAGACTAGGGGGGTTCAAAGACATTGCTGCAGGTCAATGTATTATTACATTGAAAGTACCATTAGTCGTATTCAATAATGTTATGAAGATGATTCAAGGTTGATTCATTCATTACTTTAAAATTTCTACAAATCTTAACACTATATTGATATAAAAGCCTAAAATTATAAGTACCTCATAAAATGGACTTAAATAAACATCTAGAAACAGTAAAAGCATCTCGTGATATGCTAAAAATCATGTTTTATTCTGCTTCATGATGGGTAATCTGTATTTCACTTAGTGAAGATATACAGGTGAACAATAGCATTGGCTTTTTAAAAATGTAAGGTTTTTCTTTGATAAAAAGGTGGTAGTGTCATCAATTCATTTTAGAGTTATTGTCTCATGTACACAGAGCACATTTGACCAACAGACAGCCACTTCCCTTGTATGGCATCCCAAATCTTGCTCTGTTGGTTAAGCATAATATCCATCCCTCCTTTTTAAATCTGATTATAGTATAACATTACAAAATAAAAAAAACGGACAAATTTTCTTTTGCATATAGTTTTATAAAGTTCTCACTAAACTCTCAAGCAATTGTGCAAGTGCAAAACTCACTAAACATGGTATTTTAGAGCTTTCAAAGTTGAGTTGAAACCAAACATTGCTACTTAAGAGTTTCACAATTCTGTATGCCCTTTTTGGAAAAGGGTCTAGATGAAAGTAAATGGGCAAATACAACATGGAAATTCAATGTGGCTAAAGACAAGCCATGGCGAGATAAAATGATGTACTCTTAGTCAAAAGATTTAATCCTGAACAGAAATAAAACTGCGTTCCAAATTAGTTGAGAGGGAAATGGTTTTAGATGAGATTCTGCTTTGACCGCTAAAGAACTCTGTGTGAATTGATGATGGTGTCCTCCTCCTGCTGCCCGATGGGAACTGTAATCTCCACATCGACACGGTTTTTTACTTTGCTTTCTCCCTTATACTTCCGCTTCCCGATACACCATTTAGCCTAAAATTTAGATTGGAATATCAGTAACACACATGCAAACTTTCATGAAAATCAGTTTAGCTGTTTTTGCTTGATTGCTGCACAAACAAAGACACATTCACAGGACTTACATTTTTTAAATATTTTAAAAACTACCATTTTATGTTCAAAAATCACGTATGTTACAGATAATACTGTAACAGTTTACTAAATTCTTTAAACATTAGACTGCTTCATGTATCCAATTTTGTTCACATAAACAGACCATCACAGACATTTTGATTTCAGGTTCATGTGTAATTACAGTAGCACCCTCTTGTATACTTAACTGTGATTGGTAATTATGATTTTGTTGCTTTATAACCCACATTCAAGTTTTATAACTGTTGTTCATATTATTGTTATGATCTCTATTTCCATCAGAATCACACGGCAGTAAGGATAAACCTCACCTTTCTTGAACATTCTGATCTTGTGCAAATCACTTGACCTTCAGTACTGGTGCTGAACCTTTTACTATGATATAATGCATTAAAAATCTCTTTTCAGTGGTTGTGTGTGATTTATTTAGGTGTACAGCCATGTGTGGGCCATTTGGACTTTGCCCCAGTTAACACATTGGCTCACTCATATTTTATATTAAGTCTGGCTGACAGGTGCAAAAACTGTGTCACACAGGAGGAACTGAGCTATGAGCTGAAGTTTAGCAGCAAATGTTAGCTCTCGAAATAGTTTGAACTAAGCAACAGTAATGCTAAAGAAAAAACTCAGGTCAGCAAATTATCTAGTAAACAAAACAGAATGTACAGAGGAAACTAAAGTTCTAGCTTCTCAATCATGCCATCTCTCATATTTTGCACCTGCCACTTTCTGCTGCTTGTTCTTCTGAGCCACCATAAGTATGAAAAAACATTTTTTTTTCAGATGCACAATACAAGAGACTCCATGCCAACTAAAGAGCCAGTGTGAAGAGCCTGTCGTTCTTTACCCACTTCAAACTTGTTGTAGATGCAGGGTCTGTAGGCGTTAGTTCCTTTGATACAGTTGATGTATTCCATTTATTTATGACTGAATCATGCAGGCATACTTGGGATTCAAACATAAATGCAGACTGATAGTCAATGATGAAACTTCAGATATGCAGGGAGAGTGAGAAACAAACACATTTTTCATTGCAGATGGCAGTTACTGTTCACCAATCCCAAGCCCAGTTTGGGAACTGTGGCAGAGATTATTTAGATGCTCACACTGATGAATGAACAAATGTAAAAATAACATTATACTAAACTGGGATGTTTATGTCTCTCAAAAAAATAACCAATTGTTACATGTCATCAAGTGTTTAAAAATTGATGGATAACTTTACTAGCGTATCATCTGATAAACACCTACCATACTCCATTATATCAGTTCCTGGACTGCTAGCAATGCATAACTACAACATACTTAAATACACTTTTTAACAACAAACGTTCTTTCTTTCAGAACCAATAGCCTTTACTGACAGTTTTAATGTTGTTTATAACTTTATGTGAGTAATGTGTCAAACCAAGCAGTTATCTTTTTTTCAAATAATGCAGCAACAAACATTTCCTATACTAATTTACTGTATATTTGCCACTATCACTAGGAGCCAAAATCTTCAGTTTTAAATGTAAGTTGTCCGAGTATTTGTCCACTCTTCCCCTGACCCTGCACACAATAGGCTTTTGAGTAAATTTAAACCCCTTTCCAGAATCACTTAATGGGTTGAAAAAGCCTTCCACTTGCACCAGAAAACTCCTTGTAGTGACTTCTGATTACTTCTGCTTATCTTAAGGGTCTAGGTCTGTAACAGGAGTACTCTGATACAATACTCTACATCTCATTGTAGGACCATGTGTCTTCGAACAGCCAGGAGGTGTTGCCACCTTTGATGTTGCCTCCCTCCCCTTCTCTTCCTCTGTTTTTGTGGTTGGGAGACCAGGCAACGCAGTCCCTGCTGGTCCCCCAACATCCTGGGGGGGAGCACTCCACACTTCTCCCACAGCCAAAGCACTCTCACAGTTGTGCTAAAGCAACCTCTGTGTTTCCACATTGGAAGATGCAGGAACTCTCCTGCTACTGACGTGATTCTCTTTCTTGTATGGAGATGTCTTTTGGGAACTAACCTTAATCTGTGCCGAGGTCTTGGGGTCATTGCCCCAGGTAAGTTCCTGCCATTTGGGAACCCACTAACACCATGTCCTAATCTGCTTGATCCAATTTTGGGTCACATGTTCTAGAGCCTGAAAATAGTGGTACAGAAATAATTCATATGAAACAGATAATAAACATACCTCCATTTCTGACTCACTCATCCAGTTCATGGTCACAGGGAGCAGAAGCCTGTTCATATAGCACTTGGTGCTAGGCAGTAGCTGGCCTTGAAATTGACAAGATGTCCAAACCAGATATACTTTCACGGGGTTAGTAAACTCACCAAATTTTTTATGGTTTGGGCTACTCTAGCATACCACAAGTTTAAAACTCATGTATACATAAACACACATAATTCTGTCATACTCACACTTTAATTATGAGTGATGCCTACCCAGCCAATTACTCCTCAATACTTCAATATGGGGTTCACTAGCTTTGACTTGAGTAGACCACATGGGTGTTCCTAGGTGTCCCTTAGACACTGGAAGCTGATACACCTCATTTATTGCCCCTTACGAAACAATGTCTTACTCCTTACTGTCCTCACTATTGAAGTTATCTATCATCAGACACAAACTCTGTGTGAAAGAAGTGGCATTCTACCTCCACCAAGTGCCCAGTATTCACCTTAATCACCCAAGTGGTGCAGACAAGTGCAGAAATTTCAAGACGAGTAAAAATAAATAATGGCAGCAAATGAAATAAGACATATTAATAAATAATGGTAAACCCTGGATATAAAAAAACTAACTACTCACTTGTTTCAAAAATACTTTCTAAAAAGACTAACTACTAGTACTAGTATACTAATACTGGACAAACAGTCCGCCAGAGAATAAATTTACACAGGTTTCACATTAAACGTGGCAACAGAGATGATCCTGTAGCGGCCCACTTCAACAGCTATGGACACTGTAAGAAGGACTTTAAAGTCACAGTGCTTATGGACAACTTCAGAACACAGCAAGAGAGAAAAGAATGGGAAGTCAAACTCATGCTAAAATTTAATTACAACATGGTTTGAATAGAGCCAAGAGTTTTATGGCCATATATGAGGATTGTTTGCATCACTGACCCAGACAACCTGTCTACACACCCACATTGTATGGAAAAACTCATCAGAAACTTCAAAATACTTTGTTAGACAGTTATCTTATCAAAAGATCTTGGCCATACATTGTTCTTCTCTATTGTTAAATGAATCTTAGCCTGAAGATGTCTATTAATTTTTTACATTTAAGATGTCTCAACTCTAAGATTTTCCAATGTTATTATTTGTCCTACTGTGAATGTAAACACAGGAAACTCCAATTTCTGTATTACATCTTGCCTGAAGAAGGGGCCCGAGTCACCTCGAAAGCTTGCATACTGTAATCTTTTTAGTTAGCCAATAAAAGATGTCATTCTGCTTGCCTTCTCACTGAAAATACTAAAAAAACATTTGTGCCAGAGTGTGAAAGAGTGAAAAACCTTAGGATAATGAACCAAAGCATAAAACAATTTTTCACAGTGTTGCTCTGTTTGAAACTTCAATAAGTAAAGTTCCAAAGTTCAATTACAGTTCACCATAGCTCATTGGAGCAAGACTTGCAGCAAAACACAGCTCACTGTGGCCTTCCAAAAAAAAATATCCGCAGTCACACAATGGCAGTTTTCGCTCTCTAGGACAGAGGGGCATACTCACCCATACAAGGCAAATTTACAATCACCAACTAACCTAATCCATACATCTTTGGGTGTGGCATAGCTGTACTTATATTGTATCAAAGTAAACGTAATTTGTAGACGTGGTTTTTATATATAAGTTGACATTTTTAAATTAATTGTCTGCTTTTTTTTTTGTTTTGGATTTACATTTTTGAAAATTCTTCAGTGTTGATTAAGCATTGAAAGAATACTGCAATGCATTTTAAATAAGTACTCCATGTAACTGTTTTTATGATTAGATGTTTGTGGTAAAATGTATGGGGTGTGTCTTCGCTGGCTGTATTACATCCTGTTATGATAATGGCTCAGCGAAGTATGGCAAAGCACTGCTGAGGGTTGTAAATAAGAGACAAAACACGTATGAAGGTTTGGGGTTTTCTGGCCCTGTATACTGCAAAAAATGAGCCAAAGTAGATTGATACATGAATTCGGTGATCTAACAGAGACTGCCAGAATGGCGTAATGGGGGAAGATTTATGATGAGGGACCAGAAATGAAGAGTGATGCATGCTGGGAAGGAACCGAGATGAATTCTGGGATTGATGACATCATCAGGACTCGACAGAGGGAGGGCGGAAGTTGTGATGCGTGTTCAGGAAATCATAGCAGGATCATGGTGGTGGTGCGTCTTTCTTTCTGCAGAAAAAGAGAGAGAGGTTAGTACTCTGCCAAGTTCCTCTGGCATGTGCTTTCACGCTACCGTTTAGGTCCTTACGCGGCCCCCTACTCGCACATGCGTGACAGGATTAAAAGCTCAGCTCAAAATATTATTGGCACACAGCTTCCTTTGACATATTTAATGCATGCTATATAACTTAATTATTAAAGGCCCTCCTACACAGTCACTTTCTACCTTCTGTGTTCTATAAAACAGCACAGGAACTTTAACACTTCCATGCAAGTAAGAATTGCATTGAAATATGTACACTTGACAATGCATTTTAACATGACCTACTTTTTTATGAAACATAATAGTGTTTCTTTGAGTCTCCTAAGTTTGCGTAGTTTAGTATGATTTAAAACATATATAATACTTTCACCCTTTAAACTCAGCCTCATTTTTGGTCTTTTTCTACTGTTTAAATTCGACTGGCTATAACTTCATGATCCTTTACTCAAAATTAATTTTCTACCCCTTATAATAAAGGTCAAACATTCACAGCTGGAGAATCAGTAGTGTTATACACATACTGTATGTTAAAGTAACATTTTAACCAAATAATGCACCTTGAACATTATTCTTATTTCAGTAGGTGTTTGAATAACCTTCCAAACACTATAAAAGTGTCAGTGAATGTGTCAGAAAGAACCAACATATCTAGAAGTAATATGTTGTGAACGCTAGGTGGCACTGTTGCCGCTTTACACCCAAAAGACAGATGCTCAGGACACAGGGTAAAAGCACTAAGAAGATCTTGAATTCTTTTTTCTTCTATAAACAATGCCTCCAGCCACACTAAACAAGCAAGTCTCATCAGACAGAGAATCTTATTTCTCACCATCTCAGAGTCCTTCAGGTGTCTGATGAGACCAAGATAGAACTTTTTGGCCTTAATTCTAAGCGGTATGTGTGGAGACAACCAGGCACTGCTCATCACTTGTCCAATACAATCCCCACAGTGAAGCATGGCGGTGGCAGCATCATGCTGTGGGGGTGTTTTTCAGCTGCAGGGACAGGACGACTGGTTGCAATCGAGGGAAAGATGAATGCGGCCAAGTACAGGGATATTCTGGACAAAAACCTTCTCCAGAGTGCTAAGGACCTCAGACTGGGTCGAAGGTTTACCTTCCAACAAGACAATGACCCTAAGCACACAGCTAAAATAACGAAGGAGTGGCTTCACAACAACTCTGTGACTGTTCTTGAATGGCCCAGCCAGAGCCCAGACTTAAACCCAATTGAGCATCTCTGGAGAGACCAAAAAATGGCTGTCCACCAACGTTTACCATCCAACCTGACAAAACTGGAGAGGATCTGCAAGGAGGAATGACAGAGGATCCCCAAATGAATCCTCTGTGTGAAAAACTTGTTGCATCTTTCCCAGGAAGATTCATGGCTGTATTAGCTCAAAAGGGTGCTTCTACTAAATACTGAGCAAAGGGTCTGAATACTTAGGACCATGTAATATTTCAGTTTTTCTTTTTTCTTTTTTTTGTCTGTCAATATGGGGTGCTGTGTGTACATTAATGAGGAAAAAAATTAATTTAAATGATTTTAGCAAATGGCTGCAATATAACAAAGAGTGAAAAATTGAAGGGGGTCTGAATACTGTCCGTACCCACTGTAGATAGATAGCCAGTGTGATGATGTGCACTCAGTTTTGTTTTTGAATCAAGACGTCCAAGAATGCCAGCGGGACATTTGGTATCATCATATTGCAGTTCGGCCATCTTTGAAGGAAGAAAGAAAACATAACAACATGGTATTGGGGCATACAATTTCAAATCAAAACACTGTACTTTAATATAATCAGTGAGTAAACAAATAATTTTATTCAGGTTTTAAATATTTTGCATTATTTTTCCATCATACTTGCAGGACTAAAAAAAAGGAGCATAAGGCATATGTTATATTTGCTACTGGAATAACAGGAGTAGTCTGTACACTTTTATCAAGAAAATATTTTTCCATGGGCAGTGTCTGTGTCTGACTGCTGGTTGCTTTCTGCATTATCGCACTTTGCATACAGCAACCAAACACCATTTAGACAGAGGCCACCACAAAACAAAGAAGACTGAACGAGTAAATAAATGATATTGGGAGCTAATTGGAACTGAAAAAGCATCACCACCTCACCATCTCACCCCAACCTGAAGCTGTTGGAAGAGCCTAAAGAACAGAAGCAGGTGTTTATTTAAACTCTGTTAGAACAGATTTAGATGAGAATAGCAAAGAGGTTTGAGGACAGAAGAGAATGGTTTGCATTATTTTACTGGCTCTAAATTATTACGCAGTTAATATATAACAAGTCCAACCGCAGTAAGGTTTTAAATATGTAGGGGATAATATTCAGCACTGTACAAAAGCTACAGGACTTATATTTGTGCAAAGCCCTAGAATACTTCAGTATGTTATCTATTGCAATGTCAATCCCATTGTGTTACAGCATTTCCTTTATACTTTCCTGTTGATACTCACTAAAGTAGTACCATATAATGATCATGTCTTCAAACACACAAAAAATGTTCCTCAGGACGCATCATCTATCATACTAATAGTGGTTATCACTAAACAGAAAGTAATACATTCTGCAGCAGCTTTTATGTAAGACAACATTTTCTTGGCAGGCATACAAATAATGCTGCAAAAAGAAAAATAACAATTTCAACTAAATGGTAAAAAATACAACACCATATTTTTAGAACACAGATGTTTTTACTCATTAAAATGTACAAGGAATTAAAACAATGTGAAAAATGTAATATATAAATTGTAAGACTTCACTCGATTTGCAAGACAGATAAACAATCTACTAACTACTATTTAATGTAAATAAGTATTCCACTTTAAGATCTAGGTATTGTATTTTTCTTTTCTAAAAAAGAATTGTGAAAATTGTCTCTAACCGTGTATGAATTCTCATGTGGAATATGCTCAAGTTCAGTTACACTCTACCATCTTAACTCCTGCATAGCCCACCCTGTCCATCTAGTGTGGATATACATTAAGTAACTTACACTACAATACCCAGGATGACACAGTGGCACAATGGATAGTACAACTGCCTCACATCTTAAGAGACCTGAGTTACAACCCACAATCGGTGTGGAGTTTGCACATTCTCCCCGTGTCCATGTTTGCTTTCTTTGGGTATTACAGTTTCTTCTCACTTTAGGAAGATTCTTCACTTTGGCTTCTTGAGAATTCAGATTGCTCCCAAAATGAGTGTGTGCAGGGTTTGCTTCTGCCTTCCTCTCAATGCTGTCAAGATAAGCTCCAGTCTTTCTCAGCTTTGTATATAAATAAGTTCTTTTATAGAGTGAACTACTATATCTGATGTCATGTCATGTTACAGTTGCGTGAATAAAAATATTACCTAGTAAAGTTTACTATCTAGTTCTTCACCTATTAAAAATTATCTTCACAATCACAATGTGGTATTTGAAACATTGATCTAGACACATTTCTGGACATCTGTGAGTAAGAGAAATACTTTAAAAAATAATCTTGTGTTTAACATACTAGTAATTTAAACTCTTGTTCCTGCACAAAACAGTATGATTTTGTCATCTCAACATTACATTTAAATTAATGTTGCACACTGCATAACATGTATTTACATAACTTTATGCAAAAACAACTTTGGCAATGAAGTCTTTCTGAATAAAAGCTCTATCACAATGTTGCTTTATAATGCCTCATGCTGAAAACTCATATAGCTGCCAAGGTATATTTCTGTAGGATTTAAATAGATCTGAAACAAGCAATTTTTATGTAGTTCAAAACACACTTTACTGGAAATAATATTTTTAAAAGTGTGAGATGGATGTAACTATGTTCACTCATGGAAAATCCAACCTCCTAAAAAAATAAAAATAAAATTACAATCACACTGTTCTCAAATTTCAAAAATCCAAAATATCTTGATTATGCATATATTATTTTTAATAAGATGATTTTATAAAATCCATTTCATTTAGTCTAATGAGCTGCACTCCTCTGCTGATAAACGTGAAGGCCATGCACAAAGTTATCAGACGTCAGCAGTCAGTGCAGCTCTGAGACAAAGATCTTAAGATGTTTTAGTAACAAAATGACTAAAGCGTATTCATTCTGCCACCTTCATAATATGACAAGACTACATTACTGTGTACTGTGCAAATTATAGAGGACAGAGAAATTAACAGAAAAAAGCACTGTGTGTTTATCTGTAAGCAAGTGGTTGTGGTGGTATGATTGGCACTATTCTTATTGACATACTTGTTTGAAAATTAATACAGTTAAAATTCTATCTGTAAACAAATGATTTTTTGAAATGTATTGAAATACCATTGCAAAAATAATTGATATTATAAATAAGACTATTACACATTTTGTGCCCAAGAAGTTAAATAAAAAGAGACATTAGAATGTTGGGAGTCAAAAACCTAAATTTTCCCTTGTGACAAATAAAATACTTTTATCTGTCCAGCTATCTATAAACTCTTACCACTCTTTGGCTGTTGTTGTTCCACTCTTTTTATTCTGTTGTTGTTTCTTCTCTTCTTTCTGGATTTGAACCTCTACAACGAGATTACATTATTTATTGACAGTTGCACTATCTTCTACACCATCTGAGTTGGTGTTGCAAATGCAAATGATTTTTCAGTTTTTCTACAAATCACTCACTGTACTCTACAGTACTGTGAATTTTAGTACAAGTACACTGTAGATCAATGGACACATTCCATTTCACACATTTCCATTGTTTTATAACCCAGGATCACACCTAAACCTGATTACATTCCAAATGTTAATATATACCTCAATATTTTACTTTGTCTATTGGCATTCCTATTTTTTCCAAACAAACACCTTTAAGATGCTCACACTAGAATAATAGGCAATGCCTGATAACAAAGAACAATACAAATTTACTATAGAAATTCATAGATACTTCAAAAAGTAAAATAGAATATACATACATCATGCCCAGGAACTGAACCCACCACTTCTCCTTTAAGGGCAGATATGCTTACCACTACACCACCACTTCTTATTATTTTTTTGGAAAAAATATCACACCTTTCTATTTTTTTCAGAGTTAAATACGAGACAAAATAAAATGATATCATAGTTTTTAAAGTTATTCCACATATGAGGTCCACTTCTACATTTATCTTGCACCTCAATCCCTTGATCTTGTTCAATATGATGTACAGTATCAACTGAGAAAGACCTCCTGACCAGGTTTTGTGGTAGCATAGTGGATAGCATACATGCCCCTCGACCAAGAAGCCTGAGTTTAATTCCCATTTATCACCTAAAATGTTTTCTCTAAGAAAAATAGAAAAATAAAACTATATATTTGTCACTATTGTACGCTGCTGCTCATCAGGTTTTTAATGATATACACTTTGCTGCATATGTTTTACTTGTGTCAACAACAAAGTGATTCTAATTATTTCACTTAAGACTTACATATTTGATATTTATATCTAAACTCCTGCTATTCAAAGTGAGAGGCTAAACAAACACAGTCTCAATAACATCTCTCACACTTGAAAAAGAAGATGGGTGCAAAAAAACAGATTGTTTTCCCCGTGCCACCTTATGCTTGTTTTTCAAGTACAATAGGTGCCTACAGTACAGATAAAGAAGATTATATCAAAAATATTTAAAAAAAAAAAAAAAAACCTTATTCTCTTTGACATGAACTGATCCCTTTGCTTTTCATTTAATGGCCAGATTTCCTAACCACTGCACCACAGTTTCTGAAGTTATTCCACATGAGAACCACTTCTACATTGATATTCCACCTCAATCTCTTGATTTTTGTTCCAGTCATAGAGTATAATGTACAGTATCAACTGAGAAAGACTTACTGACCAGGTTTGGAGGTAGCATAGTGGATTGCATCCGTGCCCATCAGCCAAGATGCCCGAGTTCAATAACCATTTATGAACTTAAATATTTTCTCTAAGAAAAATAAACAAAAATATTTTATATAGTTGTCAATATTGTAAGCTACTGCTCATGAGGTTTTCAATGATGCACACTTTGCTGCATATACTTTACTTGAGTCAACAACAAAGTGATTCTAATTATTTCACTAAAGACTTAAATATTTGACATTTATATCTAAACTCTTGCTATTCAACATGAGAGGGTAAAGAAATGCATTCTCTGTAACATCTCTCACTAAGAGTTCTATAAACTAGAAACCTCTTGAGCTGATAGAAGATGGAAGACAGTAGTCACCAAACAGGGTCTATTAAATTCATGTCATTATGTTTTCTCCATATTTAAAAAGCTCAGACTTGCACTTGAATTGATACAGTTTCCAGGATGAAATGCACGTGTGTGATAATACATACAGTACAGTGGCTCTATGCATTATTCTGCACTGTGGCTCCATTCACATTCGTGTACGGTTCTTTCTCACAGTTTACATATATTTTCTGAAACTACAGTTCATCTTATACAAACTCTATGCACAATAGCCACAAACACTTTGTTTGCCTTTTTGCAATTCTGAAAATACACACATTTACTCATCTTATTGTATTTCTTGTGAAATGTGCCATATCTCGATCTACATTTACCTTAAGTTTTGCTCTACCGTTACTGTACCCGTTTTAATTTTCAAAACATTACGTTATACCAGACACTGTGAAATGTGACACATGGGGCCACATACTTTGACTTGCTTCTCTCATGTTCAGGTCATGGTTGATGACATGGTCAACTAGTGCTGCCTGTATCTCATTTCACAATCTTTATGTCCTTCAAAGAGCCTTCCTCTTGCTCTGTATCATGAACCCCACCCCACTTTCCTCCATGGTGCTACATAGGGTAGCAGGTAGTCACTGAAGCCTCTTCAGTTTCCTTTATATTAAGCTGACTAATCATGTGGAGTAACAATGTGAAAACCAATTGGTTGAACCCAATCTGACAAGTGTGTTTAATTCATCCATCGTGTGCCTTTTCCCCTTATACCATACATGTACTGTACATAATATACAATCTGTTGTGATAGAGGAGTTGTAGCAGCAGTAGCCATAGCCTAGTGGTTAAAATACTGTAAAAATACTTGGCAATGTATGGTTTTTCACTATTTCTCCATGAAATATATTTAATGTCATTTCTATATAAGCACATCACACATGAGAGCACACATTACATTTTACAGTTTGCAGTTTGGGAACAGTCTAGGATCACAGCCAATCTATTTAAAATCCAAGTGATAAAAATCTACCAGTTACTTGGTGTCCAAAGGATTACAATGATACTTTCACACTGACACCTCATACCTGCTCCTGCTGATAAATTACGCCCCATCCACTGATAATATGGACAATAATAAACATAAACAGTAACAAGTTTTACATGCCTGGGAACTGAAACCATTTCCACTGCTTTAAGGGAAGGTACCCTACTCACTACACCAACTCTACAACTTTCAGAATTTTGTCAATCATAAAATGGCCACCATCTGCACCCAAATAGACTAAAAGTGAGGAAAGAACTCAACACGAATATAAGGTAAAGATAAACAGTTAGCTGCCACTTCAATTTCTTGTTCTTTATTCAAGTACGATAGTCTGGTGTACTATATCAACTCAGACAGACGCCCAGGCTAATTATGGTAGTGTAGTGGTTAGCATAAATGGTTATCAACTAGGAAGCGTGAGTGCAATTCCAATGTAAGACAGACAAATTTCTCTTTAATAACAAATGTACCATCCATCAGTAAACATTAAGTCCACTCTTACCACTCATTTCCTCCTCTGTTCCATGTACTTCCTCCTCCTGGATCTGAACCTGTAGGGTGACATCACATGAACTACTTACAGTCAACTTGCACTTACCTCTACACCATCAGTCTTGGTATTGCAACCCCACCTAATATTTCAGTTTTTCTCCCTCATATACAGTTCCTTGTTATTTTCACTGAAACACACCGTAGAGCAATGGACACATACCATTTTTAACATTTCAATTTGTAAGGCCCAAAATCACAACTAATTTTGTGGAAATTTCAAATTTCAACACATTACTCTATATTTACCAGGATATTGAAATGTTTTCATGCTGACACACCTTGTAGCTGCTCCCCAAATAACAATGGGCAATACCTGAGAAAATAAAATTCTGCACATTTAATACAGAGAATGAAAAATATTTCATAATCATAAAAATGAATACATTATGGCCAGGATTTGAACCCAAAACTTTTCTTTTCAAGGCAGATGCACTGACCACTACATCACTATTTTTTTTGGAAACATTATACACCTTTCTAATTATTCTAAGTGAAACAGTGTTCTCCTCCTGCCTCCAAAACAGAGTAAAAGTGAGTTTTAGAACTCAATCCACATATGAAGCACATTTCCATTATTTCCTTTCACCTCTATCTCTTGCTCTTTGTTCAAATAATAGAGTCTGATATACAGTATCAACTGAGAAAGAACTGTAGCCCAGTCTTACTAGTGTAGCAGTTAGCATGCATGCCTCGCAACCAGTACGTTACAGTTCAATTCCCATTTATCACCTATACTTTTCCCTTTAATGATCAACAATTATTTCCATATACAGGTACCTGTCATTATTGCTTGCCACTGCTTGTCAGCTTACATCTCTCATAGTTCAAGAGTGCAAAAAGACATTTTTTCATACTGCCACCTTGTACCTGCTTCCCAAGTAACTTTAGGTAATGCCTGAGAAACTATGACCCCACCCACATACAAAACAACCAATGACAGATTTTGAAATAAAAATCCTTCATAGGCAGGATTTGACCACAGAGTATTTCATTTAAGGGCGGATATGCAAACCACTACACCACAAATTGCTGTCAGATTTTTGGCATAGATAAAACTTTACTATTTCTTGACAATCACATGGTGCCCTCCACCTGTTCCCAAAAAATAATGAAAACTGAATTTTACAACTTATTATATATATATAATATATACCTTATATATATATATAAGGTAACATTACATTATTACCTTGCATCTCAGTTTAATGCTCTTTGTTCTAGTTATACAGTATGAGTATAACTAGAACTCAGTACACCTGAGAAAGAGGTGCTCACAAGTTTTAACAGTAGCATAATGGATAGGATTCATGTCTATGAGCCAATACCTCTGAGTTCAATTCCCACTGCCAATGTTTTCTTTCCTTGAATTAAACAAAATAAAAATAAAAAAAACTCATCCATATTTGTCATTCCTCCATGACACTTCTTTTTAGGTTTTTCATGTCTCATTTGATTATGCTTTGTTTTCCAGTCAACGCTTAGTCAATTCCAAACACAAAATATGTTCTTTATTGTCTCATTAAAGCCTTCACCAATCCACATTTTTGTGTATACTCCTGAAATTCACATTGAGAAGCCACAAGAACAAATCATCACCAATATCTCTCATAGTTCAAAAAGCACAGCAAAGTGCAACATGTTCAGATTAATCATCTGTGACATTAAGTGTCAAGCTGCTGGAATCCATGTTGTATTACATTATTTATTTAATTGTCATATATTAGAAGACAATATTTCAACACTTGATCAATAAATAATATTCTTAAAACCTTATTCCATCCTCCTCTACATGATTTTGACTTCTTCAGTGATTACTTTCACAACTCCATGTTCACAACCAACCCAGTTTAGATAGCATAGTGGAAAGGGAGCACAGTTGTTAATTTGGGGGCCAGGGTTCAGTTCTTGCATGTTACATAAACATTTGACAAAACAGTAGCTTTTCAGTTTTCTTATTAAGATTGTAATAAAGTAAAATTTTCCCCCAAATTCAAAAGAGAATACGATTTCACAATGTGCCTCTCTTTTCTGGCCTTTCCTCTCATGCACTCTTCTGTCTGGTCACTTCTACAACTGTACAGCCTGTCTCCTGTTCGATGACCCCATGCTCTGCCACCATCCATACCTTCTTCTCCTTTTTTCGGATGCTCCCATTAGGGGTTGCAACAGCAGATCATCCTTTTTCATATCCTCCTGTCTTCTGCATCTTGCTCTGTCACACCCATCACCTGCATGTCCTTTCTCACCACATCCATAAATCTTCTCTTAGGCCTCCTCTTTTCCTTTTGCCTGGCAGCTCTGTCATTAACATCCTTTTTCCAATACACCCAGCATCTCTCCTCTGCACATGTCCAAACCAATGCAATCTCGCCTCTCTGATTTTGTCTCCCAATTGTTCAACCTGAGCTGACCCTCTAATTTACTCATTTCTAATCCTGTCCATCCTCGTCCCACTCAGTGCAAATCTTAGCATCTTTAACGCTGCCACCTCCAGCTCGGTCTCCTTCTTTCTGGTCAGTGCCACCGTCTCCAACCCATATAACATAGCTGGTCTCACTACCATCCTATAGACCTACCCTTTCACTCTTGCTGATACCCGTTTGTCACAAATCACTCCTGACACTCTTCTCCACCCATTTCACCCTTCTTGTACTTTCTTCTTCACTTCTCTTCCACAATACCTGTTACTCTGTACTGTTGATCCCAAGTATTTAAACCCATCCACCTTTGCCAATTCTACTCCCTGTATCCTCACCATTCCTCTGACCTCCCTCTCATTCACACATACATATTCTGTCTTGTTCTGTCTTGTACTGATCTTCATTCCTTTCCTCTCTAGAGCATATCTTCACTTCTCTAGGGTCTCTTAAAACTGCTCCCTACTATCGCTACAGATCATAATGTCATCAGCAAACATCATAGTTCACGGGGACTCTTGTCTAAACTTGTCTGTTAACCTGTCCATCACCATTGAAAATAAAAAAGGGCTCAGAGCAGATCCCTGTTGTGATCCCACCTCCACGGTGAATGGGTAGCAGGTAGGCACAGAAGCTTCATCACTTCACCCTTGTATTCAGTTCACTGCACTGGCTGAATAACAAGGTGGAAACTCATTGGTTGAACCCTGCCTGACAGGTATGTCAAATTCCTCCATTGTGTGGCTTTGCCCTATTTACATGTTACAGACCAAACCCAATTTTAGGACAAACTAATTTAGACTAATATATTACCAGCCAAACCCAATTTAGGTCAAAATATAAATATGCATATATATATACACATTACCACTCAAAAGTTTTACAACACCTCAGTTTTTCTTCACATTTAATTAACTGAAATGCAATCAATGACCTAAAATGCTGAAAAGAGAATCAGCAAACTGCCAGAGGTATACATTTTAAATTTAGGTTTACAAACACTGAAAATGAAAATATCAGATTATTACAAATGGGCCTTCTTCAGGGACCAACCAATAGGTTACCTCCTAAAGATGTTCTGCAGCAGTTAAAGTAAATTAAGCCTTTCAAATTGAAGCAAACAATTTGCAAGGATGTTTCAACATCTGTTGATTACTTCAAAAACCTCTGTCTGTCTTAAAGCAGAGCTGGAACAGACTGCATTATTACACCTTCTGACGTACTGCTTGGACAATATTACATTGGCAGTAGTGTATATACAAACTCTGAAGGAACTATCTGTTATGTATAGTGTAGCAGTGGTAGCTTTGTGTTCACATTATTGCATATATTTGGTCATGTATATTGTGGGCCTGGTGGTCTGTTGCCACCTTTATGTATTTGTTTTTTTTCAGTCTAATGCTTCTTAGTGTAAATATGATATCATTATCACATTGAAAGGCATTGGTAGAGAAGTGTGTAGAAAAGCTCTGCAGTGTTTGTTCTGTGGAGCTCTGTGCTATGTTGCTCATTTCCCAATGTAGGTGTTATCTAACATAGCATTAAGAAAAGGTGATATGAGAGTTCATCATACTTTGTACTTAGTGATTGAAATCTGTGCAATCAGAAAACATCATCGCACTAATGCAATATTATCTGAAAACGAACATCATCAGATCAGGTGTAAATTTATGCTGACACTGTTAGTTACGGTCAGATCCAGGGCAGGAGGGAAGGGAGAGCGTGAACGTGAATGAGAGAATAAAACATAAAAAAGCTAACTTTTACAAGTACCATAAATTTACACCCAACTGACACTGTTTGTTTTCAAATAATATTGCATTAGTGTGAAGATGTTTTCTGATTGGTACTATTCAGGTCATAAAATGATTTCTTCAAAATGTCACATATATTTGTCTCTTTTTTTCCCCCCAGTGCTGCATTGAACCAGAAGGTGTGAGTTTATTCAGTGCGAACAGGAGCAAGCAGGTGGCCGGTTGCTGTGTGCTACAACAGGCATGCACAGGGTCCACTGAGAAAAGAAGAGTGTTCCTGTCTCACCTTGCAGAGGAACTTCGTTGTTGCTTCTTACAAGAAAAGGCAATGGAAAAAGAAAAAGAGGATGCAACATCGACAAGCTTCTGTTCCAAGACCGCCACCTCCCCCAGGAAAGCAAACTCAGTCAGTGTCAGGTGCCCCTTCAATGTAATAGGAACCACAGCATAGAGAGAGGAGTGTACATTGCAACAAGTACACATGTCGTAAATGTAGGAAGGACAGTCCTTGGGTGAATGGGAACTGTTAACATTTGAATTTGATGATTGTATATAGCGTGGAACTGATCTCTCTATACTATTCTTTCTTCTGCATGTCCTGGAGTACAAAAGAAACACCACCATGCACCATAATGTGGAGATTGGGCAAAAAAAAAAACTCAGTCACTGATTAGAACCACAAGAAGGTATGTGAATGAATATGAATAATATGAATAATGTTGCATCAGTGCCACAATGTTTTCCAAAATGTACTATACAGGTCATAAAATGAATTATTCCAAATATCATATATACCTATGTCTCTGTTTTTTTGTCAGTGGGGCTTTGACATCAATGACCATAAGGTGCGTACTAATTCAGCGTGAGCAGGAACATTCAATAAAACTGAATAAAAAAAATCAAGTGACAATGAGACACCAGGCAGATTTGCCAGCTTTTATCCCTCCAGATCACAGAATTTCCATTGCCTCAAAGCACCACTCACATCTACAGTCATTCCCAATTTCAAAAAATAAATTAACAGCATCAGATCTGGGGTGGTGGTGGTCAGGGGTTGTATCATGATCATGACTGAGAGAATAAAAGTTAAAAAAAGACGCTAACTTTTACAAGTACTATAAATTTACACCGGCTGTTACAGACGCAAATCAAATGTATGTTTTCATTGTATAATATTAACAATAAGAGCAGCTCACTACTCAAAATGGTAAATTTGGGAGGTAGCCTGGATCAATCTGGCAACCTCTTGATTACAAGTCAGCAGTTCATACCGCTGCACCACGGAAGCTGTTGTATTACACTTGTGCCTTTTGTGAAAGTGTATATTTGATATTTGGACTTCACACATTATATATTTCATATCTACATTTTGTCATTTATTACTAAAACATGAAAAACATTTGTTTTAATGATGTGTTTACATAGATTGCTGTAGACACAGAACACACATGAAATGTATGTATTTCAAATGACGATATATTATTTACCCTCTACAACTCCAGCACTTCACTTCAAGATGAACATTGACGCTGAGAACATTCTTTGCGAATTTAGCTGCGGTGGTGAGTGAGGGGATGGGATAGCAGGCCACTTGTGTTGATCGACACATTTACAAGACAAAAGACGCTGTTTGCTTAAGTAGAATGGAATACAATTTTCTTCCTTGGTTATAGATTATGGTATAGTCTTTCACCCCATTTAAGTTAATATGAGATGCTTTTGGAATTATTCTCATTGCTAGCATGGACTGATAGACCCATTTGCAGTTTGTGAATGGAATAGGCATACAGTTTTACTGACTGTGTAGAAATTGTTTGACTGTATAAGTAAACTTAAAGAAATGAAACAAGATATAAGCTATAAAAAAACTTTTCTTAAACAAGAACTTTACTTTGCAAAATCTATTTTTTTCTCTATTTTTGTGTGAACTGTTTTACTTTCAAATTTTACTAAAGCTTTTAAAAGCGAAGATATTTGGTCTGTAGAATAATTTCAACGTGTCACACTATTGCTGGAATCCCATGAAGCAAACTAAAGCTGCAAAACTTTGGTAATTTTGGGTAAACACAGCTACAATACTATTTTTTAGTCATAAAACAGTCAGCTTATTGAGGTGGCACATCATCATAGTTAGTCCTCCTGGTGTGCACACGCGTAGGGCTTTGCAGCTAAGTCCAGATGGTTTGGTTAGAAAGCAAGGGTGTAAAGGCTGAATTATTATCAGATTCCAGATAATAATTCCAAAACTACAGCTCTTATATCACCTTATTTAAGTGTTGTTTATAAAAGACAACCCAATCAAGCCAAGTGTCTCTGTAGCTGCTCCTGAAAGTTTTCTCCTGGTGCAGATGAGACCACACTCTGACCTATGTTTGAAGAGTACCTATTTGTTCGCTCTCTCTCTCTCAGTTTTACAGCCCTCAAACACTGTGAAAAACTAAAATAAAAGAAAACAGTAACTTAAACAATAAATGAGTTACACAGGTGTAGGGATAACAAAATTAAAACATACCATGTGCACCTTCTGACCATAAATTCAGGATTCTTTATTACAGTCTCTCTGATACTGCACTCATGACTATCTTATTAAAACAAACACCTTTCTTCGGCTCAGCGTCCATTAAGTGTTCCACTATGTGCATTTCCGCTCCACCAATGAACCTTACCACATGACCACAGCACCCTTCCGTTCAGACCGACTATATAAATGTACAAATACATTGAGATCATAAAATAAATAAAATTACAATTAGAAAAGAAAATATTATCTACAAACTCAAGTATCAAATTTACATATATATACACACACATATTTTGCAACAGCTACAGTCGCATTACACTGCTTTTTGTCATGGGACATGTCAGATTTGCTAATGGACAATCTCATCACTGCACCATGTCAAATTACATGCCTGAAAATTTCTGCCCAGGTTGTATTTACTGACCAACCATTAATCTTCCAGCTCCGTCCTGCTCACTCCTTTTTCTGACAGCCAATAGTGTGTTGCCTGATGGAGTGACTCATTACAATGGGTTAACAGCTGCAGCGAATTCAGCTGCAATCTCTGCCTTTTAATTCTTTTTTTCCATTCTGTTATGAAGTATCAGACAGACAACCTTCTTTTCTGCTTATGAGGTTCAAACCATGTGTGTTGCTTATTTCTCATCACTGCATTCTCTGTATTGTACTTCTGGATGAACATTCTTTGGTTCATTTGGTTGTCCAACTCTCCTCGGTACACAGCCCGCCTCTCTGAATAACAAGAAAATCAAACCTTTTTGATCCTATCCTAACCAGTCTCAGTCATTAGGTATGTCACATTAAACGAAATGCTTCATGGGAGCGTGCCACCGAATGCAACCAAGTAGCTAAGATTATGTAAATCAAGGCTATGACTAAAAATCACTGGAAAAGTCATCTAATGTGACATAGGCTTCAACAAACTACAGTACATACATTTACACCCTTTCAGTTTTGATTGGAAAATTAAAACATTTGACTTTTGCTGTGCCTATGGCCAGTCACATCGTTGTGTCATCATCACCTATCTATACTAATAAACGGCAAAGCCCTCACTCACTCACTCACTCACTCACTCACTCACTCACTCACTCACTGACTGACTGACTCATCACTAATTCTCCAACTTCCCGTGTAGGTAGAAGGCTGAAATTTGGCAGGCACGTTCCTTACAGCTTCCTTACAAAAGTTGGGCAGGTTTCATTTCGAAATTCTACGCGTAATGGTCATAACTGGAAGCTGTTTTTCTCCATTTACTGTAATGGAGTTCAGCTGGAGGGGCGGAGTTCGTATGACATCATCACGCCTCTCACGTAATCACGCATTACGTAGAAAGCCAGGAAGAGCTACAAAACGCGCTTTAGAAAACATGCATTATATAATTAAGAAGGCAGCGAAACAATTAGAAGCGAGCGAGTGACATATAAAACCATATTCAGCAGCTCACGTGAACTGACGCAGTGCGCAGACAAAAAGTAACAGTTCCAAAGAGTGCTGAACAAAAACTGAATTACACTGTTACGCTCAAATAGATAAACCACATGCCGTGGCGCGTTACTAAAGCATTCGACTGTAGCGCCCACGTCCGAGGTTTGATTCCCGAGAGGGGATGCACTAAGTATGTATGTGCGCTTCTCGATTTATTTTAACCTCGCATCCCCTTAGTTTGAGACGTATGAAAATGCATGCGGTTAACGCAGAAAGACAGATCACCTATTCACCTATTGAAGCTTCATGAATAATGGATACTTTATTCGCGATCAATGATTGTTTTGGTAAAGCCATACTCAGTGTATTCATTAGATGAACGGTAAAAAAGTAAGAGCGAGGGGACGGTAACTTACTGAAGCACACAAGCAAAACCACAATAGCACGCGGGCTCGATGTACTGACTTGCGCGATCACATTCCAAAAAATATTTCTTTTCAAGTTCTATTTAGTCCATATGAGTCAAACTCAAGGCCCACGGGCCACATCCGGCCCGGCGTGTAATTATATCCGGCCCGCGAGATCATTTTATATACTGTATTATTGTTATTAATGGCCCGGGTATATGAAGCGCTGGTAACACAATAAACTACAGATCCCATTATGCAGCGCTTCAGCTGCCTTGCCGAACACTTACCGCGTTAATCAAGTCTAGCTTATCACGCTGCAAGTTATTGCAAAGCTAGCCCACACGATGCTGAAGAGAAAAGTTGATTCTGAAAATAGAGCCTTTAAAAACCGATGGGAGGCTGAGTATATGTTTACTGACATTGCCGGTAAACCCGTGTGTCTCATTTGTGGAGCTAATGTGGCTGTAATTACAGAATTTAATCTAAGACGGCACTATGAGACAAAACATCAGGGTAACCTGAAAGACCTGAATGCAATGCAGAAGATACATAAAGCAGAAGAATTAAATAAGAATCTGACACTTCAGCGGACGTTTTTACCCGTGCACAATCACAAAGTGATTTCAAGTGAAGCTGCTTTTATGGGAGACACAAATAAACCAGTGCAACTTGCCCCACTTTCCCTGTTGCCAAGTAATGTTGAACCAAGTCGTCACTACGGTGTTCCCAAATACGCATTTTGCTGATAAACTGAGCGCACTGAGTTTGCACGGCGCTTTGGTGACTTTGAAGAACAAAAAAAGTCCGTCTACATGCGGCTCGAACCTTGTGCATGTTTGGTAGCACATATCTGTGTGAGAAGCTCTTCTCAGTGATAAAGACTAACAAAACAGCACACAGGAGTCGCCTCACTGATGAGCACCTGCAGTCCATCCTGAGAATCTCCACAACACAGAACCTCACACCAAACATAAACGAACTTGTTGCCAAAAAAAGATGCCAGGCGTCCAGCTCTAAAATGACATATGAGCAAAGACAACTGAATGATTTGATTTGTTATTGCTGAAAGGAACATATTTTATTTATATTTCCAGGTTTTGTTATGCAGCATGTTCATATTTGAATTTGTATAATTTTGACAGGATATATTTTTATGGAGAGCAAAATCTTTTGGGATATTTAAAATCTAAGTTTATTTTTTATATAAAATTACATAAGAGTAAAGAAATTTGAATGTTTGTTCTTTTAACGTTTACTTTATTTCTAACTTGTATAATTTAGACAGGATATATTTTTATGGAGAGCAAAATATTATAAGTTGTTTAAGGTTTGAGTTGATTTATTCAAGAATAATATTCCTGTCTGTTTTTACCATTCCTACCAAAGATATTTCTGTCGACTAAATAAAAATTCCTTCTATTTAAAATTTAAATAGAACTTGAACAAATATGATAGTTCATAATATCCACGCAGACTTGCACGTAAGAGCGGGAGTTATCCGTTTTAACAAGCAGCGTATTGCACTGATAGGAAATAGCTGTGTGTGTATATATGTAGATATGTATGTATATGTATATATATGTTTATATATGTGTGTGTGTATGTGTATATATATATGTATTTGTGTATATATATGTGTATGTATGTATGTATATGTGTATGTATATGTATGTGTATATATGTAGATATATATATATGTATGTATATATGTGTGTGTGTATATATATGTGTATATGTATAGATATGTATATATATATGTTTATGTGTGTGTGTGTGTAAATATATATATATAT